>CM020183.1:36643594-36792714 GCA_009805545.1 Oryza longistaminata
CGGCGAGGAAGAGGAAGGAGCGGAAGGGCGGCGGCGGCGGCTAGGGTTCCGCCGCCCGAGTCGTCCGACGCGGGGGGCGACGCGGGCGTTTTTTCTCAAGCTTTGAGGGTACTAAACTACTAATAGTACCAGTTTAGTTATTTCTCAGTCACCTACTATCACTCCCTAAAATTTCTCATAGGCAGTAAAAAGAAGCACGTTGCTCACTAAAGTACTTAAAGCACGTTAGCAAACTTAAATTACTGTAGCTATATCCTCTTTGGTACTGCAGATGACCTGGAAAAAATAGGGCCACAAAGTCGCCCATTCGGGAGCAGCACACAAGCACAACCCTCACACGGAAAAGGGATGAGAAGAGGGAAAACAACAAAAATACTTTCGCGCTGCTGCAGACGCTGCCAAATCACACAGACAGCAGGGGCGAGCCGTGACCATGACTCCATGAGCCGTCGTCCACAATTGCACACGGACCATGTCTATACAGAGTGCAGCGGGAGAGCACAGAGAAGGACGCATGGTACTACTGCATCTAACTTCTATCCCTATCCATCCAACAACCACAAAAGTTGGCGTCACGCATATCGTCCGAAAGTAATCAGGGCTCCCCGCTCCAACAACAGTGGAGGGGGTGTAGTGTAACCGTGCAACTGAAAACGGAGCAATGCAGGGGAATGAATCGACTCATCATCAATCCTCATTTGGATGACTCAATCCGTCGGCCAACGACATGAACGGAAGAGACTCTGAGAGACGGCGAGTAAAAACCGAACCAACCAACCCCACCTCACGAGGTTCCCAGACGGCCAAAACCGGCAGGCAGACGAGGCGGACAACCCATTCGTTCGACAGAGGAAAGGGGGATGGTTTGCGGGATTACGCACCGGAATCAGACGGCGGCCGAGGCGCGGGACGAGAGGAGAGGCGCGGGTGGAGACGGGACGCGATGAGGCGCGGTCCGCAGCAGCAAAGTGGTGGTGGGGTGGTGGCCTCTTTGGCCCACGAGACTTGCCCTTTATAGAGGAGGACGCGCGCTGCGCCGAGCGATTCGTGAACCGGTGGACACACAGTCCACAGCACCAAACGCGCGCGTCGCAAGCGCAACCGGAGTAGGTGCTGCCGTCGCGCGCGGGGTCGGGACTCCGGAGGCGAGGCTGCGGGACATCCACCCAAACTGCCCGCCTCACACCACACCCGTTTTCTTGACCCCCCGTTTCGTCACGTGCCGCGTGCGCTCCTCCGCCTCCACGTCGGAACTCGCCGAGCTGTTGGTTTCAGCTGCTCAATCATGCAAACGCAAGTACCGAGCGATCGGACTGTGAATCGCCCCCCCGATCGCCATCGGACTGGATCTCTCAATCTGTCATACTATGGTACACTGGAAAAACCTCCGGTGACGAGGTGAGACCCGCCGGGACTAGCTAGAACCCGACACGGAATCATCCATATAAGACAAGTAAGTTCACATCAAAGATACCGAGTGGCGGAATATTCACCACGAGGGCCTCCCAGTAACAACGTTCGTGTCCGATTTCGCCTGTGCAGCTCTTCTAGTTGGAACTTGGAAGGGCGCGCTTGATTTGGTACAAATTTAAATAAGGCGGCTATAGCTGGAGTAATTGAATTCCCAGCAAGTCTTTTTCATTTTTGCCAACGTGATTTAATTTCCTCCTGGTTTCCAGTGAGCTGTGACTTTGTTAGAGCTTGATTACGATGTGTTCTGCGTTGTCGCTGCTCTGACTCGTTTCACGGCTGGCGGATAGAGCCGGACCTATGTGCGAGCATGCATGCACTTTTGACTCAGCGAGATAAGCTCGACGGGCGGGTGCTTGCTGGCTGTTTCCCAGTCGAATTATCGAACGAAGGAGGCCGTGAGGCCGTGACATAGCCGCCGGATAAGTGCCGTGGACTCGCGTTAGTTCCAGTACCACGTGCACAGGGCTCGCAGCTAGCTCAATATATTGACACTACGGCTGTTTTTAGATTCAAGTTTGCATCCAAACTTTAGTCCTTTTCCATCACATCAACCTGTTATACACACATAATTTTTCAGTCACATCATCTCCAATTTCAACCAAAATCTAAACTTTAAGCTGAAATAAACACAGCCGTGCATGCATGCGTCACGACGACTGCCAGATGGTTTGTCAGTCTATTGCTATGGATCGATCAGCAGATCAGCACATCTCCGTTAATCGAAATTCCAACTCAGTATGCTAGGCGCTCACGGTAGATGAGATTGGACAAACCGGTTAGGTGAGCGAGGTCGTGCAAGCATCCTGAAATTGTGGATATACTACTCTTTGGTGATCTGTAACTATCGATCGATCCTGTTGGCTGCTGGCTCGTACTAGTAGCTTTGTTCCAGTTGGATACGATTGAGCATCCAATAAAAGGATGTTGGTTTCAGCTGCTTAATCATGCAACCGAGCTGCGCGCACGAGAGCGATCGGACTGAATCGCTCCCCGATCGCAATCGGACTGAATCTCTCAATCTATCATGATACACCGTACACTAGAAAAACCTCCGGTGACGAGGTGAGACCCGCCGGGACTAGAACCCGACATGGAATCGTCAACATAAGACAAGTAAGCTCACATCAAAGATACCGAGTGGCGGAATATTCACCACGAGGCCTCCCCGCTATACATGTCTAACAACGTTCGTGTCTGATTTCGCCTGTACAGCTTATACTTGGAAGGGCGCACTTGATTTGGTACAAATTTTATTAAGGCGGCTATAGCTGGAGTTTTTTATTTTTTTTTGAGAATTACACGATACATTTCGCCTGTACAGCTTCTACCTGGAAGGGCGCGCTTGATTTGGTACAAATTTAATTAAGGCGGTTATAGCTGGAGTAATTTTTTTGGAACTGCCTATCTATTAGTCGGGTGATTTTAAAAAAAAATCACCCAAATTTTCTCCACCCTTAGATTTACATTCAACGAACTAAAAAATATAACAAATATATATTTACTTACACATTATTTTTATTAAAATTACAGTGCACTTACATTGTCAAATGAATTAAATTTACAAATGTAATTTTAGTTATATAGGGCTGTAGTTTTATATTCTAAAGAGAATAACAAATACATGTTTTCTTACACAATATTTTTATCAAAATTACAGTGCACTTACATGTGATATAAACTGAATTTACAAATGTAATTTTAGTTATATAGGACTGTAATTTTATATTTTAAAGAGAATAACAAATACATATTTGCTTACGCAGCATTTTTATCAAAATTACAGTGCACTTACATGTCATATCAACTGAATTTACAAATGCAATTTTAGTTATAGAGGACTGTAATTTTATATTTTATTTTTTCAAGAGTTAAAGAAATCAATTTAAAACCGTGTTAGAGCACAGATTGCGCACTGCTCGCATGATCGATAATAGGGTTCACAAGTACTTGTAAACTGAAAAAGAAAAGAAAGAAAAGATGCACGATCGAGGGCATGTGTGACCGTGCTGTGCGTTTGCTATCTACACACGAGCAGCTTCTCTGAGCCCCTCGAATGTCGAAGAAACAAAAGCACGCACGTATCTCGAGGTTAATTTGACGGTTGCAAAAACGACAAAGTCAACGGGAAAATTTTGTCGACAGATTTCTAGTAAAACTGATATTTTTTAAAAAAAAAAATTGCCACAATACAACGTAGCACTCACAACGCACTACGCACGCAAATCCTAACCCTTCTATAAATCATCTTCACCCACAGGCGTCCGCCTCCTATCACTGAAAGCCACGAAGCCGTTAAATCCTGAAAATTCGCTCCAATGAGAATCCAGAAACCTAAGACCTAAGATGCTACTGAGCCTCTCATAACCACTAGGTACAAGTACTTTCTCTATAGCTGGAGTAATTGAATTCCCAGCAAGTGCTTTTCACTTTTTGCCAACGTGATTAATCCTCCTGGCTTCCAGTGAGCGTTGGACTTTGTTAGAGCTTGATTACGATGTGTTCTGCACAGCGAGATTAAGCTCGATGGCCGCGGTGCTTGTTGGCTGTTTCCCAATCAATTATCGAACGAAGCAGGCCGTGACATAAAGCCGCCGATAGTGCCGTGGACTCGCGTAAGTTCCAGTACCACGTGCACAGGGATCGCAGCTACTGCCTCCCGTTCCATATGTGGTTTTAAGTTGTTGCTTGCACTGTTTGATCAACTCGTCTTATAAAAAAAATTTTAAAATATTATTTATTTATTTTTACTTACTTTTATTTCAAAGTACTTTAAACACAATCTTTTCGTTTTTTATATTTACATAAATTTTTTAAATAAGACGAGTTGTCAAACACTACAAGTAAAAAACTCAAAAACCACTTATATTATGGGACGGAGGGAGTAGCTCGATATATAATATTGACAACTACGTTGCATGCATCGTCACGTACGACGACTGCGTACACATACGGAAGTACATATGGTCATCGGCCAGATGTTTGTCAGTTCTATTGCTATTGATCGATCAGCAGTTCAGCACATCTCCGTATAATCGAAACCAACTCAGTATGCTAAGCGCTCACGGTAGATGAGATTGGACAAACCGGTTAATTAGGTGAGCGAGCATCCTTGAAAAACATGGATTTAATTACTACTCTTGGTTGAACTGTAACTATCGATCGATTCCTATTCGGCAGCTGCTTGCTGGTTCGTACTAGTAGCTTTGTTCCGGTTGGAGTTGGATAATGGATACGATCGAGGCAGCCAATAATGGATGGCGTGGGAACATGCGACATGACATGCATTCGCGTGACGAAACCGCTGAGCAAAGATTTGTCTGATCTTTTTTTTTTTTTTTAAAGAAAGGCAAAAGCTTTTGCCTTATGTAATTAATAGAGCAGGAGAAAAATAAACATAAGCAAGGTGTATACAGGGTTTAGCGACGGAAAAAAGACTTAGCCCGCCCAAAAAAGGAAAAGAGCTAAGTGATATCTCCCAGGATTCCAAACTCCTGCAGTGTTGTTGCCCTGCTTTGACCCATGCTCTTCCTTCCTCCTTGATCTTTGCAAGGATTTGAGGACGGCGATGACGCAGGAGTTCGGAAAATTCTTGCATTGCGTCGCCACCAGATTTCCCACGAGACTAGGATGATCATAGTCTTTAGAGGCTTGCGGGGGTGTTTAGGGGATCCGCTACGGAGGAGTCCACCAACTGCCCAACAGAGTGACAAGTTTCCCAGCTAACCCATCTGAAGGTCGGTGCCTGTCCATCTCTGGATTTCTGCCATATTCTTTTTGTTAGCCTACATTTAGCCAGGAGTGTAGGCCATTCACCACCGATGGCAGCAGAGGTAGGCAGATTCTTTTGGTTTGCCATTCTCTTTTCTCCAGCCTGTCTGCCGTTCCAAACCCTTTTTGAGTGACCAACCCAGGAGAAGAATTTGCACTTTGGGGCGGGGCCCAGGCCTCCAGATGTTTTGGTTGAAGACGGATCGCGCAGCCCCCAAGGAATTGGAGTCTTATAAGGCCGATTTTGTAGAGATACTGGCCGTTTTGCTTGTGAGGTCCATCGAATATTGTCTTGATTTGTCTGATCTTTTAATCAGAAGGAACTCAGGATATACAGGTGATATTGTGCGTTAGTGCGTTTCTAGCTATGAGCGTCAATCCATTATCGAACTAGCCATATTCTCTCGCGTCATATACAGATCGAATGGACTCCGCCGTCGTTAGCAAGCTTTCAATTGTGTGCCATTGGAGATTAGAGAGAGACTATAGTGGTTTTTAAATACCATGTACGAGAGAATTTAAACATATGTGTCGCGTGGCCTAATGGATAAGGCGCTCGCCTCCGGAGCGGGAGATTGTGGGTTCGAGTCCCACCGTGATCGATTTCCTTCTTTTTTTTTATATACACCACGTTGCAAACCAACCGAATTGGAATTTTATTGCCTTTTTTTATACACCACGTTGCAAACCAAACCGAATGGAATTTTATTGTCATTGTGCATGTTTGCAATGCAAACCAAACCGAATTGGAATTTGAAACACGCGTGTAGGTATCCTAAATTCCTAATCTGTATTGGGGGAGAGGAGTCTGGTTTCGACGAACGAACTGCTTTATCCATGCAAAACCCCAACTTTTTTCCTTCCGCCGGCATCGCGCGCGATCAACCACTTTTGTCCTGACCCGCGCATGGCGCGTCCCTGCCTCCGTCGTCGTCGCGTCGCTCTGCCTCTGCGTTCGGCCCTCCGGGTCTTGTGCGTGTCGTCGGGCCTCGCGTTCTGCGCCACGTTCGCCGTCTCCCTCCCCTTCGTGGCGCGCGAGCTGTCGCCGGAGCACATCGACGGCGTGTTCGCCGCCGTGGACGCCTGCCTGCAGAAAGGGGCTTGCTACGCCAGGGCCGCCGTCGAGGCCGAGACGCGATGCCATCCGGCGCTTGCGTTTCTCTACGCCAGGGCCGAAGCGGGCGCCCGCCGCGCCCGCGCGCTCGTCACGGACGCGGTCGATAGATTGGAAACGAGGGCCGCAGAATCGAAGTGGCGCGACATGACGGACGCATCCGCCGCGGCATTGCGCTGGCTCCGCCTGATCGCCGGCGCGATCAATCTGGCAGTGGCCGTTCTGACCACCATGTCCGAACGCCGGGCAGCCTCGGGCCTCAGGCGCAGCGGCGCGCACGGGATCAGGACGACGCCGAACTCGGAAGCAATGACAACCTCGAGCTCCAAGCTTGACGCCACGTTGTTCGTCGTCTGGATCGTCGCGACCTTCACGTACAGCACGCCCGTGTTCTTCCAATGCGCCGTCACCGGCGGCATGGCGTCGCTCGCTGCGTGCTTCGCATGCTTCGCCACGCTGTGCTGCTTCGCTCTAATGCAAGCCAACAAGGTTCACCTGTGGAGTTCCCGCGACGTTGCCGACATCAACACGGCCATGGCCGAGGTGCCGCACGCTTGGGGGTTACTCTGGTCTGAGATCACCCTCGCCACCTACCTCGTCGACGCCTGCTTGCTCTGCGTCACGCTGGACTCCCGGCCCTCGCGGCCTGTGGCGCTCGCGTTCCTGGCCGCCTGCAACCTCGCGACGCTCAAAGTGGCCCGTCAGGTCGAGGCCATCGGCTCCGCGGGCGTGATCAGGCGGCGAGGCCACGCCGTGGCGGTGTGCGCGATGGGCATCGCCAAGGTGTTTGTCGTGTGCCTCGTGCTCGACTTCCGCCTGGGCGCGTTGAGATTCGCGTTTCTGTGCAGCGTGATCGCCTTCCTGTTGAACAAGGCGGCCGGCAGCTTGCCGGACGTGTCCACCCCGGTGGACGCCAACGCAGGGTATGCTGCCGTCGCCGGAGACGTTGAACTGCTGCCTGAATACGTTAGTAATTCTGAGGAATTGAGCAACCATGCTACCTTTAACCATAAGGTGGAAGAAGATTCGAGTTCCCCTGCTGCCGGCGACCGTGAAAACGAACATGATTCAAGCAACTCCGCTACCATTGACGGTGGAGAGGACGACACGACTACCAAGGAGTATTTTGATGGATCAGATTCGGAGGAGCAGCGTCAAGAAGAAGAAGAAGAGGACTACGGCGGCGGCATGGACGAATGGAACCTCGTTGAGATCGATCCGGTGATGCCGATCAACGTTAATGGTGGCGCCAATGTGAAGTTCAAGCGTTGGCGACGGAAGTACTTGCGCAGGGTTGTGTGATTCACAATTCTGCACTTGATCTAGATCCTGTTTTCGGAGTTTCTAGGTGCTGCAACTTCTACCAAAATCATAAGCTCCTCCAAACAGTCCAGCTTTTAATCTAGATTTTAAGAAGCTATAGTTGTAGAATCCAACAAATAAACTAGAAATCAGAAGCTGGGAAACCAGCTTTCGCAGATTCTCAGAAGCTCTTCCAACCAGCTTTTGCAGATTGCAACCAACTGCTTCTTAGAATTTTAAGCTCTCCCAATCAGGCTCCTATTCTCCTTCCATTTTTTTCTGAACTTGTTGCATGTTCACGTGTCATTGAGAACACACAAAATTGAGAACACAAAGAAAAAAAAAAACCCTCCACTCCTCCAGTGTCACGTCTCTCTATCGCTGCCTCGTTGGATTCTTGTGGACACGCTGTTTCAAAGAAAATCGGAAGTACGTCAAGGAGGGAATCTGTGTCACTCTCCCGTTACAGAAGGCTGCTAAAATTCGCACGTTGCTCATTGGATACCTTTTCTGCGCACTACTACTAGTAGTAGCATTTCGTCCTCACCCTTGCATTCAGTGGTCACACCTTTGCATTGCTGTAGAAAAAAGAACTCGTACGACTAGTAGTGAAAGCACTGTGTTAAATCAACAATTTGAGGCTCATTAACGACCAGCGAAAAATTGGTTGGAGATGGCAGGATAGAATAGTTGGATTTCAGAAATTTCCAAGCTCTCTTTGCAGTTACTCCTCGCGCCTGGGCGCGTTGAGATTCGCGTTTCTCTGCAGCGTGATCGCCTTCCTGTTGAACAAGGCGGCCGGCAGCTTGCCGGACGTGTCCACCCCGGTGGACGCCAGTGCAGGGGATGCTGACGTCGCCGGAGACGTTGAACTGCTGCCTGAATACGTTAATTCTGAGGTTTTGAGCGACCATGCTACTGTTAACCATGAAGAGGAAGAAGATTCGAGTTCCCCTGCTGCCTGCGACCGTGAAAACGAACACGATTCGAGCAACTCCGCTGCCATTGACGGTGAAGAGGAAGACACGATTACCAAGGAGTATTTTGATGGATCAGATTCGGAGAAGCTCGTCGAGGAGCAGCGTCAAGAAGAAGAAGAGGACTACGGCGGCGGCATGGACGAATGGAACCTCGTTGAGACCGATGCGATGATACCGATCAACGTTAATGGTGGCGCCAACGTGAAGTTCAAGCGTTGGCCAAGGAAGTACTTGCGGAGGGTTGTGTGATTCACAATTCTGCACATGATTTTTTTTCTGAACTTGTTGCATGTTCACGTGTCATTGAGAACACACCCAAAAAAAAAAAAAACCCTCCACTCCTCCAGTGTCACGTCTCTCTATCGCTGCCTCGTTGGATTCTTGTGGACACGCTGTTTCAAAGAAAACCGGAAGTACGTCAAGGAGGGAATCTGTGTCACTCTCCCGTTACAGAAGGCTGCTAAAATTCGCACGTTGCTCATTGGATACCTTTTCTGAGTACTTCGTCCTCACCCTTGCATTCAGTGGTCACACCTTTGCATTCCTGTAGAAAAAAAGAACTCGTACGACTAGTAGTGAAAGCACTGTGTTAAATCAACAATTTGAGGCTCATTAACGACCAGCGAAAAATTGGTTGGAGACGGGAGAATAGAATAGTTGGATTTCAGAAATTTCCAAGCTCTCTTTGCAGTTACTCCTCGGTGTGCTCCCTTCGCAGAAAAGAAATTGGAGTGCTCCCAACAGCCTCCTCAAAATAATGAAAATCTCACACCAAAGGGGATGGCACGTTAAAGATAAAAGCAGTCATACTTGGGCCCCCGTGCACGTGCATCCCAAGGACGGGATCAGAGAGCACACTACTACTACTCCTCCGGTCCAGCCACTGCACACAGTGCGTGTCGTCGTTTCAAATTGGGCTCCATTTAAGTCCAGAGCCTTTCTTGGCGGAAGCAGCCAGAGCGTGTGTCAGTCAGTGTGTGTGTGGGAGAGAGAGAGAGAGACAGCAGAGGCTCCATCGGCCATGGCACTCCTCCGCTCCCTGGCTTGCTTCCTCTTCCTCCTCTGCTCGTCCTTCACCTTCGAGGCCGTAAATGGGAGGATGTACGGGGGAGGCGACGTGGTGGAGGAGGAGGAAGACGATAGCAGGACGGTCGCCGACGGCGCTCGCGGCGGCGCGGGTGGGTGGCCCGGGTACCTCTACACCAGGGCCGTCGGGAGATGCACGCCCCAGTAAGCATCCCCCATTCTTGCCTCCATCAGTTTCTTGGCTTCCCTCTGCATAAGCGGATAGAAAAGTTATCTTTTTTTCTGCTTATTCTTATGGCATCTAGAGGCTATGCGTTGTTCTTTAGTTTAGAGACCGAATCTTGGGTAGTCCCATGTGAAGAAACCCTTTTTGTGTTATTGATTTCTACTTACATTTGCCAATGCATGCGGCATGGCAACCGGCGGGCTTTGCAAACTGATACTCTACTGCTGGTTTCTACACGTCCAATATTCAGGAAATGAGCAATGGATACCTGAGTTTAGAAAATACACAAGTACAATTTTTTTTAGGCTTGTAGTATGTGCAAAGCGACCTCCTTTTGTGGTGGGGCAGATCTGAAAATGTCCTTGCAGATTTTAGCCAAGAAAGTCCAGCACGAATGTCAGGTATCCTGTTTCCACAAGGTTGCAAGATGGTATTTTTCGGAGCCCACAAACATTTGAAATCCCTTTTCGTGTATGCCAAGCGTAATCTTCTGCTAGTACTACTTTGGGAGGTTTATCATCTATATCAATGTCATCTTGTCCCTCATTTCCTGCTGGGGTACACACAGTACACTTTGTGTAGCTGCTTTCCGTATTCGCTTATAATGCACACAATAATTTTTGTCTCAAGAAGCGTATATTGCTGTATTTTCAGCAATAGAATAGCAGTATCTCTGTATTACAAGTTCGCTTGTGCTGTAGGAGTATTTTCCTACAATAAATACAGCTCAACCATCATAACAACTCTTTGTTGTGAGGCGTGTACTCTGTGTCCCGGCGGGCACTGGGCAGGGCTAGCCACATGAGTTTCGTTAATTGCACGCATCTAAGCCTCTAAGGCCATTTCGTCCTTCTCAAGCACTGGTTGTTGTATTTGTGGTCTTGTGGGGCGTTCAGTTATGAAGAATGGTGTTATGGCCTTGTGGGGGTTGTTATCATAATAACCCAGCGCGATCCACTCTAGCTTATGCATTCAGATCAGATCAGTAACCCATGTCCAGTATTTTGGGGAAGTTAATCACAGCAATGTTTATACAAACCAGCTGCTGCTTATGTGCAATGCTATCTTTACCAGTTTCATGAACTGTAGTTTCATAACCAATATAGGATAGGAGTATATATCAATATCTGGGACTTGAACTGGGTGTTCTCTTCCGTTGAATGACGTGCAGATTCTGGAGCAGTGGAGCCGAGCAATGGCCCAACATCATCCCTCAGGAAGCGGCGGTGTCGAAGGTTTTCGGCTCAAGGTCCATCGACAGGTACGGGCCACGGCTCACCGTTGCTGGAGGCCACCACGAGGACCGACGACAATGGCAGCAGCAGCGCCTTTGTCAAGCTCGTGAAGCAGGGCAGCGCGGCTCTGCTCAACGCCTACGCGCGCAAGGGCTTCCCTTGGACTCGTGGGAGGTGAGAGGCGCTGCTGCTGGAGGCGCTCGTGTCCGAGGACGCCGCGGCCGCGCAGGCCGACCGGTTCGAGCAGGCCAACGAATCCTGCATCTGAATCTGCATCCTAGTAGTGTGTTTGTAGTAGGTCACCTCTTCTGTGACTACCTCCAGTGATCCTGAAGAAAATGTTGGCACCGGTGTTCAAGGTGCAATGTTGTGTAGTACTAGTAGATTGTATCCGTGTCACTGTACGCGTTTGTTCCTTTGATTGTGTTCTGATGCCGTGTAGGCAACGCGTCGTGTATGTCCAGCTAGACCTGCTGGCCCTTTTCAATCCTGTCGGTGTAAGGCAAATTTGGATATTACGCTTACGCTGACATTTCTTTTGGTACGATAACGTACTGCCCGAGCACAAATCTTTGCTTAAGGTCGACGGTGGCAGCGATCCTAGTTCTGGAGCACTAATTACCAGTGGACCTGAGCGAAGTTGCCTTTTCTGCTTCGCATTTACTTGCGTTTTAACGGTACCAAATTTTTTCATTACTGTGCTCCTCCGGTACCTACTTTCTGTCCCTCTGTCGGCAACAAGAGCATCTGCATTACATTACACGTGCAGTGCAATGTACTCTACTGGTAATTGTAGAGTTGTACTGTATTACAGTTGAAGTACATTGCACTGCACAAAAAGTCCAAGGGCGATCCCGTCCGAGAACAAAGCGTGCTACACGTACATACGGTACATGCACAGATTTACCAAATCGCCGCTTCGGCCAGCCGGTCGGACCAGAGACAGGCGATGCGCGCACTACAGCGACGGCCAAGGCCACGGAAGCGGCTGAACCTGCAAGTCTGCAACGGATCACGCGCGTTGGCGGCGCGAGACTGGTGGCTGCCGGAAGGAAAGTCCTTTACTCCCTTCAAAGCTAGACCGATCTATTCGTACCCTCAACCCAAAACGGTAACGACTCCTAACTATTGACCAGTGCCACTTCTAACTCCCTCGCGGCCTCTTTGCGGTCGGTTTTGCTGATTGTGGCGTGACATTGGCATGTTGAGCTGTCTCGTCCTATTGGCGCTTCACGTCCCGGCATTAGATAAACCGCCCCTACTTTGGACCCATTTGTCATTTACACCACCACTCTATCTTATACTCTTAGCCCCCATAGTACTTTCTCCATCTACCTACCCCCCTACTCCCCCCCTCTATTATTTATCTACCCCTCCCTTACCCTCTCCTCATACCTTATCGTGGCCCACAGACATTCTCGGCCCGTTCCTCTCTCTCACCTCTACCTCCTCCCTTCTCTCCTTCTCTCTCTCTTCTTTTCATCCCTTCGCATCGCGCACCCGGTGATGAGCCCGGCCCTCTCGGTGACGTCCGGCCTGATCGTGGCATCCCCCCACCGAGCAAACAATTCACCGCTGAACACGCCACGCTGCACCCTTGATGCATCTCTCCACCTCCAACTGTCCATCCAAACCACCACCTCGCTCCCTCTTCCCCACACATAGAACACCCACCCTGCACGCCATGCCTCCGATTCCGACACGCAGCTACGCTGCTTACTCCCGACGCGTGCCCTGCGTGGCCCGGCGCCGCAGCGCGCCGCACGCAGACCCCGCACCTGCGCGCACCCACAGCCGGCCTCCTCCTGTCGCTCACGCAGCAAGAACAACGCACGCCGCCTTACGCCCCCCCACCCCATGCCGTTCGCTTATATCCGCGCCACCACTGCCGACGCTCGGCCGTCACAGCTCCACCCCTCGCCGCCACATGCCACGATCTCCTCCCCGAGCATGACGGCTCCTCTCTTGGTGCTTGTGTCCCCTCGTTTCAGGTGACCAGTGCGGCGCGGCTCCGGCGGATTACCCGCTCCCCCGCCTCGAGTGCGGCCAACCCCGAGTTTCCGTACATGGTCCATGGCTCGCGTAGGCGGTAATCTATGATGAGGTGGACGCCGGCGGCCGACGGCTGCGATATGGAGGTTGCGCGCGGGAGAGCGAAATGCGATGCAGGGATTTGGGATTTTGGGGAGCAAGGAAGAGAGGGGAATCGACCGACGCCCGCTCCGGCCTTTGCCAGTCGCCGCGCTGCACTCCAGTTACACGTCGCTGCCATAGGCAAGGGAGGTAAGAAGAGAGAGGTAGGAAGGAGAGGGAGGAGGAAGGGGTTGGAGAGAAAGAGAGGATGTATGGCTGTGGGTCCCACAAGTATTTTTCCTATTTGAATGATAAATGGGTCCCACATATTATTTTTAATTCTAATGCCGTAACCGCCATGTAGGACGAGACCAGGTCAACATCGGCCACATCAGCGTCACGTCAGCAAAAACATTTTCCAAAACCGCTGAGAGAGTCGAATTGACTGGTTTCATAGTTGGGGAGTCGTTTTATCCGGTTTTCTGGTTGAGGGGTATGATATCATATTCGGTCTATTTAGGGAGTCAAAGTGGACTTTTTCCCTGCAGAGAACGGCGACCGAACCTCGCTTGGAGCGTTGGTGCGGGCGCGGGGCGTGGAAGCGTTGAACCTGTGTTGGTGGGGCAAGCCTAGCGCCACCTGGCAGCTGCGGCATTGGTTGGTGTGGGTTTCCCAACTGGTGTTTGTTGGGGGAGTCGCTGATCCCTAAATGTCGGTCGATCTAATCTAATACCCTCACCGCAAACCGGATAGGATGAATCCTCGAACTATTAAAACGGTGCAATTTGAACTCCCTCGACGGTTTTGGGAAGCGGTTCGCTTGTCGTGGCGGTATTGATCCAGTCTTCCTTCCACGTGGCACTGATTGGGGATAGCTGGCACTCTAATTTAAAAATATATGTTGGGACCATTATTCATTCACCACAAAAATTTATGGGACCCACCGGAATGTGGGGCCCACGTGTCATCCTCTCTTTTCCTTCCTCATCCTCCTCTAGTCTCTCCCTTCTCTTTTCCTCACGCCGGCGACATGGAGCCCTGACCCACCTCGCCACCCGTCGGTGCCCGGTGTCGTCCACCACCGAAGCCGCCGTGGCGCCGTCTTCATTCGCCCAGCCGTCGTCATCATCACACCGAGCCCAGCTCGAGCTCTTCGCCGAACCGCCGCCGCCCACGCACAGCCAAGTCGGCTGCGCGGGGCCAGCCTCCGCGCATGGCCGAGCGGCCGCGCACGTCCGCCGCAGCGGCCACCTCCCCGTGTCGCCTCTTCCCTCAAATGATAAACTGAAAACGATCAGGATTTGAACTTCTGCAGCAGCAGTGCCAGCATGCTCTTTCTCTCCGTCTGAATTTTGGGAACAATTTGGCAACTGAGGCCGTGGAAAGGGCATTGAAAAAAGCATAAACATCGAGCAACATGTTATCTGGAACAACAGTGCACTTGATCTTGTATCGAGTGGATCTTTGCTTCGGTTTACTGTACTTAGATTCTGGTTCTCGTGAATAATCGCAAAAGGAATTGTCAATCTGAACTTGAAGAACAGAGGTAATCAAACAAGCTTCATTCAGCGGTTGGCCCAGCGCGGCGGCGCCCTGGAGGCGGCCGGGCGGGTCGGGTGGCGACGTAGCTTCATTCAGCCTCACCGGCAGTCTCTGTCTCGCCACCACTGAGCTCCCTGTCTCGCTCCCGCCGAGCTCCCTCCTCCTCACCGTCCGTGCTCCCTATCCTCCAGATCTGGTGATGACAACGGCGTGGCCGGTGGGGAAGGTCAGGGCAAGGCGGGGGGTTCTTGCCCTTCCGCCGGCGTGGCGACGGCGGCGTCGGCGCAGGGCGCGGCGCAAGGCCCGATGGCGAAGGTGTTGCTTGCAGCTGTTGGGCCCGAAGGCGAGGGCGTTGGCTCTCGGGCCGCCTCCTTCGTCGCCGTCCTCCCTCGTCGTCCATGGCTGCCGGAGAGAGAGGCGGTGTGACGAAGCCCTTTCACGCCACCACCGCCGCCCCTCCGACCGGCCTCACACCGCATAGGGATCTCCGCGCCCTGCTCCGCACCGCCGTCGGGAGAGAGAGTGGGGAAGTTGGCCGCCGGATGAGGAGAATGGGAGAAGGGAAGAGTAGTTGGAGAGAGGGGGATGGCATGTGGGCCCCAATGTCAGCTGGGTCCCACAATAATTTTGTTGTGGTTAATGACAGATGGTCCCACTGATATTTTTTAATTCCTATGCCAACGTAAGCGCCATGTCGGACTAGACCAAGTCAACACCGCCACATCAGCGGCCACGTCAGCAAAACCACCCTCCAAAGTCAAATTGCACTGGTTTCAATAGTTCAGGGGAGTAATCTATCCGGTTTTCGGTTGAGGGGTTATAATTAGATTCGGCCACATTTAAGGGAGTCAATGTGGACTTTTCCTTTGTGGGCTCACGTGCACCGCATAGTAGTTGGACGAAAGTAGTACTACGGTGCCAACATCACGGCCCATATGTAAAACCAATCTCTCTCCGTCTCCTCAGCTCTCCATCAACCACTCAAATGGACAAGTATATACATTTATCGGATCTAAGTAAGCAGGAATCATATTATAGTTACATGATAACTTGTATGTAAATAAAATACAATGTTTAATGTATTTTTCAAGAAGCAATATGGTAATACGCTATATTTTCACGAAACGAAAGATCATGAGACTAGATATATATTTTTCAACAATTTTCTTCTAAAAAATAGATGTAAATATATAGATTATAAAAAGATGACACCGTGTAACAATAATTGCGTATGCTTGCTCTAAAAGCGATAGGCGATTTGATTGGGCCTGGGTAGCGTACATGATACCTGGTTTTTTCAATGGCTGCTATAGATTTTTTTTTCCCACTTCTGTGCTGTTCTTGTATGTTAGCACGCAGGTTCAATCTATGAAACCATTTGCAGCCATCAGCGGCTCCAGCTCATACAGGTCCGGAAGGCAAATGTTGCGTCACAGTTTCAGAGGCCAGGTGCAATGCAAAATGCAAAGCGGCGCAGACACATCAAAATTGCCAGGGAATGTACCCAAGCTATATCTCTACAACTTCGTACGGCGTTCCACGCTTGCCATGTTGCCCCGTCTTCTTCTGCCTAAGCTTCACACATCTTTCAACTTCACCATGCATTGTAGCCATCATCCTTCGCTCTCTCAACCCCATACCTTTTCTACCTGCTCGAAACAGATTGTTAGCAAACGAAGGAAAAAAAAAGTTCCGGAAACGAATGTGCTGTTTTCCTCTTGCTTGACATGACATTGCTTTACGAGTTTGCACTCTTTTTGTCCGTTTTCTTCAACCGTCGGTGAGCAGTGTGTAATGGCAGCCATCAACCATCAGTCAAGCTATCTGTCTAATGGTTGTAAGCTGAATACTTTAATGTCAAGGCAGTTCAGAAGGATGATTTTTAATTTGCAAAAAGAGAGAGTATCGAATGTTTGGGGTGTCATTCATATAGAGTTAAACAGAAGCAAGGCTACTGATAATGCGTTTACACTGACACAGAACGCAGAGAAACAGGAAAATGGGCAGTTCTTAAAGTTTAAATTTGCGATAATGACAATCATATTGAGCAGTTTGTTCTTTCCTTCTGCACATGATTACTAGGAACCTTTAACCGGAGTCATTCTAACACTAGGGAGTCTGGGATCGCCGCATAATTGTGCCTGGAACTGGCGTATCAAAATTGCAGTATGGTTATCCTGCAGTCTGTGGCTTTCGTGGATGACAACACCTGCTGAAATGAGTCAATTATTTCTTTTTCAGGCAGAAATCGGAGCATCTCGACCGAGTTCTCGGAACTTGTACCTGACCAAAATTCTTACCCTGATACTAAATAACAATCAAGTCGAGACAGCAGTCGGATAGTCAAGGATCTGCCGATTGATTCTCGCATCATTACATTAGTAAGTACTGTTCACCGCTCGCAACGATCCAAATTTAATTCAGCGCGAAATAATTTCTTGATGCAGAGAGGGGGCTTTTCGTCAGACTGGAGATCTGGAAACCACATTCGTCGGCGATTGTCTTGTGCATAGAGTTAGCAACTATGACTGCTGAATTCTGAAAACTCCTTTAGTCCATATGTACCTCCCACTCAGACAGACGGTAGATTATATCCGTCGACTAAAGAAGAACATTGACAGTCGTGGTGAGCTTACAGTTTGAAGTCAGTGGTCGTCGACAGGCCTGCTTCGAGCTCATTGCCATTTGTTTTTTTTTTTTTGAACGGCATCAATGCCATTTGTTATTCTGGTATGAATTCAATCGTGGGTGTTTGTTTACATGGGTAGAGGGACCAATTATATCTATTTTTTTTAACATAACTAGAAGTTAGCCGCGCATTCGCTCGGGCATGTATGTAGGGTTGTGCTTGAAAAACGTACGACGGAAAATAATATCATCCGTGACTGGCACCTATTACGCTTCTAAAGCACTGATTAAGTATCCAAAGTTCTCTTCCAAATTCTAGATTTTTTTCCAAACTTATTACGTTGCTTTATAAGGCCATGCAACCGTTCAGATTCATAGCCAGAATTAGCTAAAATTTTTGAGCCATGGATGGTACTATAATCAATATGTAATTCTTTCCTATAAAAAAGTAGCTTTTATTTCATGTAAATCATAAGTTCATCCATCCACAACTATCTAACGAGCCTTTAATTGTGATAAAAATGTCTAACAAATTAATTGTAAATTAAAATGTAAGGTGTTCTTCTCATTTAATTTGAATTTTTAAATGCTTCTTTTATTAAGTAATTCTTTGACAGGACTATTGCTAATAATGAGTTCTATAGCTTAGCCTTACTATTGATGGTGATTACACATTTGTACTACTTCTCTCTATTATAAAAATTTGAATTGTTTTTGCTGGTTTTTTTGGTTACATTATCGTGTATGAGTGGTTTTTAATTCATTTGCTTTTTGGAACAATAAATCCATATTTGAGTTGGTTTTAAGAATCGTTCACTTTGGAATACAAGAAAATAATTAAGTATGTTCTTCAATTTGAGATGATCGGACTCCAACTAAGCTCTGATTTTCTAAAAATATATATATCCAATGCGATACTTCCCACGTGAATTTTATCTACTAAACAATATACAAATAAGATTTAAAATAGGACTTTCCCCCTCTGACGCACGAGCATTTTTTTCTAGAAGAATATATCTAATATATCCTCCCCCCTAGACGTCCAATTATTACATTTTAGCGTTTGGATTTGTCAAATATAATAACTTCTCCAGCTATTTTTCTTCCCGCCAATACACCTCCAATCCTATTTTGTATTCTAGGAGGAGGGGTACCTCACTCCTATTGGTGGTGTATATTTATTTTTATAAAAAAAGACTTAGTCACATAGGCCGTGAATTTTTATTTATATTAAAATACTTTTACACAATATATATTGCTACTTGTTGGCCTCTTTATATGATAAACGTGGAGAAATTCTTTGTCTACAGTAATATCGGGCGAAAGCCATTTAATGTGCAGCCTACGGAGGAATTGTGTTGGCATGAAATTCATGGTTGTTCCGATTTTAAGTAAAAAAACTATTCAGTGAACTGATTATAATGTTTTTTCTTTTTTTCAAAATTTGTAAGTTGGTTGTATTTAAAGTGATTGACTGCAGTAAGATTTTTCTAATTTAATTAATGGATATTTGTTGCGATTTAAAGATAAACGTATGGTGAGTTTTTTTCCTCTTCCGAATTTGTGTTTTATTTTTTTTAGATGTGACAGTGGTGACTTAAGATATTAGTACATATTATCTTTTTTAATGTGTTTTATTATTCTCCTCTTCTTTCAAAATTATATAGGCTATTATGTTTTTCTAGCACGGTCTTAACTTACTTTGGACGATTTTTTATTTGTCCCCAAAAATTTGATATATGAAGTGTTCGATTGAATTAGTGATAACATTGCATAATTATTGTATAGATTAGTTGTATGATATTATACTTATTTTGGTTGCCATGCAGGCATGTCTATGGTTCAATGCGTAGTTTAATTTTTTATATAGTATTGAGTAATATGGGTTAGTTATTTATTTATAATATGCAACGATGCTATAATTCGGTTTAACAATATTTGTTTTTATATTTGTTTGATCGTTTATATAACCTTGGAGATCTTTTTGCTGGGTCGGATGAACCTAATTAGTCCTGTTCAAAGGTCCGGGTCTAAAGAGGTTTTTGTGTCCGTTTATTACTCCAGGGATAAGTGTTTTTAGTCCGCGGCCACGCTGGCTCAGCATCTTTACTCACGGATTCTCTCTTCCGGTTCGCTACCTGGGACTAAAGGGGGTGCGAATCGGGTGAGAAATTGTGGCAGTGCAGGTTGGCTAGTTTGAAATAGCGTGGGCAAGGATCTTTGATGAGAGAGAGAAGGTGAGGGATGTGGAGTTGAAGGCGAGTATATTGCATATTTTTTTTTGGAAACACGTACTGGGCGCTCTTAAGTGGCACACTCACCCCTATGAGCACACACGCAACCCTACCCTATGAGATCATCCGGGAAAGGATGTGGCCGGCTATCTTGAGTCTGACGATAGTCACCACAGGCGGCCTCACTGTCGACGGGTTACGTCGCCTTCACTGAAGATAATTAGCCGTTAATTGGGACCGTGTCAAATCTAGGATTTGACCGGTGGCTAGTTCACCACAGGACCTGCCAGTGAGCTATGCTCACTTCGCATTACTTGCACATTTTTGTGACGGAGTTTACAGAGGGGAACTATGCAAGCCAGGGCCGGCTTTGTTTTCTTCTTATGTATATTTAATGGGTTTTGAGTTGGTAGTTATGTATTAAATCATGTGTTATAGGGCTATATATTATGGTCGACATTTTTTATTGAAAAATGTGTTGTATTTATATTTTTATAGTTTACATTTACTATGTATTGTAAAATTATTTTAGCGTAATGTGGATGTATTATGGTTAAACTGTATATTAAGTTATGTATTACTGTAATTAGCATTAAATGAACACATTCATAAAGAAATGATGCTAATAAAAAATATGGGGCAAAGGATTAGGAATAAAGGACTCACACCAGTAACGGGATCGTATTCCCGCCGTGTTTGCCATCACGGGCTAGTTAGATTCTGTTATTTAGCCAAACATGCGCAATTACAGCTGATCGTGTTACTTTGATTAAAAAAGGGTTGTTACCAATAATGTGTTTTTATTTTTTTCTTATGATAATAGGTGTATAAGATTTGTTGATTAATAGATCTTTTTTTTTCTTGTCTTTTCGTATTTTATGTTAGCTTGAAATATGATACTAAATGGTTTTCTGATATCTATATATGTATTGTTTATAATTTAAAGATGGAGGAGTCATTTTAGTAAACTCTAGTAGATTTTTTTTTTCATTTTGATTTTCTATTAATTATTGTGAAGTTATTAGTATTGTTGATAGAATCTACTCATTATTTTATTTTTATTTATTTTTTATAGTTTTTTTTTTTTAAATTGTTTTAGTCCTCAAAGTTTCGAAAATTAACACATTCAGTAACAATTTTTTTTTGAATAGTCTGGAATTGTACTGGTATAGATCTTTACCGTATTTAATCATAGGAAAGCTAACCAACAACTATTACAGGTGATTTTAAAAAATTATCCGTTTAAAAAAATTAGCGCTATGTTGTTAAATGTTAGGTTTAGTTGTTTATTGCTTTAATGCGTAGCATTATGGTCATGGATGACGTTGCTTTAAGTAGGGTAATCATCATGTTTAGTGGTTATCCTGAGCCTGAACAATTCAATTGATGTTTAATTAAAAGGATCTTTTAGTAGCATTATATGCTTGTATCGAGGAAGAGTAGTGGGCCACTGACTGAGTTTATACGTACTCATCTTATTGTGAGGACAAATTTATGGAATTTTGATTATTAAACCATGGTCTGGTGATATGTACTTTCTGACCCGAACGTATGTGGAGGGAGGAGGGATGTACGCTGTTAAACGGAGCTAGGGCGATGAGATTTTGATCTGATGGCTGAATAATTGGGGTCACAGATAATTGAAATCGAGGTTAGATGTTTTTGCCTTTTATTCAGAATTTTTTTAATTTTATTAAAGCGTACATGGCGATTGGGAGGTTTTTAGAGTTGCCTGAGTGGTTCAGGGGTTTATAGGATGTTTTCTATGGATTTAGTTATAATTGTGGTATCGAGAAATTATTTTGTGGGTCAACAGTTCAGAGAATCCATTTCAGAAATTGACAACGGAAGATGGCTAGCTGCTAGGCATATAGACCTCGGTGTTGTGACTATTCCTTCAGAGTTAACGATTTGAACTCAACTATGTGGCATTTTAGCAAAGTCACTAAACTTTGTGGCAAAAGAGAGGACGTTCTTCAACTATGTGGCAAAAGAGCAATTTTCCCTTTATTAAAAGGAAAAATCTGTACGGGGGATCTGGCCCATCTCTCACTCTGTTCCTCACACTTCCCTCCAAATCAATCACATGCACGTCAATTTAAATAACATCACATTAGGTAATGCATTAATGCTTGCATTTCAAACCAGCAGGAACACACTGAACAATGCATATACTCAGGTATCGTTTTCAGTCACTTAATTAGAATCGTTTTTTTTCTCCTTACAAAAGGGGATGATATTTTAAGAAGAGAGAAAGTTTAGTACCCTTATGACTTCAGGATGACTCGTCTTAAGTAACACTAAAACACTCAATTGATCATACCAGATAAATGGACAAATTAACTAACAGGGCTAGGCGTTGCATGATTCTAATGCAAGAAGGAAGAAAGAATTAATAAATCAAAAGACCAAAGGATCAGTAGTCTTATTCTGAAAAGGTGATGGCTGCTTGCATTGAGGCCACATTATTTAGCTAGTAGGCTTAGTGGTGCAATCATTTCATTGTTTTGGATTAATCAATTCTGCACTAGCACAAACATGTGCTGTGATGACAAATGTTGGCTGTAGCTTCTGCTCCCATTATCTAAAAAATGACAAATGTATCTCTATCCCACATTATGAAGCTGATTTCAGTTATTGCTGTGAAATGTTCACTTCTCGAGCTTCCTGCATCATCTCATTAACCTGGATGAGTCGATCTTCACTTTACAAAATGACAGATATTCATCCAAGATCTTCACTTTACCAAATGTGTATCGCTACTTTTGACTTCAGACTCGAGATAACATAAATAAACTCTCATTGTTATTCATTTCTGTATGCATTAATTTGTTTTGAAAACAGTCCTTGCACACACGTCTGCATTTTATAATCAGTACTACGTGTAAGCAAGCGTGTGAGTTCTTTATGTTGAGATGATTTGTATAATAAAAGACATAACTTTTCTTTGCCCTTTTGGTCCGGGTGGAAACTAGGACGAAAATAATCTGAAAAACGTGTATACATACATTCATGCAGGGACAAAACTTGCGAAAGAATATAATTGAGCTAATAGCAGCCACCTCCACTAGTATTGAAAATGGTATTTGGCCTGAATCTATGGCCATGAACTACTACTATGGTAAAGTGAGTCTGATCTATCAGTACCAAATTTTGAACCAGATGAGTTGGAATGTTGCATAGACCAATAATTGGGATTCCACCATGAAGGGTTGAAGTCTTGAAGATAATGTGAACAGAATTAAGAAAACAAGAAAAACATGCACAAAACCTGCTCAATGGAATATACATTTAACTAAGAATAATAAAAACTGTTGAGAGTTAATTGGCAAATGTGCTTTATCAATTTAGACAAGGTCTCGTTCCAAATGGAAGTTCCCACAAAACCATTAAGTACACCAAGTGATACATTTTGCCCACACTGTCTTCTCATTATAGATGAACCCTGGACCAAATGGGTAAAATCCATCCTCTGCACTCTATTTGTCGACCCGGGCAACTCCTTGGACTTGACAAACAATTGGGAAGTTTTCACAAATCCTTTTAGAACAATGAGAATCTCTTATCTAGGAAGTAGCTTTTTTAATATCAAGATAATTGTCTATGGACAAACTGCTGTGATGCTCATCAAACTGTCGGTGATAATGAGCAGTGTATATTACTCATCTGGAACAGCTCAAAAGATACAATCGACAATACAGTATCTGAACTCCCACATAAACAAACGCATGCGCCTGCCTGTATAGTTGAATACTGTTTCCACAGCTTAAACATAAATTACACAGGCTGGAACAGAAAAACGTCATCACATACATGTTCGTGTGAAACAGCACACTGCATGTTCTTCGTTTACTTTTTTTTTCAAGATCAAATAAAGGAGATGCAGAATCATTGAGAGGACAGCCAGATCTACCAGTGCCATTGCTTAACTGTAAACTACGCGAAAGAAATCTTATTTCAGTTTAGCGGTCCCTTTACACAGGGTTTTTTTTTTCCCCAGGATTTCATTTTTCTTATAAACAAGTGGCTAGCGTTTCGTCTCAACTGCGTCATGCGTGCACAGGAGAGGAACAGATCACGAGACAAGAACCCGTACACTGGTTTCAGTACGTGATGATGTGATTTCGTAACCGAACACGAGTGACTGTACCCTCTGGGAAAAATAAAGAACAGAACACTAGTAGGATTAGCGTGCAAGTTGAATTTAATTAATCAAATGAGAAACGCAGAGCCCGTTTTCTGATGATCCAGTTTGCACATTGTGAGAAAGGATCTCAGGTTTCGATCACTGATCTCTTCTGTTTCTATACATACAAGAAGGAGGTAAAAAAAAGAAAATTAACTATCAAAGCTACTGGGTGCATCTCATCGCATCGCATCGCATGATTCGCGTTCTTCCTGCTTGATGATTCGCTCATGGACACTCTTGTCTGTTAGCTATGTCCCTCCCCGGTGCAAGATGGCGGCAGAGAAGAGAGAGAGAGAAAACAAATCAATTAACCGAAGAAACGGTAAAATTCTCTCTCTCTCTTTCTCTAGATCTGCGGCAAGTCTTGCGCTTCGCCGGACTCCATGAACACTCCGAGCCAGTAGTCCATGTCGTCGGCGGAGGGCGGCGCGGCGAACGCGTCGCCGGGCTCCATGGACACGTCGTACCCGTCCAGCGGCATCGACAGCGTCTCCGACCAGAAGCTGTCGTCGATCTGGAACTCCTCGGACGCCGAGGTGAAGGAGCTCTCCTCCTTGGCGCACACGGACGCGGACGCGGACGCGGACGCCGAGCTGATCCCGGCGTTGCCGTGCTCCTCCGCCACCGACGAGGCCATCGAGGACTCCGTCACCGACGACGAGGCGGACCGCTCGGGCGACGCCGGCGGCGCGGCGGCGGCGGCCTGCTTCTTCACGCTCTTCGGCTTCTTGTGCTTCTTGACGCCGCTCGCCGCGACATGGCCGCCCTGCTCCGGCGCGTCGAGGCGCTTCTTGAGGTGGGTGTGCCACACGTTCTTGATCTCGTTGTCCGTCCTCCCGGGCAACCTGGCGGCAATCGCGGACCACCTGCGTAGCACAGAATTCAGAGCGGATCAGTGCCCAAGTTCATGTTTCATTTTGTCAAAAAAAAATAAAATTGTTTGGCTATTCCAGATGACTTCATTTTGATTTAGAGCTTTGCTATCATCGCGTGATTTGATTCCCTCGTCGGGATCACATGCGGTTGTTTAATGCAAAGCGCATGTTTTTGCAGCGCTGAATTCAAGGGGGGTCACCGGAAGAGCCAAACAAGATGGAATCTTTTAGCACATCTCGCGCATCATCAGTGATGTAATTAGCTACAGAAAAGTGGCCTACGACTAGCAATATATTTTCTCCCTATTTGCATCGAGAGGAGGGGGCCCAGGAGGATAACATATCAGTATACGCCCCTCCACAATGGTAATAAATAACTAATAATAACTAAATAAATAAAAAAGGAATAAACCTCCCTCTCATAGCATTTGAAGCACATAAGCAAGCAACAATCATTGCTCCAAACCAGGAGCAGCGAAATTTGGGGGGATCAGATCAGATAAGTCTGCAATTAAGGAGGAGCAGAGCAGAGCAGCGTGTGTACCTGTTGCCAAGCAGCTCGTGGAGATGGATGATGGTGTCCTCCTCCTCCTTGGAGAAGTTGCCCCGCTTGATGTCCGGCCGCAGGTAGTTGATCCACCGGAGCCGGCAGCTCTTGCCGCAACGCAGCAGCCCTGCGACATCAGAACTCATTTTAGCTTTTGCTTCACCGGCGCCGCACAACGGGCACACGACCTGAACCGAACACGAGCGGCCGCTGTCACCCACCGGCTTGCTTGGGCAGCGCGCGCCAGTTGCCGTGGCCGTGGCGCTGGATGTGGGCGACGAGGACCTTGTCCTCCTCCGGCGTCCATGGCCCCTTCTTGAGCCCCATCTTCTCGCAGCACGGAGCCCTCCCCATTGTGCTTGCTCCTTCCCTGCTCTGATCTGATCTGAGCTGCTCTGCTCCTCTTGCGTTGTGGTGTTCTTGGAAGGGAGGCGGCTGCTCCGAGGCTGCAGAGTAAGGTTGGAACGGGGAGGCGTCCGGGGGGTATTTATCGTGGTGTGGCCTTGGCAAAAACGTGCTCCAATGGGTCAATTTTGGCAACTTCGTGGAAAGGTGGCAGCTCTGCAAGGGGGGCAAATAAATTTCTCTCTGTTTTTTTTCCTCGCATTATTTTTTCACCACTTTAAAGAGCTTCTTTCTTTGATAGGGTGACTATATGATTAGGACCTATAATGTACTTTTAACTGCAAAAAGACTCGCTCGCACTCGCACATGCGTGTGCACACTGCACACCATCTATGGCTGTGTTTAGATCCAAAGTTTGGATCCAATCTTTAGTCATTTTCCATCACATTAACTTGTCATACAAATATAACTTTTCAGTCACATCATCTCTAATTTCAACCAAAATCCAAACTTTACGTTGAACTAAACACGGCCTATGCATAAAAGGAACTTCTCTAACATACGCTGCTATCTAACATGGATAGTTGACGTGGACATAGAGAGCGGTAAGTTACAGGAACTGGTTCCTCTATGGGATAAAAAAAAAGTCGAAAAACAACTTCAACCATTTTAGTAACCATATATTTTCTAGAAATTGGATATAAATGTTAAACGAAAAACAATATCAAAAATTGAATACACACGGAAACATCTCGACATCGATTGGAAACTGATAATAAATGTTTGAAAAAATGGACTGCAAAATCACATATTTAGCTTACATAACTATATAATATACCAAATAAATTTAAGCTTGCACTAGGTAGATTACAAATTGTCTCTCTTTCGCCACATCAGCGCCACGTCAGCAAAACCATTCTCCAAAACCGCTGAGGGAGTCGAATTACACTAGTTTCAATAGTTGGGGGAGTCGTTTTATCTGGTTTTCTGGTTGAGGGGTATGAATCAGATTCGGTCTATTTTTTAAGGGAGTCCAAGTGGACTTTTTCCCTGCAGAGAACCGGCACCCCGAACCTCGCTTGGGCAGTTGGGCTGCGGCCTGCGGGGCGTGGGAAGCGTTGAACCTTGTTGGTTGGGCCAAGCCCTAGCGCCCTGGCAGCTGCGGCATTGGTGGTGTTGGGTTTCCACCAACCTGGTGTTTTGTTGGGCTCACGTGCACCGCAATAGTAGTAGGACGGAAAGTAGTACTACGTGCCAACATCACGGCCCATATGTAACACAATCTCTCTCCGTCTCCCTCAGCTACTCCATCACAAACCACTCAAATGGACAAGCTATATACATTTATCGGATCTAAGTAAAGCAGAATCATATTATAATTACATGATAGAAACTTGTATGTAACTAAAAATACAATTTTTACGTATTTTTCAAGAAGCCTGTGGTAATACGCTATTTTCACGAAACGAAGATCATGAGACTAGATATATATTTTTCAACAAATTTTCTTCTAAAAAAATAGATGTAAATATATAGATTATAAAAATATGACACCGTGTAACAATAATTGCCAGATATGCTCCTCTAAAAGCGATAGGACGATTTGATTGGGGCTGGGTAGCGTACATGATACCTGGTTTTTCAATGGCTGCTATAAATTTTTTTTTCCCACTTCTGTAGCTGTTCTTGTATGTTAGCAACGCAGGTTCAATCTATGCACACCACTTAGCAGCCATCAGACGGCTCCAGCTCATACACGTCCAGGAAGGACAAATGCTGCGTCACAGTTCAGAGAGCCAGGCTGCAATGCAAATGCAAGCGGCGCAGACACATCAAAATGCAGAGAATGTACCCCAAGCATATCTCTACAACTTCGTACGCGTCTACGCGTTGCCAGTTGCCCCGTCTTCTTCTGCCTAAGCTCACATCATCTTCAACTTCAATGCATGTAGCCATCATCCTCGCCTCTCAACCCCATACCTTTCTACCCTGCTCGGAAACAGATTGTTAGCAACGAAGGAAAAAAAAAAAAGTTCTCTGAAACGAATGTGCTGTTTTCCTCTTGCTTGACATGACATTGCCTTTACGAGTTTGCTCTCCTCTTTTTGTCCGTTTTCTTCAACCGTCGGTGAGCAGTGTGTAATGGCACCATCAACCAGTCAAGCTATCTGTCCTATGGTTGTGACGCTGAATACTTTAATAGTTCAAGGAAGTTTCACAAGGAGATGTTTTAACTTGCAAAAAAGAGAGAGATATCGACATGTTGGGTGTCATGTCTATATAGAGATATAAACAGAAGAAAAGGCTACTGATAATGCGTTTACACTGAACCAACAGACACGCAAGAAGAAAAACCAGGAAAAAAACTGGAGGCATTCATTAAAGTTAAATATTGCGAAAATGACCAAACATATGTGAGCAGTTTCGTTCTTTCCTTCTGCAAATAGAATACTAGGAGACCTTAAACCGAAAGTCTTTTACACTATGGAGCTCTGGGATCGCCGACAATTGTTGCCTGGAACTGGCAGTATCAAATTGCAGTATGGTTTCTGCCAGTCTGTGCTTTCGTGATAGACACACACTCTGAACATGAAGTCAATTTATTCCTTTTTTCAGGCAGAAATACGGAGCATCTCGACGTGAAGTTCTCGGAACTGTACCTGACAAAATTCTTACCTGAATACTAAATAACAAATCATGTCGAGACAGCAGTCGGGATATCAAGGATCTGCCGTGATTCTACGGCATCATAAATTAGTAAGGTACTGTTCACCGTTCTGCAACGATCCAAATATAATTCAGCTCGAAATAATTTCTTGATGCAGAAGAGGGGGGCTTTTCGTCAGAAACATGGAGATCTGGAAACCACATTCGTCGGCGATGTCTTGTGCATAGAGCTTAGCAACTATGACCTGAAACTCCTTTAGGCTATGTTTAGATCCTTGGATCCAAACTTCAGTCCTTTTCCATCACATCAACCTGTCATACACACACAACTTTTCAGTCACATCATCTCCAATTTCAATCAAAATCCAAACTTTGCGCTGAACTAAACGCAGCCTTAGTCCATATGTACATCCCCATCAGACATGACAGGCTAGATTATATCCGTCGACTAAAGAAGACACATTGACAAGTCGTTGCAAGCTTACAAGTTGAAGTCAGTGTCGTCCACGAGCTGCTTCGCAGCTCAATTGCCATTTGTTCATTCCTGTATGATGTCAATCAGTGGCGTGTTTGTTTGACAATGGGCTAGAAGGGACCAATTAATCTTTTTTTTTAACATAATGGTATCGAGAAATTATTTTGTGGCAACAGTTCAGAGAAACTCCTAAAAGATAGTTTTGTGTTCCATTTCAGAAATTGACAACGGAAGATGGCTAGCTGCTAGGCATATAGACCTCGGTGTTGTGACTATTCCTTCAGAGTTAACGATTTGAACTCAACTATGTGGCATTTTAGCAAAGTCACTAAACTTTGTGGCAAAAGAGAGGACGTTCTTCAACTATGTGGCAAAAGAGCAATTTTCCCTTTATTAAAAGGAAAAATCTGTACGGGGGATCTGGCCCATCTCTCACTCTGTTCCTCACACTTCCCTCCAAATCAATCACATGCACGTCAATTTAAATAACATCACATTAGGTAATGCATTAATGCTTGCATTTCAAACCAGCAGGAACACACTGAACAATGCATATACTCAGGTATCGTTTTCAGTCACTTAATTAGAATCGTTTTTTTTCTCCTTACAAAAGGGGATGATATTTTAAGAAGAGAGAAAGTTTAGTACCCTTATGACTTCAGGATGACTCGTCTTAAGTAACACTAAAACACTCAATTGATCATACCAGATAAATGGACAAATTAACTAACAGGGCTAGGCGTTGCATGATTCTAATGCAAGAAGGAAGAAAGAATTAATAAATCAAAAGACCAAAGGATCAGTAGTCTTATTCTGAAAAGGTGATGGCTGCTTGCATTGAGGCCACATTATTTAGCTAGTAGGGTTAGTGGTGCAATCATTTCATTGTTTTGGATTAATCAATTCTGCACTAGCACAAACATGTGCTGTGATGACAAATGTTGGCTGTAGCTTCTGCTCCCATTATCTAAAAAATGACAAATGTATCTCTATCCCACATTATGAAGCTAATTTCAGTTATTGCTGTGAAATGTTCACTTCTCGAGCTTCCTGCATCATCTCATTAACCTGGATGAGTCGATCTTCACTTTACAAAATGACAGATATTCATCCAAGATCTTCACTTTACCAAATGTGTATCGCTACTTTTGACTTCAGACTCGAGATAACATAAATAAACTCTCATTGTTATTCATTTCTGTATGCATTAATTTGTTTTGAAAACAGTCCTTGCACACACGTCTGCATTTTATAATCAGTACTACGTGTAAGCAAGCGTGTAAGTTCTTTATGTTGAGATGATTTGTATAAAAGACATAACTTTTCTTTGCCCTTTTGGTCCGGGTGGAAACTAGGACGAAAATAATCTGAAAAACGTGTATACATACATTCATGCAGGGACAAAACTTGCGAAAGAATATAATTGAGCTAATAGCAGCCACCTCCACTAGTATTGAAAATGGTATTTGGCCTGAATCTATGGCCATGAACTACTACTATGGTAAAGTGAGTCTGATCTACCAGTACCAAATTTTGAACCAGATGAGTTGGAATGTTGCATAGACCAATAATTGGGATTACACCATGAAGGGTTGAAATCTTGAAGATAATGTGAACAGAATTAAGAAAACAAGAAAAACATGCACAAAACCTGCTCAATGGAATATACATTTAACTAAGAATAATAAAAACTGTTGAGAGTTAATTGGCAAATGTGCTTTATCAATTTAGACAAGGTCTCGTTCCAAATGGAAGTTCCCACAAAACCATTAAGTACACCAAGTGATACATTTTGCCCACACTGTCTTCTCATTATAGATGAACCCTGGACCAAATGGGTAAAATCCATCCTCTGCACTCTATTTGTCGACCCGGGCAACTCCTTGGACTTGACAAACAATTGGGAAGTTTTCACAAATCCTTTTAGAACAATGAGAATCTCTTATCTAGGAAGTAGCTTTTTTAATATCAAGATAATTGTCTATGGACAAACTGCTGTGATGCTCATCAAACTGTCGGTGATAATGAGCAGTGTATATTACTCATCTGGAACAGCTCAAAAGATACAATCGACAATACAGTATCTGAACTCCCACATAAACAAACGCATGCGCTTGCCTGTATAGTTGAATACTGTTTCCACAGCTTAAACATAAATTACACAGGCTGGAACAGAAAAACGTCATCACATACATGTTCGTGTGAAACAGCACACTGCATGTTCTTCGTTTACTTTTTTTTCCAAGATCAAATAAAGGAGATGCAGAATCATTGAGAGGACAGCCAGATCTACCAGTGCCATTGCTTAACTGTAAACTACGCGAAAGAAATCTTATTTCAGTTTAGCGGTCCCTTTACACAGGTTTTTTTTTTCCCAGGATTTCATTTTTCTTATAAACAAGTGGCTAGCGTTTCGTCTCAACTGCGTCATGCGTGCACAGGAGAGGAACAGATCACGAGACAAGAACCCGTACACTGGTTTCAGTACGTGATGATGTGATTTCGTAACCGAACACGAGTGACTGTACCCTCTGGGAAAAATAAAGAACAGAACACTAGTAGGATTAGCGTGCAAGTTGAATTTAATTAATCAAATGAGAAACGCAGAGCCCGTTTTCTGATGATCCAGTTTGCACATTGTGAGAAAGGATCTCAGGTTTCGATCACTGATCTCTTCTGTTTCTATACATACAAGAAGGAGGTAAAAAAAAGAAAATTAACTATCAAAGCTACTGGGTGCATCTCATCGCATCGCATCGCATGATTCGCGTTCTTCCTGCTTGATGATTCGCTCATGGACACTCTTGTCTGTTAGCTATGTCCCTCCCCGGTGCAAGATGGCGGCAGAGAAGAGAGAGAGAGAAAACAAATCAATTAACCGAAGAAACGGTAAAATTCTCTCTCTCTCTTTCTCTAGATCTGCGGCAAGTCTTGCGCTTCGCCGGACTCCATGAACACTCCGAGCCAGTAGTCCATGTCGTCGGCGGAGGGCGGCGCGGCGAACGCGTCGCCGGGCTCCATGGACACGTCGTACCCGTCCAGCGGCATCGACAGCGTCTCCGACCAGAAGCTGTCGTCGATCTGGAACTCCTCGGACGCCGAGGTGAAGGAGCTCTCCTCCTTGGCGCACACGGACGCGGACGCGGACGCGGACGCCGAGCTGATCCCGGCGTTGCCGTGCTCCTCCGCCACCGACGAGGCCATCGAGGACTCCGTCACCGACGACGAGGCGGACCGCTCGGGCGACGCCGGCGGCGCGGCGGCGGCGGCCTGCTTCTTCACGCTCTTCGGCTTCTTGTGCTTCTTGACGCCGCTCGCCGCGACATGGCCGCCCTGCTCCGGCGCGTCGAGGCGCTTCTTGAGGTGGGTGTGCCACACGTTCTTGATCTCGTTGTCCGTCCTCCCGGGCAACCTGGCGGCAATCGCGGACCACCTGCGTAGCACAGAATTCAGAGCGGATCAGTGCCCAAGTTCATGTTTCATTTTGTCAAAAAAAAATAAAATTGTTTGGCTATTCCAGATGACTTCATTTTGATTTAGAGCTTTGCTATCATCGCGTGATTTGATTCCCTCGTCGGGATCACATGCGGTTGTTTAATGCAAAGCGCATGTTTTTGCAGCGCTGAATTCAAGGGGGGTCACCGGAAGAGCCAAACAAGATGGAATCTTTTAGCACATCTCGCGCATCATCAGTGATGTAATTAGCTACAGAAAAGTGGCCTACGACTAGCAATATATTTTCTCCCTATTTGCATCGAGAGGAGGGGGCCCAGGAGGATAACATATCAGTATACGCCCCTCCACAATGGTAATAAATAACTAATAATAACTAAATAAATAAAAAAGGAATAAACCTCCCTCTCATAGCATTTGAAGCACATAAGCAAGCAACAATCATTGCTCCAAACCAGGAGCAGCGAAATTTGGGGGGATCAGATCAGATAAGTCTGCAATTAAGGAGGAGCAGAGCAGAGCAGCGTGTGTACCTGTTGCCAAGCAGCTCGTGGAGATGGATGATGGTGTCCTCCTCCTCCTTGGAGAAGTTGCCCCGCTTGATGTCCGGCCGCAGGTAGTTGATCCACCGGAGCCGGCAGCTCTTGCCGCAACGCAGCAGCCCTGCGACATCAGAACTCATTTTAGCTTTTGCTTCACCGGCGCCGCACAACGGGCACACGACCTGAACCGAACACGAGCGGCCGCTGTCACCCACCGGCTTGCTTGGGCAGCGCGCGCCAGTTGCCGTGGCCGTGGCGCTGGATGTGGGCGACGAGGACCTTGTCCTCCTCCGGCGTCCATGGCCCCTTCTTGAGCCCCATCTTCTCGCAGCACGGAGCCCTCCCCATTGTGCTTGCTCCTTCCCTGCTCTGATCTGATCTGAGCTGCTCTGCTCCTCTTGCGTTGTGGTGTTCTTGGAAGGGAGGCGGCTGCTCCGAGGCTGCAGAGTAAGGTTGGAACGGGGAGGCGTCCGGGGGGTATTTATCGTGGTGTGGCCTTGGCAAAAACGTGCTCCAATGGGTCAATTTTGGCAACTTCGTGGAAAGGTGGCAGCTCTGCAAGGGGGGCAAATAAATTTCTCTCTGTTTTTTTTCCTCGCATTATTTTTTCACCACTTTAAAGAGCTTCTTTCTTTGATAGGGTGACTATATGATTAGGACCTATAATGTACTTTTAACTGCAAAAAGACTCGCTCGCACTCGCACATGCGTGTGCACACTGCACACCATCTATGGCTGTGTTTAGATCCAAAGTTTGGATCCAATCTTTAGTCATTTTCCATCACATTAACTTGTCATACAAATATAACTTTTCAGTCACATCATCTCTAATTTCAACCAAAATCCAAACTTTACGTTGAACTAAACACGGCCTATGCATAAAAGGAACTTCTCTAACATACGCTGCTATCTAACATGGATAGTTGACGTGGACATAGAGAGCGGTAAGTTACAGGAACTGGTTCCTCTATGGGATAAAAAAAAAGTCGAAAAACAACTTCAACCATTTTAGTAACCATATATTTTCTAGAAATTGGATATAAATGTTAAACGAAAAACAATATCAAAAATTGAATACACACGGAAACATCTCGACATCGATTGGAAACTGATAATAAATGTTTGAAAAAATGGACTGCAAAATCACATATTTAGCTTACATAACTATATAATATACCAAATAAATTTAAGCTTGCACTAGGTAGATTACAAATTGTCTCTCTTTTAGCTATGAACTCAAGTTAAGGATTTGGTTGAGAGATTGACGGACCTCTAAAGCTACGGATCAAATAAATACATTGATCATAGATATTAGGGTATTTAGAAATATGGTAATCACCATACTATAAAAAAGTAATCTTCGTAAAAATACAGTAAAATACGAAAACAACAACAATGTCATTTTCGTTTTTGTTTCCATTTATCATTTCCATTTTCTAACATTATTCCCATACATTTTTTTTCCTTTAGTGATATAGTATTATTAGTTTGGTAGTTTATCCAACAATGGTTAAGAGGCAGATTATTCAGGTCTCTTTTGGAACATATGATTATGAGAGAGGAGTTTTATAGGAATTGAACTAATTGATATAAAAACAATAATGTGTATGAAATGAGCTTTAAACTGGATTTTGATGTGTGAGTTGTGTACGTCTAATTCTTGGGGGGAAAAAGAACGGAGAACCACCCAATAATTAGATTCGCCAACTCTTAATTCTTAAAGTATTGTTCTTTCCTCTTCCATTAATGAACGGTTATGGGTTGTGAGGATTAATGCATATTCATTAAACAATAAACAGCCTGACCACCAGATCTAATATACTATGTGATGCACTGTACGTTGATGCGTGAATTTATAGATAATACTTTTAAGTAGAAGTTTTTTTTGCCGGGTTTATAAAATTTTATGTGGGGCTCTGAAGGTGAAGTTTGTTAGTACAAAATCATGTCTTATAGTTGTTTTTTTAAGAAATATAACAAATATATATATTTTTTAGGCAACAAATATAATACTATTTATGTTGGAATGTGGGAGCATGCTAAAGGTTGTGCGTATTTCTCAACAAACACTACTAGAAAAACAATTTTTTTAGCGATGTTGGCCTTTTATTTTTCCAGACGGGTATGACCCTCAGAGCCAAATATCCGCCTACGAAAATATGAACCGAGGTGGATTTTTGTCATCTGCCTGTGAAAATCATTTTTTTCCGGCAGACCACTTAAGAGGTCCACCTGAAAAAAAATATGATTTTTGCAGGTATAACCTTATGTGGTCCGCCTAAAAAATCATGCCACCAAAAAATATCTAAGTTTCATCCTTATCCTCTCCTCCACCATCCTTATCCTCTCCCCACCACTCATTTCCCTCCCACTCCTCTCTCTCTCTCTCTCATTTGTTCACCACCAGCAGCAGAAATCCGCCGCCGGCTCAGCTCCTCGCCGCCTCAGCCATTGGCTGCGACGGCTCCCCTCCTCGCCGCCTCCACCGCTGGACAACTTGTAATAAAAAAAAAAAGAATCACGCATGACATGAGAAAATTAATATTCCCTCCGGGCTGATAATACTTGTCGTTTCAGACAAGGGTGAGATCAAACTTTAGAATCTTTTATTATGAAACATTTTTAAAATATTTGTCTTTCAAATATGGTGATTACATGCATAGATTAGTCTTAAAATGTACTTTAAAAAATCATATATTTGTACTTTTATACATATTATAATGAAAAATAATGGTCAAACTTGTTTTTTGGAGACCGTGCTCTTGTCCAAAATGAAAAGTATTATCAACCCGGAGGGAGTAAAATAACATTTCACTAACAACCCGTTCACAGGTGGCCATTCTTCAAGATGAGTTAGAAACAAAAGATGTAGAGCTGAGAAGATTGAAGGAGATGCTTGCCCAGAAAGAAGCAACTAATGAGGACAAAATGCCTCAAGAAAAGGACGTCGCTGGAGATGATATAGATGCTGCCGCCGAGAGTCAGCCAATAAAAGTAGAAACATAAGCTACGTCTTCAGCAGTCATTTCTAGAGTAGCTTGCGTTCTCAACATTCTTATTATTTTTTGTATCATGTATCAGAAGTGTTTACTTGTGTAATTTATCTAATGTCGTTTATTCTTGCCGATTTGCATTGCGTTTTCTCTGAGCACTGCAGCATGAGACGTGTTACCTACTTACCTTGAATCTAAACTCTCTTAGTTCATGCGTCAGTGAGCTTCCTCTTGTACTCGGTATCCTATGCTTTTTGCACCGTTACAGCACAGTTTCCGTTTTAAACATCCAGAATACATATGAAATGGATGACCCATGATCTATAAACAGATATTCTTTCTAAGCAGTACTTTTGTAAACTTTGTATCTCGGTAGCCGGCTATTCATGTAAATTTAAGAAAGTAAGAAATATGTGCTGCGTATCCGACCGGATTTCGTGAAATTTCGATGTTTCGACAAGGCTTGAAAGTAGAAACCGTTTGAGATTTCGAGGAGTTTCATCCAAATTCAAATTTGAATTGATAAAAAAAGAAATAAAATCTTATAAATACTATGATATTCATAGAACCTATTGGGATATAAATTTTCAAAAAAAAATGATGTATTGTGTGTATTTACTGAAACTTACATCAGGAAAGAAAAGAATTTCAGCAAATTACCTCTATTACAAATTACTGATCAAAATTGCAATGATTTCGATTGGAATTTCGCTAAAACCGACCGGTTTTCGAGAGCTTATCCGCAAACTCAGGGAATTTGTATTCAAAATTTGGTTTATGAAATTTATTCGGAATTTACCGGTTTTCCACCGGATTTCGTGAGATTCCGAATTCCACCAGTGCCCGAAACGGAAGGGCCTGTTGGAATCGTAAACCCTGTTATAGACACACCAGAAGAATTTCGAGCCTAACTACCGCATGGGTAGCATATCACCAACTGGACCAGAGTCACTAGGACCCATGCCAGAGCATTAACGACTGGTGGGAAATGTTAGCCAACTCAAAGGAAGTACCCAAGAAAGGCATGCGGACCCTAATCCTACTTGTCGAACCAAACTTTTAATTTTGGTGTGAACTAAACACACCCTTAATTCGTGAGTTCAACACAGAGGTCGATCTGTACCTTTTCTGGCCAAAGTTTGATCTGATCGGTTAATTTTGGTTCGTACTACCTGTGATCCGTCTGGTACACTGACGTGAAAAATATTTTAACAAGCTCATAGTGGCCAGAGTTTGATGTGCTTTTCTCTTTCATTTTTTTTATTAGGGGGGGAGGTTAAAGGGGCTTTAGCTAGATTTGCAGCTATTTCCGTGGCGCATCTAGTTGATTGGGTGCACATTTTTTCTTCGAGGCGATCCATCTGTGAAGTCACCTCCACTAGTGTGCGATACCCCCATGTAGTTGGATTGGTTACGTGGCGCATCAGGAGTTTAGAAACTCGCTCAAAACAATACTATTATACAGAAGAGTACCCCAGGGAGCACTTACAAATAAAAATTCTAATGAAGACTCGCATGGAGTAAACATGTAGATATATTACCTAGTTGGAACAGCTCAACAATCAATTCAGCTTTTTTTTTTAAAAAAAAAGAGACAATTCAGCTACCTATTGCGATCTGTGACCAATATCACACCCAACACACGTGTGCGGCCTGTAAAAACGACCGGGATGCTGCACTGCAGTGACCCAGTTCTATCGGTAGTTTGTGTGTCGTGTTCCCGTGGACCTGGACGATCGACCAGCGGGCACGCGGCAGATGTGATCGACAGTAAAAATCGAAGAAAAACATAGCGTATATTTCACATGCGTCACAGCGTCAGTCGCCAGTTGCAACGGCCTAGTATGATGCATGCAGTGCTGGGAGCTAGCCGACAGTTTGCAGGAAGTTTTTTCAGTAAGCCGTGATAAAAAAAACCAATTAAGAATTCAAGATACAGTAGGAGGATTAGTAATCCCCAAGATTTAAGTAAGTACTGTACGCATGGCACTAGACACGTGGTGAAATCAAAATGTCGTCGCCACATGTGCGTCTATGGAGACTAGAGAGGGGAAGGTCGTTGGCTGCTTCGTGTACGGTCAAATGGTCAACGATTATTCACACGTGGGCCCAATGGGGCCAGCCAGCCGCTATTATGGGCCAATCCGAACGCTTGCTAGCCATAGGAGATGCTTTGCTACATACAGTACGTTCTCTGCAACTAGGCATGTGGGGCACGTCAACCTAGCCTATCATGTACATGCCACTCCCTCCGGTCCAAAATACTCCCTCCATCTAATTTTGATAGTCATATTTTTAAATCTGAAAAAATTATTTTTGATAGGCATATTTCAATCTAACAACTTATCATCTTAATGACTTTCTTGAATTTAATGCGTGACTCTCTATTCTTCCACATAAGATTGGCTACATGGGCATCGAGAAATGTAAATATTAATGAATCGCTTGTTTACGACGCTGCTATCTAACATGGATAGTTGACGTGGACATAGAGAGCGGTAAGTTACAGGAACTGGTTCCTCTATGGGATAAAAAAAAAGTCGAAAAACAACTTCAACCATTTTAGTAACCATATATTTTCTAGAAATTGGATATAAATGTTAAACGAAAAACAATATCAAAAATTGAATACACACGGAAACATCTCGACATCGATTGGAAACTGATAATAAATGTTTGAAAAAATGGACTGCAAAATCACATATTTAGCTTACATAACTATATAATATACCAAATAAATTTAAGCTTGCACTAGGTAGATTACAAATTGTCTCTCTTTTAGCTATGAACTCAAGTTAAGGATTTGGTTGAGAGATTGACGGACCTCTAAAGCTACGGATCAAATAAATACATTGATCATAGATATTAGGGTATTTAGAAATATGGTAATCACCATACTATAAAAAAGTAATCTTCGTAAAAATACAGTAAAATACGAAAACAACAACAATGTCATTTTCGTTTTTGTTTCCATTTATCATTTCCATTTTCTAACATTATTCCCATACATTTTTTTTCCTTTAGTGATATAGTATTATTAGTTTGGTAGTTTATCCAACAATGGTTAAGAGGCAGATTATTCAGGTCTCTTTTGGAACATATGATTATGAGAGAGGAGTTTTATAGGAATTGAACTAATTGATATAAAAACAATAATGTGTATGAAATGAGCTTTAAACTGGATTTTGATGTGTGAGTTGTGTACGTCTAATTCTTGGGGGAAAAAAGAACGGAGAACCACCCAATAATTAGATTCGCCAACTCTTAATTCTTAAAGTATTGTTCTTTCCTCTTCCATTAATGAACGGTTATGGGTTGTGAGGATTAATGCATATTCATTAAACAATAAACAGCCTGACCACCAGATCTAATATACTATGTGATGCACTGTACGTTGATGCGTGAATTTATAGATAATACTTTTAAGTAGAAGTTTTTTTTGCCGGGTTTATAAAATTTTATGTGGGGCTCTGAAGGTGAAGTTTGTTAGTACAAAATCATGTCTTATAGTTGTTTTTTTAAGAAATATAACAAATATATATATTTTTTAGGCAACAAATATAATACTATTTATGTTGGAATGTGGGAGCATGCTAAAGGTTGTGCGTATTTCTCAACAAACACTACTAGAAAAACAATTTTTTTAGCGATGTTGGCCTTTTATTTTTCCAGACGGGTGTGACCCTCAGAGCCAAATATCCGCCTACGAAAATATGAACCGAGGTGGATTTTTGTCATCCGCCTGTGAAAATCATTTTTTTCCGGCGGACCACTTAAGAGGTCCACCTGAAAAAAAATATGATTTTTGCAGGTGGATCTAGTTCCACATGCCAAAAATCATGACCTACATAAAAAAAAATGCTAAGTCATATCTTATCTTCTCTCTCCCACCACACTCATTCCCCCCCTCTCTCTCTCTCGTTTCCTCCGGCTCCCTCCCCTCCCCTTCCTTCCTTCTCGCGAGGCGTGGCGGAGGGCGGCGGGCGCGGCGCCGCGTAGAGGGGACGACGCCTACCGCGAGTGAGACGACGACGACACTACCGTCGGCTCGCGTCGTGCCCCCCTCCCCAGATCCGGCGGGTAGGGTGTCGGCGACCGCGCAGGCGGAGGCGTCGGCGGCAGCGCGGGCGGAGGGGAGGGGCGTCGGCGGGCGCGACGGAGGACGTCGGCCGCGACGACGAAGACTACCGCAGTACGACGACGGCCCTACCACGCGACGAGACAACGACTAGCGCCGACCGTTTCGCTGGCTCGCGCGCCCAACCCTCCCCCCCAAGATCCAGCCGGATGGGGAGGGAAGTGGCGGCAGCCACGCATGAACGGAGGAGTTCCGGCGACGACGACGTCATTTTTTAAGTTTACTGTTCATTGATGTTAATTTGCGTGGATTTGAATCAAATGCTTTTTGTTTGCAAGTTTACAAGTCTGTGATTGTATTTTTGTTTTCTGGATGAGATTTGTGATTTGAAACCTAGGGAGGGGTGGGGTTGGGGAATTTTTTTTTTTGGCGTCGGGGTATTTTCGCAGGCGTGGGCTACTATAGCGCCTCAGCGCCTGAGAAGATTCGAACTGTGTCTGCGAAAAAGGTCCACCTGTAAAAATTAGGATTTTTATAGTCTTTGATACAGGAGAAAGGTTTTGACGTATGCGAAAATATATTTGAACCGCCTTGGAAAAACATTTTTTTCCAGTAGTGAAACGTGCTAAGTATATATATGTGGGTAGCAATCAAATGAGTAACGGAATCTAAAATGAACTGTTAAACGTCCATATGAAATCCAGTGGATGACAAATTGACAGTGACATGGCTCAACGCGGTGAGTGGTGACTCTTTTACAGGAGTAACTGCACTTAGTGGGCTGTAACTATATAAATAAGAAAAATTAGTAAGAGGTATAGAAAAGGTACTGTACAATTTGCTCTGGAAGACTTAAAAATAACTAGTTAATGGAGTATGAGAAATGAGAGAAATTAGATCGTCTTGGTAGCTTTCGAATATAACTATGATTTTTATAGTTCTAAACAAAGCATAATCGCACCTATGAAAACAAGAGTGATCGGTTGTATATCAATTCTAGTTTTACTTTTAGAATATGTTATATAAAAATATACAGAGAGAAATAGGAGCTAAGGAGCGAGCAAGCCACGCAAATAAGAGATTTGATCCGGTTCAACAAAAAATACGTCACGGTATCAAATCGTTTCCGATCTTTGGATCTAGCTAGATAGGATGGACATTATTAGATCTAACGATCGAAAACGATTGATTTAATGCTGTAAGGTACCGGTATCTTGAGGTACTTTTTCTTGGACTAAGTTGACACATCAAAGTCCCATTGAACATGCCACAGCCGTGATCGCACAGCTTATTGATCTGATCCCAAATATCAAGTGACCCCAAGAAAATCATCCATTATCATTCGTGAGGCAAGAAAGTTAGAGCAAGAAAAAAATATAGGTTCACCTCACCTGGCTTGCTGGATGTCTCATACTACTTCTTCCCATAGTCAGATGTGGGAAGAAGTGTCAATGTCTCTGATCGCGGTGTATGAAGTCTGTGCACGCATGTCACGTAAACGACTTGTTCCGGGCGCCGGCGCCGGTGGCGCGCGCGCCGCGCGGTGCTCTCATCAGTGGAAAATTTAGCGCGTTCCGGACAGAATTCTCAAGCGCGCGCACAACTTTTCCCTCTGTTTCGCCGCGACGGCTTCGTTCCGTTTCGTCGTACGCGAGTTCAGTACGTCTCGCTGTCTCAGCAAGGTGTGTCGAACCCGAGCACCCGCGCCGCCACGCCGCGTCGCACGTAGTACGCCGCGGCATCATGCACGGTGCTGCGGCCGCGGCGTCTTACGCGTGCTAGTTCTAAAATAATTCTTCAAACTTCAACTTTTTTATCAATCAAAACTTTTTTACACAATAAACTTTAATTTTTTTCATCACATCGTTCTAATTTCAACAAAACTTTTAATTTTGCGTGAACTAAACACACCCTTAATTCGTGAGTTCAACACAGAGGTCGATCTGTACCTTTTCTGGCCAAAGTTTGATCTGATCGGTTAATTTTGGTTCGTACTACCTGTGATCCGTCTGGTGCACTGACGTGAAAAATATTTTAACAAGCTCATAGTGGCCAGAGTTTGATGTGCTTTTCTCTTTCATTTTTTTTATTAGGGGGGGGAGGTTAAAGGGGCTTAGCTAGATTTGCAGCTATTTCCGTGGCGCATCTAGTTGATTGGTGCACATTTTTTCTTCGAGGCGATCCATCTGTGATGTCACCTCCACTAGTGTGCGATACCCCCATGTAGTTGGATTGGTTACGTGGCGCATCAGGAGTTTAGAAACTCGCTCAAAACAATACTATTATACAGAAGAGTACCCCAGGAGCACTTACAAATAAAAATTCTAATGAAGACTCGCATGGAGTAAACATGTAGATATATTACCTAGTTGGAACAGCTCAACAATCAATTCAGCTTTTTTTTTTAAAAAAAGAGACAATTCAGCTACCTATTGCGATCTGTGACCAATATCACACCCAACACACGTGTGCGGCCTGTAAAAACGACCGGGATGCTGCACTGCAGTGACCCAGTTCTATCGGTAGTTTGTGTGTCGTGTTCCCTGGACCTGGACGATCGACCAGCGGGCACGCGGCAGATGTGATCGACAGTAAAAATCGAAGAAAAACATAGTGTATATTTCACATGCGTCACAGCATCAGTCGCCAGTTGCAACGGCCTAGTATGATGCATGCAGTGCTGGAGCCGACAGTTTGCAGGAAGTTTTTTCAGTAAGCCGTGCTAAAAAAACCAATTAAGAATTCAAGATATAGTGATATACTCCCTCCGCCCACAATATAAGGATTCGATTTATGATTGCAACTTTGACCATCGTCATTCAATTTTTTTTACAATATAAAAATGAAAGTTATGCTTAACAGTACTGTAGATAATAAAGTAAATCAAAATATAATTTCAAATTTTTAAATAAAACGATGTTAATATTATAAGCAAAACTTAAAATCTGAGATAGCACGAAGATTAGTAATCCCAAGATTTAAGTAAGTACTGTACGCATGGCACTAGACACGTGGTGAAATCAAAATGTCGTCGCCACATGTGCGTCGAGGGGAAGGTCGTTGGCTGCTTCGTGTACGGTCAAATGGTCAACGATTATTCACACGTGGGCCAATGGGGCCAGCCAGCCGCTATTATGGGCCAATCCGAACGCTTGCTACCATAGGAGATGCTTTGCTACATACTAGTACAGTACGTTTCTGCAACTAGGCATGTGGGGGCACGTCAACCTAGCCTATCATGTACGTGCTACACAGTACACAGTTGTGCACTTGTTATTCGCTCTCAAAATAAATCAACATCGTTAATCTATTATAACGAATATAAATATGTTTAGATTTATTGTATCGAGATGTGTTATATTTAGTACGATGTTAGTTTATTTTAAAAAAAAGGAGCACGTATAAATGTGTCTGTATTGGGCGTCGTACGTTATTCCGTTAATTTGTTCATACTCGGTACTCCGTACGTAATAAGTCATCCTAGAGTTTACTTTCATGCTACAGTACATGCGAAATTAAGAACTAAACCATAGTTTGGATGGGATAATTAGTTCAGGTTTATATATAAGCAGATACCGTGTTCAATCAACATTTGATGTATGCATGCATTGTTGGATTATGTGGAGCTGGATATCTGCTCTTTTAGGTGATGTGATGCTTCGGGCTAAATCTTTTTGATGGATAGATACAATGTGCATGCAAAACGATCGATTTACACAGGTTAAGTCAGCTGCATGTCGACACTTACATTATTGAGGAGTAAACAATATTAAGCATCCACTATAAGCACCCCCTGGAACTGGAAGCTAGTGGTATGAAAATGATTGTCGCAGCTAAATAGAGGAAGCGTTAAGCCGCGCGTCGAGACAGGACGATATTTTTACACATCTGAAGCACGGACACGCGCACAAGGTGCGTGCATCAGGTGGAAAGGAAAGGAACCACGTAGCTAGCATTCAGACATCGCGATATATTGACCCATCGGCCTCGATCATGGCCGTCGTCGTCCGTCGCCTGAAGCCTTATATTACTCTGTTACTCGTCGTGGATATCAGTCAGCACTAAATCGATCGTAAGTTCGTAACACCGGATCATATCGATCGATCGGACGTCGATATCGTCGGGACTCAACATTATATTGTGCCATATAGTCCAACACCGGCATCCGCTTAATTAACCTCTCCGTTTTTTAATATATAACACAGTTAACTTTTTAAGACACGTTTGACATTTCCTCTTATTCAAAAAATTTATGTAATTATTATTTATTTTTGTTTGACTTGATTTATCATCTAATGTTCTTTAAGCATGGTTTAAATATTTTTATTTTATATAAAATTTTGAATAAGTAAATGGTCAAACGTTGATAAAAATCAACGGTGTTAATTATATATTAAGAAATGGAGGTAGTATTTTTTTAAGACATGTCATGGACGGGATTAGTTAAACTGATTAATTAACCGGCTGTACCGAGCGTGCACGTCGCCATCGAACGATCATCGATCAATCACGGAGAGTCCAAACACACGGAGGTTAATTAGTTTCAACGCGCGCCGATCAACTCGTGGCTGGACTTCGTCCGGCCCTCTCGTTCAATTCGGTCGTTGGTTGGACTGCACGTACGTATGTACGTGCCACTAAGCCCACTATGTCAATATGTCAATAATAAGTTTAGTACAATTTATTGGATCATTAAACAAAGATGGCCGTGAGAAATAGCCAAAGCTAGCATGCGTGTTCAGACTAGAGAGGATCATATGTACGTTTGTGCACGACAATTTCAGGGGAGGTATACTTTCGATCGGCTGAGGTTAAAGCATGTGATGAGACATGTTTTGTTGTTAGGCTAAATCCCCCATGTTCACACGGTCAACACAATACTCCGTATATATATCTAGCCTATGTACCGTTGCTCTGTCTTTCACATTTCTGAGGCCGCATACCCACTTTTGCAAGAATGGCAGGATCTTTTGCAAGAATTCCATACACACTCCTCTAATAGCAAGTTTAATAGTAGAGTCAACTACTAGCTAGCTATAAACTCATCTAAAATAATACTCCATCCGTTTTAAAATATTTGACTCCGTTAACTTTTTTAAACAGGTTTGATCATTTGTCTTATTCAAAAAAAAATTAAGTAATTATTAATTATTTTCCTATTATTTGATTTATTGTTAAATATACTTTCATATATACATATAGTTTTACATATTTCACAATTTTTTTTAATAAGACGCACGATCAAACATGTGCTAAAAAGTCAACGATGTCAAATATTTAGAAACGGAGGGAATATTAGAATTAACATATATAATAGATCAAATATATATAAGTTGCCTTTATTTTTCTTCTCTTTTTTTATTACTTATGTAATTGATGCATTTACTTTTGAACATGTGTAGAGCTAACTCTTACATGAGAGCTAATACTTCTTGTTTTTTATTCTCCCTTCCATAAAAGCTTATAGCCTACTATTAAACCTGTTCTTACGCGAAAAATTAATATTACTACTCAAAACAGATGCTTCCTCTGAAAAAAAAAAGCCTACACATCTTTAGGATTGGATTCTTTTTGAGACAGAGAGAGTACGGATCGAAATACTGTATCGGTGAAAGTTTATGCCATACATGCTAATACATGATGAAATAGGGTGGCACGTACTAGCGAATGCGTGGTTGATTAATTTACCTTGCCCTAGCGTAGACCAGGCATAGTAGTTAGGTCTTGTATCAATAAGTATTGGTCGGTACCAATGAGGTATCAATTGGTACATGGGGATATTGGTTGATACCGATGAGATATTAGTTGGTACCTAACAGGTATCGAGCAGTTCTTGTAAGACTAGATTTGATGCTATAGGTATCAAAATCTGATACCTCCTTATTATCATACCATTCGAACAGGAGAGGCGTTAGGTGTAGCAGTCCCATGCGGTTCATTTTCCGCCCCTTAGGGTATGTTCTGCACCCCCCTCTTCATAATTTTCACCCATTTGTTTTCAGCGCGCATGTTTTCTCAACTGCTACGTACTAAACTATGTGTCTTTATTTTAAAAAAACTTATACAGAAGAGTAGCTGTAAAAATATATTAATCCATTTTTTACGTTATTTTAAGTTAATATTTAATTAATTATACGATAATTTATCATTACTTTTTAAGTGTCAGTGGTGAAGGATTCCCGACCTAGCTCAACACCAAACAGTCATGAACGGCTAGACAAACAGCATGGACGACCGACTATACGTACGTAGCGTGCGTGTGTACGTACGCACGCACGCGTAGCCTGACTCTTCCTCTCTTCAATTTAGCAGCCGCCCGGCCGGTCTGCGTTCGACTCGCCCGGACGAACGCGTTGCGATCGTCACGCGCGCGTACGCACGCCACCGCGCGGGCCAGCTCTTCCAAGCCGGGGCCTTTCGATCGTCTCCTCGATCCGTCTTCTGTTCCAAATGTGAGAAAGCTGTGAAAGGCGAGAGCGAGAGTGCTAGTGCCGAATATACTACTGCTACGCACTCTTTCCGGCATTTTGGATTTACGGCGCACTCTGGCCTTCGCGTCGGTATCCATATCTGTATGGACGACTGCGACGAAAGTTGAGAGTAAACAGGCTTAAATATACTACTAAATTAATTGGAGCGTCTAAGCTAGGTGCTTCTATGCATTATAGAAATGGATACTGCAATCTACGCCTGGCGTCAGATCACAGCTCTTCGTGTGTCCAAGTTCATGCACGTTTTGGCGGCTGCACGCAAAAGTAAACCGATTAATTAAGAAGATAAACCTGCACGGTCGATCTAAGCACGCCCCGATTTTGTCCTCTACTTCCATTAATCAGACATCTCGCTTTGCCCATTTTATCCCGGCACGGTTCTTCTCATTCAATTCGTCTGGTCAGAGTAGAGATGGCAACGGGTGCATACCCATCGGGTTCTCTTGCCCCATACCCACACCCACGATGTCTAAATACAACCACTTAAATACCCACACCCGTCGCGGGTACAAAATTATCCCCATACCCACACCCATGCGGGTAACGGGTATCCAACGGGTACCCATACCCATATAATAAACTTGTAATATCTATAGTTTTGTACTATAATTAGCCATATTAGAGTTGTAAACCATCAATATTTTCTCTAGCAACAATGCTATTAATATTAGTGTTCAAAGGCGAGTAAAAAAATTATACAACCACATTACATAATCAAGAAATCAAATAATAATTTCATATAACTAGACTAAGCAATGCTTTAAGATGTGAAAGGAGTTTTATGCTATGATTTAGTAGTCGTTGAGAGTTATAATGCTCATAGTTTTAGACTCAATCAACGGGTTTTTTCTACCCACGGGTTGGTGGGTACGGGTGGGTAAAGAACGGACCCATACCCACGTACCCAATGGGTAAGAGTTTTCGTCCGTTAGTAGACCCATGGGTATAAGAGTTAGAACACGATTGGCTCCTAATAGAGTAAAAACCCGTCGGGTCTCGGGTTATGGGTACCCATTGCCATCTCTAATCGTTCCAGCAGGTTGGCTCTTTCAGTGAACCAAGGGTAGCGATGTGATTCACTCGTATTACTACTCTCTCTATTTCAGGTTTTTCAGGTTACAGAGCTATTTTAACTTTAATTAAAATCAAACTACTTCAAATTTAATTAAATTTATATACAAATATACTAATATTTATAATACTAAATCAGTTTCATCAAATTAATAATTAAATATATTTTCATAAGAAATTTATCTTGGGTTAAAAATATTACTATTTTTTTTACAAACTTGGTTAAATTTAAAACAGTTTGATTTTGATTAAAGTCAAAACGTCTTGTAACTAAAAATAAATTTATCTTGGGTTGAAAATGTTACTATTTTTTTTACAAACTTAATTAAATTTAAAGCAATTTGATTTTAATTAAAGTCAAAACGTTTTTGTAACCTGAAAGGAGGGAGTACTAGCAAAGCTTAACTCGATTTTCAGGGTTCAGAAACTGACCGCGATAGACTCCAAATAGCTGTGCAGCGATGCCGATGGCTTCATGGTTGCACGGGAGCATCTTGACTAATGCCGCATCAGTCCATCTGAATCGCAGTACATGATCCTGTTAATGATTCAGACAATGAATGGACCGGTAGCCTGGTGAGTTTTGGAACGGGTTAAGCAGCATAAATGGTCAAAAAGATGTATCCTCTTTGAACTAGCAGTTGCTATCGATTTAAATTCTGGCCGTCAGAAAGCATTCACTCGATTCAGTGATACATTTACCATGTCTATAATCAAGACACGATGGGCCTATTTCATTAAAACAAATGTTTTATAAACAATGCAAAGTGAAAAATAAGTTATCTGCTCATCTCTGCAACTCTGAAAATTGTTGTCATAAAGCACTACCGCTGATGGGATTTAGCATATGCAATTCGACTCCGATTTCCGTCTAAAAATTGATCTGTGTACCAGCCTCTACTCTTAACTTCTGCCACAAACATGGGGAACACATTCTCCATCCTCTCGTAGGCTACATTTAGAACTGTATCACCTGAACCAACACCTGACCTTTCCATTTCTGAAGCGAAGGCAGCAACTAGCCATCCCCTCAGTGCATCTTCTCCCGTTGCACTCTGCTCAAGAACCATGTATGCACTGTTGTCTTTTCGACTAAGCAAAAATTTCTCCTTTGAGAAAGTTGCTTTCAGCTGTTCGATACGCTGTGGGCTAAGAACTCTGCGGACTGGTTGTCCAATTTTCACACTTCCTGCTTCTTCTATTAATCGGTTAGGAAACAGAAGATCTTCTCGATATCTTAGCTCAGCTGGGCTGGAAACCTTTCCACTCTGCAGTGCAAGCAAAATATTAGGATCGTAATTGAAAAGAATGAAATAACTTACAAGTTAATTAAATGGACCTTGATAAAATCAGCAACAATCATTGCTGTTCTTTGCGGATTAAGTGTGTTTACAGGAGTCGCCCTCATCTCTTGCACAACTCCATATATATGTACAACAGAAAGCAATGGGCCTGCAATTAACTGAGAAAATATATGGATTGAGAAGCATGACAGTAAACTCAAAATTTATGCTACAGCAACATAAGATATTAAATTGAAGGGTTAAGTCCGATTTACCCCCTCAACTATAATACCAAACATTTTACACCCTTCAACTTTTCAAACCGTACGAATTACCCCCCGGAATTACCCCCTGCTCAAATCTGGAGTGGTTTACTCTTGTGGGACCCATATGTCAGTCCCTATTCACCTTCTTCCTCCTAGTTCTCCCTTGTCTCTCTGCTGGTCAGGGCCGGAGCAGGCAAGCATTGCAGCCACCACATCTCCCGGGCATCCTCTGAGCTTGTGGAAAACCGCAGCACAACTATAAACCGAAATATTAACAACAAATGGAAAAAAGGCTTGGTCCTTATCTCTATTTCTGCATGGCCATTCCTTCTGTAGTACTCCCTCCCGCTGCTGTACGGGGACGAGTTCGTCCTCGGCGTGCGCGTCCTGGGCAAGTCCATCCGCGACACGGGCACGCGCCGGGACCTGGTCGTGCTCGTCTCCGACGGCGTCTCCGACTACTCGCGGAAGCTCCTCCAGGTATGCGTAACGATTTTGCCGGAGATTTGAGTGCTTGAGTGAATTACTGGTAGTGGTAGCTCCGCGAAACACCTTTTTGTGCAAGGTCTGGATATTTAGAATAGAGAGTTGATGGCTCACTGTGCTCGATCCGATCTCCACTGTGCAAAATTTACCACGATTAAGAATTGCTCATGTAGAAGAATTATCTACTAGAATATGCCACTCATTATTTACCCAATATGTAACACAATGTGCAAACTAATATTACATTTAGTACCATTTTGCATGCAGTAAACATCAGGATGTGCGATGACTAGCTACATCCTCAGATTTTTTTTTTACTAGTCTAATCAGTTAGTTAATCTGGCCTTACACTAATTTCAGGCAGATGGTTGGATTGTGAATCATATAACGTTACTGGCCAATCCTAATCAAGTGAGGCCAAAGAGATTTTGGGGCGTCTACACCAAGCTTAAGATATTCAACATGACAAGCTATAGAAAAGGTATGTTTTAATTAACATTTCCATTCTATTAAAGTATGTTATTCCTCCATTTCATTTCATTTTTGTTCATTGTTTTAAAAAAAATTTCCCAGTCGTTTATCTCGATGCCGATACTGTGGTCGTGAAAAGTATTGAGGATCTTTTCAAGTGTGGGAAGTTCTGTGGCAACCTGAAGCATTCTGAAAGAATGAATTCTGGAGTGATGGTTGTAGAGCCATCTGAAACTGTTTTCAAGGATATGATGCGCCAAATAGACACTTTGCCTTCTTACACCGGAGGTCAGTGCACTTATTTCTTATGATTCATTTCTAATACAAACTAAGATTAGTCATACTCCTATCTATTTTTAACTGGATTATACTTATATGCCTCAGGTTGTAATTCTGTAGAGTGCTTGTATAGTAAGCCATTGTAAAACTGTCTACAGTTCTACGCATGCACACCATTATCTTGCAAATTCACCTGAATTTATCCAACCTTCAGCAGTGTTATTCAGACACCAGCGTGGGGAACCTATGTCTAAATTGTTTTTGCCGAATCAGACACCCTGAATATCAGTTGGATTCCAGCACCGTCCAATTTCGAGTAGTATTTACGTGTCCAATTTTTTTTACTGAACTGTGAATATCCAAGTCTGACTCCGATATATCTGCCCTTGTATATGTAACACTGCCTCGCAGATTTCTTAGGCTCCCATTGTTTGACTTATTCACAGAATAAGCAAAACGGCATATTTGCAAACGAAAAATAATTTGTGAATAAAACTTTTATATACGTGCTCTTAACGATCTAAAAGCAAAGGTTGAAAAATAAACTTCGATGAAAAAACCTTAAAATCAACTTCAAATTTAAGGTTGAAAATTCAAATTTTGGCTGATAAGCATAAGCATAAGCGAAAAGATGGGGCTGTTAACCTGTTGAGGCCAGCTTCATGGTGACTTGGTGACTTATTAGCCTTTCAATGCATTTACAAAGCCTTCCGTAGGCTTCCAGTGCCAAAACCACTAAGATTCTCTGTCAGTGTCGCTCTGTTGACAAATGTCATTTGCAGCCCTTGGCCACACATCATCACTTTTAGATGCATTAACAGTTCCTTCACCCATATGCTATTGTAATTTGTACAAATGCTGTTTCCAAGCCTCTCCTATCTTCCTTTATTTCCTTGGCCAAAAAGATGCTGCAGAATCTGTTGGTGGACTACTTTTAATTGATCATTCCTGGACCCAAATCCCAGTCATACCTAATTAATGAGGATATTGCTAGATCCCTTCCCTTCAATACTATGCCCTAGTTCGCTATGTTGAAATTGGAAAACAATACATCTGCTTTGAGTCTTTACAGGATTATTTTTTCAACACTCCATTTGTTTTTATATGTTACGTATGGTTGGGGTTTTTTTAATAACTTCTGTGAGTGTATTCTGCAGCATTCAAACTTCTCAGCAATATAACTGTCTGGTTTCTTTTTAAAAATAATAGTACTGTTTGGCATTTTAGACTTGGTTGTATGCTCTGGAGAACTTGGTTTTTCTAATGGTTAATTACTTTTGCTTGGATCATGTTCTTACTTAGGAGGACAGGCTGAGACTCTACTGCCTTTTTCCTTGTTAGTGATTTTAAATACTTATTTCTGAATCCAATTTTGGATATTCATGCAGGTGACCAAGGCTTTCTGAATTCATATTATGCTGATTTCGCCAACTCACATGTTTATGAGCCAGACAAGCCTTATACACCTGAACCTGAGACTCAGCGCCTTTCTACCTTATATAATGCTGATGTTGGACTTTACATGCTAGCCAACAAGGTAATACTTATGTTGGAAGCATTGGCACTTTAATTTCAATAATGCCTGAATATTGTACTTCTGTAATTGATTAATTGAACCACTGCATTCCGCACATACTTGATTTACTTGTCAGAACTAAGCTGGTATTTGACAAATCTGTTCACTTCAGCAGCATCATGTGGGTTGATTATTACAATTCTATTATGTTTGTTAATTAAGACTTGTTCTGTAAACTTGTTGCAAGAAAAAGTTCAAGAAAAAAGGGGAATTGTGAGAGGTTAGATTGATGTTTTGTCCAGACATTATCTGAAAGCTAGTTAGAGTATGCCTCAGGAACAGAGACCATTCAAGGAGCACTACAGTGACGAACCTTGTTATATTCACCAGGAGACTGAGACTTGTGCCACCCTATCACGAGACATGGTGTTCCATGTTAGTTTATATCTTGTTCTCACAGAACTAAATGGTCTTACTGTGTTATACAAGTATGCAACCAAATTTCAGTGTACATTATGTTTTAATTGGTTGTCTCAGACCACACAGACACTAGTTGATATTTTGAATTTAAGAAGGGCTTTTATACAGCAAACCTAGTTGTTTCTACTTGTGTTTCATGCTAATTTATTGCCTCTTGCTCGCGTGAGTAGAAAACCGAACCTATTAGATATCCTTCAAAATGATTCTTTACACGACATATGTAGCATGGTGCTTGGATCTGGACCTTATATTTTCTAAACTTCTGCTGCAGTGGATGGTTGATGAAAAGGAACTTAGAGTCATTCACTACACGTTGGGTCCCCTTAAACCCTGGGACTGGTGGACAGCTTGGCTTGTTAAACCTGTGGGAGTGTGGCAGGTAATGTGCCATTTCGTATGTCTGCCATTACCTTCGTATGCTATTTTTCAGCAAAAATAAATCAGTGTGACTAGGAATAAAATTATGCTCTCCATGATTGCAGGATGTTAGGCAAACACTTGAAGAGTCTCTCCCAGGAACTGGTGGGGGGAGAAGCCCTCATGATCAGCTTGTGGTCAAAGTTTTGTTCATCCTTCCTGTTTTACTACTCTCATTTGGTTATTATCAATCATGTTTTCAGGTAAAAACACTTTCCTTTCAGCTAGCAATTTTCAATTTTGTATGCACAAACATGTAATGTTGTTGCCTTCTCATATGTTTCAATTCCGTGGTGTTAAATACAGACTAACAAGGAGCTGTTAAATATAAGGTCTCTATGTGCATTTGCTAGAAGAGATCGCTACAAATACAAGTCTGAAGAGGCACTTCCATCGTACTCGGTTATGGGTGTTTCTTCATCTGCATTTGCCAATTCAAATCAAAGAGTTAGTCATCTGCCCCTCTTCAACAACTAAATAGTAAAATTTTAAGCATCCAAAGTAACTCTCTCTATTACTGTTATTTAAGGTTATACATTTGAACCTTACATTTACATGTTATTGAGTGTTGCTTATTAGACAAGTTTCTATCACCTTTAAGAACAAAGAGATATGGAAATAAAATATACTGTGGTTTATCATTTTGAATATCTGCTTAAAGTCGTCCTATAGTTCCTAGAAATATTGATGAAGTGTCATTCGTGGACTAAACTGGATCAAGAGGATATCATGTTCTATATGAAATTTTAGTCATGGTTGTTGACTTACTGTATTTCTTACTATGTATTACCTTCTACAAAAATGTAGTGATGTTTATAAATTGTCGGCCTAATGTTTTCTCAAAACATCCACAGTTCTCCAATGGGATGCACTCAAAGTTACCTTCTTATTTTGGGGCACTCACTGTGCTAGCCTGCTTTATGTCTGCTGGCGTATCTTTTGCATTTGCTTTTGCTATCATCCCAAAGCAGATTATGCCATGGACAGGCTTGCTGCTGATGTTCGAGTGGACCTTTGTATCATTCTTCTTGTTATTTGGGAGTTATCTCCGTTTTGTCTATCGATGGGGAAGTCTTGATGCAAATCATGTGGGACATAGTCGTTTTGATTCATCAGAAAACCACATGGTTACAGGTGTGTTAACTTTATAGATTTTTGCAGAATTTCTTTTTTTCATGGTAACCAACAATTTGGTTTATTGCAGGCCGGCACCATAATATGTCTGACTGTGACATAGATGCAACATTTTACTGGACAGTGATGGCAATTATAGCTATTGTCACTGTATTGTTACCGACTCTCTTGGGTGTGACTGCATTATTTGCAAAGTAAGAAACCTAACTTGTCTGTTATTTATCCCCCTTTAGTATGAAGAAAGTAGGTTGACAAAGTAGACTGTACTAGTTAGAAATCTTGAACATATAAGTAAAAACAGGCTTTCTTTGGCATTCCTATAAGGGCTGCAGGAAAGGGAATGGTTTCTGCGTGTACGGTTGGGTTTGGGGGGGGGTTGCTTGTATGCGTGATGCGCGTTTTTATTGTGAACTTGATGATAGTTATGGGAGTTTTAGGCGAGTAATTTATTCCATTCATAATTGATATATTTGTGTAGCATTTGTACAAAACCTGCATTATATTTCTAATTCATTTGACAGTTGCTTCTGAAGAGATATAGCCATATACATTTGCCAGTTTGATGTAAAGGATCTTATGCAGAAAATCTTTAGTTTTTTTCCACCACCAATATCTAATAAGTTTATGTGTTTTCTATGTCAGGCTAGGATTGATGGTTGCTGGTGGTGTTGTGCTTGCATCTTTTATGACATACGCTTCAGAGCATCTTGCTATCTCTGCCTTTTACAAGGGTCAGAGAGATAGAAATGTGTCCAGAAGTAGAAGCATCTGCTTCTTGTTTTAGTCGTTAACCCTGCTCCTACGCAATTCATTTAGTTCATGTACCATATGTACCATCCATGTTGTATTCTATGGCTTTTACACCAAAAAAACGAATGATGATACACAGCGATTCCATTTTTTGATGTCAATGAAGGGTAAATAGGTTCCAATGATGTTCATCCACTACAAATGACATGAAACTTGCAGACATGTATTGTAAATCTTGTATATAAGCACTCACTTTATTATTTTATTCTGTTCTTCTCAACTCATTTTTTTGGGAGGAGCGACACCTAGGCTCCCATCGGTTGCCACTTTACCTAAAATGGCTTATTTAGCTTATTAGAAAATTAAAATTAATTTATAAGTAAAACTTTTGTAGATTTGTTCGTAGCGACTTAAAAGCCAACATTAATAAAAATTACGTTAAAAGCATTTCAAAATCAACTTCAAAATCAAGTTTAAAAATTCAAATTTTGGCTTATTCTTTGGCTGTTTAGGCCAAACGATGGGGCTGTTACTGTTACTCTATGTTACTCTGTTACTGTTACTCTATGTTACTGTGATGGCAGTTATCTACTACTCCGTCCGTCCCATAATATAAGAGATTTTGACATTTTGCTTATACTATTTGACCACTCGTTTTATTAAAAAGAATTGTGCAAATATAAAAAACGAAAAGTTGTACTTAAAATACTTTGGATAATAAAATAAGTAACAAAAAATAAATAATGATTTTAAATTTTTTTAATAAGACGAATGGTCAAGCAGTCCAAGCAAAATGTCAAAATCCCTTGTATCAGGGACGGAGGGAGTAGATTTTAAACTTGGCGATGATTATCACGTAGTGACCAGACCTTTCCGTTGCACTTGTGCTTTTACTCCTGTGCGGAGGGCAAACTTACCAGTTACCAGCAGTCCAGAAATAGATCACCAATACTGTATTTCAGGAGCACAGAAACTGAAAAAAAAATGACTGAACCTTAATCCAAAAAATGCCCTTGACAAACGTCCAAATACCAAAATGCCATCGTACAAACGATTATATCCAAAAATACCATCGCCTCTAGGGTTCCGTATATTTTGTGCCGTTAAATACAATGTTCATCCTATAAAACTTAACAGCGCGGAATGGACGGAACCCTAACGGTAATGGCATTTTTTGGATAAAGTCGTTTGTACAATGGCATTTCTTGGAACTCACACTTATCGATGGTATTTCTGAGATTTGAACGCTTGTCAATAGCCTAAATGGACAGTAAACGGCATATACGGTATCAAAACACTAGTGACAATGGACCAAGAGAATTATACCGAGATTGGAAAATGGTCTCCGTATCTACTTATATTCCAAATCCAGATAGTTGTAGAAGCCAGATTAAATTTCTTTAAGCTTGGAATTATTATAATCCAGATTATTTGGAGTAAGCTGAAAGAAATATACAATTTATTGAAGTAGCTTATTATAATCTATAGCCTTATTATAATATGATAAGCTTATTTAAGTGAGTTTTTTTCCAGATTATTGGGTGAAAAATTACCCACCATGCCACCCCACTCCCTCTTTAGACTTGCAAACCCAATAATCTAGTAAAGAAACAACTAACCACTTATTCTACTACAGATTATAACAATCTAGCTTATAGTAATCTGACTCAATAATCTAGATTATAATAATGTCAAGCTGAAAGAAACATGGCCTAAAAGCAATAGAGAGCCACTTGCTAGTATATTTAGCAGAAATAGTTAATAGCGAATAAACAATTTCAGATTCTCTGCAAGTGCTCGAGCAAACATTCGGTGATAGCACTAGTAGTCTGATGGATGCGTTGGAGGCCAGGAAGGAGGACGATGCAGCTTATTATATAACCACGTTATCTTATCTGAAATGGTATGGTCCCGCTCCGTTACACGACGGCATGGAGCCATGCCATGCCTAGACGGCCACGCAGTCTCGGAGTACGATTGTATGAACCTCGGTTCGGTCTCCTCTCCTCCCCTCTCCTCGTCAGATAAAATCCTCCCCTGCTCTGCATGACCCGAGCTCCGTTCTACCAGGACGGCCGGGGCGTACTGGTGCCTGGTGGTACTGCAGCCGTCGAGGTGGTTTGTGTCGCACTCGCGCCTCTCCAGGTGGCCTGGCCGACGGACCAGATCGACACACGGGCACTTAACACATGAACGGATCCGGGTGCAGTATAATAGTGCGTGCTTAGAGCAGTTACAATAGCAGATTATTGCTATAAGCATATTTTAATAAAATAAAAGAAGAGAGAGAAGACCAACGAACTACAGATCTGTAGCCAGTTGCAGCACAGACTCTAAGATGCAGTGTGTGTGATAGGTGAGACCATATATTAATAGTATAGTAAGAAACTATTATATGAATGACTATTAGATTAGTTATAAATGAATTGGAGGCTATACTATTAAACTTGCTCTTGACGGGATAGGTGTCGCCTGGATTCAGTGACCTTGTTCCACGTGGTACCGGTGTGTGTGGCACTGTGGTGCCGTGGGCCCCGGTAACCTAGCACTGAATTATTAGAGCCGGTACAATAGCAGGCTATTAGCCAGCTATATAAACATATTTTAATGAGATAAACGATAATAGAGAAGAGTAACGGGCTACAGATCTATAGCCAGCTGTAGCACGGACTCCAAGACGAAATGTATGTATGATAGGTGGAACTATATATTAATAGTATAGGAAGCAACTATTGTATGAATTGGCTATTAGATTGACTATAGATGAATTGGAGCTAGTAGTAGACTATACTATTAAACTTGCTCTTATTAACCCACGTTTGAATTGTTCCTCGCGCACCAAATAGAAATATTTTCCGCAAGCTTTTACTTTTCATATCATAAAATCATTTTTTATACTCAACCTTATTTAAGTTTAATTAAATTTGTAGACAAACTTAGCAATATTTTCAACACAAAATAAACATTATCAAATATATTAAATATGAGTTTTAATAAAACTAATTTTGTGTTGTAGATGTTGCTAAATTTTTCTATAAATATGATTAAATTTAAACTAGTAAAAGCGGCTTATAGTATGAAATGGAGTGCGTATGAGTTTGTTTCGAAATCGGATTGCTTTAGTATACAGTATCCTCGTTCGGACACTAATATGAGGCTGTGTTTAGTTGAGGAGAAAGTTTGGATTTTGGTTGAAATTGAAGATGATGTGACTGAAAAGTTATGTGTGTATGACATGTTGATGTGATGGAAAATGACTGAAGTTTGGATTCAAATTTTGGATCTAAACACAGCCTGAATCCAAATATCCAATACTAAAACCCATATAAAAAATAATTAAGGACAGTCCTATACTCCTATGCGTAACTGGGTCGCAGTGGCATCCGAATATTCGGCGGGAGCCGGAAAGTCGGGCGCTCGTTAAATAGGCGAGCACCTCTCTCAGATCAAACTGTTTTTTCCGAAAAGATCGCGAGGCAAAAGACCAACCGCCTGTGCTATGAGTGAGGAACTGAAGCGCGACTTCGAGATCGGCGAGGAGATTGGGCGCGGCCGCTTCGGCGTCGTCCACCGCTGCGCCTCCCGCACCACCGGCGAGGCCTACGCCGTCAAGTCGGTCGACCGCTCCCGCGTCCTCCCGACGACCTGGACCGCTCGCTCGCCGCGCTCGAGCCCAAGCTGGCCCGGCTCGCCGCCGCGGGCAACCCGGGCGTCGTGCAGGTGCACGCCGTCTACGAGGACGACGACTGGACGCACACGGTCATGGACCTCTGCACGGGGCCCGACCTCCTCGACTGGGTCCGCCTCCGCTGCGGCCAGCCCGTGCCGGAGCCCGACGCCGCCGCCGTCGTCGCGCAGATCGCCGAGGCCCTCGCGCTCTGACACGCCGCGGCGTCGCGCACCGCGACGTCAAGCCCGACAACGTCCTCCTCGACGCCACCGGGGACGGGCCGCCGCGCGTGCGCCTCGCCGACTTCGGCTCCGCCGCGTGGGTCGGCGACGGGATCAGCGCCGAGGGCCTCGTGGGGACGCCGCACTACGTCGCGCCCGAGGTGGTCGCCGGGGGCGAGTACGGGGAGAAGGCCGACGTGTGGAGCGCCGGGGTGGTCATGTACGTGCTCCTCACCGGCGGCGCGCTCCCGTTCGGCGGCGAGACGGCCTCCGACGTGTTCGCCGCCGTCCTGCGGGGCAACCTGAGGTTCCCGCCGAGGCTGTTCTCCGGCGTGTCGCCGGCGGCCAAGGACCTGATGCGGCGGATGATGTGCCGCGACGTCTACAGGAGGTTCTCCGCCGAGCAAGTCCTGAGTAAGCACCACCATTATCACATCAGATTCTCCTCTTCTTCGACACCTGATAATCTTTTTTTTCTTCAAAACGCATGATTCTTTCTCTGGATTAGTTCTCTGCCTAGAATTTTACTAAATCTTGTTTTGGATTGGATAATGCAGGGCACCCGTGGATCGTGAGCGGAGGAGGAGCACGCGATGTGCAGCCGACCTGAAGAACCCGTATAGGATTTCCAAATAATACGGCTTCTTGTGGATACGCCTTTGTAAATGCGAGTACGCCTACGAGAGAGGAAGATGCATTGGTAGAAGAAGTAGAGAGTGGAGAGTAGTAACACTGTATCCAGCCAGGAGTGGTGAGGAGGTCGCTAGCCTCTGTGTTTTTCTCTCTCTTTCTTAAGCCCTTTTTAGTTGCCGCTTTTTGCCTGAGAGAAGAACGCTTGCTTGTGTAATGGGAGTGCTGCTGTGAATACTAACCCTGCTTGTATAATTAAGATCGTTAATAAAAACGAGAGTGGTTTCTCCAATCTTTTGATGGGTTTTTTTTTGGGTTTAACCAGTTCTATGAAGGATGTTTGCACTTTGCAAGTTGGGATTGCTGATAGCTTTCTGCATTGTGCTCTCCCTGAGCCTCTGGTTCTCCATACCACAGTGGAATCTCTGTATGTTTTCTTTTGTGGACACATAAACTGTGACATTTTTGTTAACCCCGGTTAGATTACAGGGCCCACCTTATCTTCTACCGGAGCTACTTTGATCCATAGATAAAACTCTCGAGCTAGCTAGTTACTATATCCGTTTGCTGTTCTGTGAGGACTGCATTCTGGAAGTTTGTTTGTCTTCACCGAGATAATACAACCATAGTACGAGGGATGAGGCCGGAACTGACACGCGGAATTAAGCCCAGAGAAACTGTGATTTTCACCTACAGCGACCGATCAGACCATCTTCGTAAAGTACAGCCCTTTTTCTCCCCTGTCGATCGATTCCAGTTCTTCTTCTCCTATAAGCAAGGGCAGAAAACGAAGTGATAAGGAGGGGGCGATAGCGATCCGGTGTGGCATTATCGAACACTCTCACGTTATAACCTTTGCCTTATCAACTCGTCGCTTCTCTCCCTTGGAAGAATTCTGTGCCTCACCTGCGATATGATGCTCTGAATATGGAACTCGGTTTTAGCTGCGCCACACAAGCATATCCTCGGTTTATCCTCTCCGGCTTTTGGGTAATCTGCTCCGCATTGTTCCCGTCTCCAGCGAGCGCTTTTTCTGTCCTCGCTTGGTTTGCATGCAAGAATCTGCCAACAAAATTGGGCTGTGTTAGTTCACACCGAAATTTGAAAGTTTGGTTGAAATTGGTACGATGTGATAGAAAAGTTGCGTGCGTATGAAATGTTTGATGTGATGGAAAGTTGAAAGTTTGGAAAAAAACTTTGGACTAAACAGGGCCTTGGCAGGAGGATTCGAGCTCCACTCTGCTGTCGGCGTCCGGTTCGAGAGATTCCTGATGATAGGTTACTGCTCTTTTCTGCCCAGCAGCAGCAGCAGCAGCAGCAGCGCCAGCAGGGAAGGGAATCTTTGCCAAACAGATTAGGATTACCTAAATTGCTGTAATAATACGAGATGCTTTGGTTAATTGATTTCGAGGTGCCGGTGACAGCAGTGTGTGTGTGTGTGTGTGGGCGCAGGAGTAGAGGATCAAAAAGGCCCAGGTAACAACAAAAGAGAGGCAGACATGTCACGTGGTGAGTTGTGTGGACCGCCTGCGCTCGTGAGGTGAGGTGGCGTCGTTGCTTGTGGACTCACCCCGGTCCAGGACAGAGACCGGTGTACCGTGTACGTGTACGGTGCTGTCTGTCCGGCGCTACTACTGTCTTCCCTTGACCCACCTTAGCTGCCTCGCCCTCTCACGTTATCACAACAAAGCTCGTCTCACGGCTTGTGGCTGCGTACACGTACACATATGACCCGGGACCATATAGTCCCCAAGGGTATGAATGCAAGTGCACGTAGTATCTGTGGGCACGAAACGACGTACAGGGAGGAAACGGCTCCGGAACAAAGCAGTCTCTACAGGACCACGTGATGACGTGAGACGTGACCCTATCTGGCCAGCATTGGGCTGCCGCCAATTTTTGTCCTCTGAATCTGGAGGACTACACGAACGCATGGTGCGTGTCTCGTCTGCCCCGACCGCCGGCCGCCTTCTCAACTAGGAGTACACTCGTAGTCTCACAAGTTGCTTCTCCGCGATACTACTCACATACTCCTGTTTGATCAGCAGGCCCTCGCCGCCGTCAGTGTCACACGAGGATCGACGGCTTACTGTCGGAAACCATATGCCATCGCGAGCGCTTTTTCTGTCCTCGCTTGGTTTGCATGCAAGAATCTGCCAACAAAATTGGGCTGTGTTAGTTCACACCGAAATTTGAAAGTTTGGTTGAAATTGGTACGATGTGATAGAAAAGTTGCGTGCGTATGAAATGTTTGATGTGATGGAAAGTTGAAAGTTTGGAAAAAAACTTTGGACTAAACAGGGCCTTGGCAGGAGGATTCGAGCTCCACTCTCTGCCGTCGGCGTCCGGTTCGAGAGATTCCTGATGATAGGTTACTGCTCTTTTCTGCCCAGCAGCAGCAGCAGCAGCAGCAGCGCCAGCAGGGAAGGGAATCTTTGCCAAACAGATTAGGATTACCTAAATTGCTGTAATAATACGAGATGCTTTGGTTAATTGATTTCGAGGTGCCTGTGACAACAGTGTGTGTGTGTGTGTGTGTGGGCGCAGGAGTAGAGGATCAAAAAGGCCCAGGTAACAACAAAAGAGAGGCAGACATGTCACGTGGTGAGTTGTGTGGACCGCCTGCGCTCGTGAGGTGAGGTGGCGTCGTTGCTTGTGGACTCACCCCGGTCCAGGACAGAGACCGGTGTACCGTGTACGTGTACGGTGCTGTCTGTCCGGCGCTACTACTGTCTTCCCTTGACCCACCTTAGCTGCCTCGCCCTCTCACGTTATCACAACAAAGCTCGTCTCACGGCTTGTGGCTGCGTACACGTACACATATGACCCGGGACCATATAGTCCCCAAGGGTATGAATGCAAGTGCACGTAGTATCTGTGGGCACGAAACGACGTACAGGGAGGAAACGGCTCCGGAACAAAGCAGTCTCTACAGGACCACGTGATGACGTGAGACGTGACCCTATCTGGCCAGCATTGGGCTGCCGCCAATTTTTGTCCTCTGAATCTGGAGGACTACACGAACGCATGGTGCGTGTCTCGTCTGCCCCGATCGCCGGCCGCCTTCTCAACTAGGAGTACACTCGTAGTCTCACAAGTTGCTTCTCCGCGATACTACTCACATACTCCTGTTTGATCAGCAGGCCCTCGCCGCCGTCAGTGTCACACGAGGATCGACGGCTTACTGTCGGAAACCATATGCCATCGTCGTAGTACAAAGCAACACGATAGAACGGTCTTTTTGGACGCGTTAGATATAGGAGAAGATGGCACGGCAGTCATCAAGCACAGAGCAGTAATATCTGATGGAAAATGCTACGCATCTGATCTAGACAACACACGACGAACAAATTAAGGACTACTTTTTTCCAAAAAAAGGCATGTCTACCATTTATCAGATCAGGAAACAAACCGTTCTTATCAGCAATTAACAAAGATGAAGTTTGATCTCCACGACTAAGAAAAACCTACTATCAGGTACAGATTAGGTGAATGAATCCCACGATCGATTGGGACCCAACACCGTTTTTAGGTCGTATCTGCGGTTTCTTTAACAAGCAAGGATGGACACTAGAGTAGGAAACTCAAATCTTTTATGTCCATATCTTGGCTCATTTTGTGCCCATACAAGTGAAACTAAGACCGGTCAATGTCACGTCAGTTGTTAATGATCATTCGTTCTCAGTGCCCACTACCACTCCACATGTTTATGGTTTGTCGGAGTATTGCTAGCTAGGCCCATATCCGCACCACATCAATCCTAGTGTGTCCCCCTAACTTTTCCATCATTTGCATGCAATATTTTGTTAGTACTCCGTACCTGCTTGAGCACTGGGTTACTTATAGTATTAGACCGCATCATATAGCGCTCCCAGTACTGAGCTGGGGATAGATTAGGACAGGTTGTTTTGTAGGGTCTTAATTAGGACGAGGTGCACGAATGGGAAGCCAACATGCGCGGTGACCAATCAAACATCCTTTGACGACGACGCGCCAACCGACGATCGATAGGCCGGCCGGCAGCTTCAGCCGCGCGTCTGATACGTTTGGCCGCGTACCGATCGGCCTACGTGACAACTAGGGCTATAAAAAAAAGCTCGAGGCTCGCGAGCTACTCGAGCTTGGCTCGCTCTAGACTCGATTCGAGCCCAGCTCGCACAGACTCGAGCCCGAACTCGAGCTTGTTTTCAAGCTCGCGAGCTCTGTCGAACGAGCTCGAGCTATTCGTCGAGCCTAGTGTTTTTAAGCTGCCCACATGTGTTTTTATATCTCCTTGCCCATTTCAAACCTGACTCTAGTACTACTAGTACGTGGTCACGGTGGAGGGCAGGCTTGAACAATTAAGAGCCTCCACTCAGCCGCACCCCGCCACATCGGCGCCGCCATCGCTCGGCCGAGCTCCTCCGCATAGGCACCGTTGTCCGGCCGCATCGCCGCTGCCTCTCCGTCGCCTGATGAGAGAGGAGAGGAGAGGAGAGAGAGATGAAGAGAGGGGAGATGGGGAGAGAGGATGAAGAAGAGGGGTGAGTTGGACTGACATGTGGGGCCCATGTGGGTCCCACATTTTTTTATTATTTTCTGTGTGAGACTGACACGTGGGTCCTACGAGTTTTATTATTTTTTCGGATCGAATTGCCACGTAAGCGCCACGTCAGTGCCACGTCAGATGAAGACCGAGTCAAAGTAGCCACGTAGGCGCCACGTCAGCCAAAACCGCCATCAAAACCGCCGAGGGACCTATTCTGCACCGGTTTTGATACTTGAGGGATCCGTTGTGTCTGGTTTTCCGGATGAGGGACGGAAATCGGATTCGATGACAAGTTAAGGGACCTCATATGAACTTATTCCTTGCTGAAATTTTACTGGTCTCAAAATCACATGAAGCGATTGCAAAACGGAACAATTACATTTGGTGTAGTGGCATTGAATGTATGCTGCCGTGCTGAGCAGAAAATACATACACATGTAGTAACCACTAAGCAGGTTCAGAAAGAGAGGAAATGGAATATTTGAACATGTTCTACAAATTGGCCTAAGCGCCTAGCGCCCTAGCATGGCACACAAATTATTAATGGAGTGCTATTTTACATGCTTTAGCCTTTTAATCACCTCGCATAATACGTACTTCCTGGGTTCATCGGTAGGTTCTCACGTTCCTCCCCAAGATAGCCGGTACTACTTGTTTCAATCTCAAGATCACTATTAATTGTAGATGGTCCTCCAAGAAGGTTCTCTGTTTCCATCTCTGTATCGACTTGTACCCAAGGATGCAGAGAGAGCTTCCTCAATCGGCCCAGCTCGTCGGTGATTTCTTTCATCGATGGCCTGTTGGCGCCGCACATATCAAGGCATTGCTTGGCTAGCTCAGCAAGTCCCCCGATTAGTTCCATGCTCTCTTGGCCTTTTATGTCGCTCACCAACACCGAGTCAAGATTGTTCCCCTTCATGGCAGATAGGAAAACTGATGACAAGCTTCTTTGTATCGCAGGTCCTTCGAGCTTCAGTGGCACTTGGCCTGTGAGAATCTCTAGAAGGATAACACCGAAGCTATACACATCGCTCTTGTCGGTCAATTGGCACGTTTGCATGTATTCGGGATCGAGATAGCCACATGTACCTTGAACCATTGTGACAAACTGCTCTTTGTCGGATGGAGCTAGTATGGATGCTCCGAAGTCTGTCACTTTGGCCATGTAGTTCTCATCAAGAAGTATGTTGGCAGTTTTCACATCACCATGGAGAATTGGTGGAGATGCATAGGAATGTAGGAAGTGAAGCCCTTCAGCTGCTTCATGAGCAATCCTCAAGAGGGTGCTGAAAGAGATTTGCAACCCTGTGTTCTTTCCATGGATAAGCTCGAATAGTGTTCCATTTGGGACGAACTCATACACTAGCATCGGAACTTCAACCTCAAGGCAACAACCCAGGAGTTTTACAATGTTCTTGTGATTGATTTGGGATAGGATGAGCATTTCTTGGCCGAACTCCTTTTGTCTTTCGTCAACTAGTGCACATCTCTTAATTGCGACTAGCACGTTGTCCTTGACTGTCCCTTTATATACCGTTCCATGACCTCCTTGGCCAATTATTCTGCTCTTGTCAAAATTGTTTGTGGCATGTATGAGTTCAGCTTCTGTAAATACTGTGAAAGCAAGGCCTTTTTTTGATTTCATACTCTCAAACAAAATCATACCCCCATGTTGGCGAAAATATTCTTTCTTGATTTTGTTCAGTTTTCTCCTTTGAATTACCAATTGTCCGCAGAAGGCAATGATCATGAGAACAATGAAGCCTATAATAACCCCTACACAATGCATCAGCATCATAAGATAGGATCAATGATCATTTCAGAGTAGTCAGGAACTTGTATTCCTTTCTTATTTGAAGATCATAAAAGTACATAAAAATAATAAGGAGTTAAATGAATACCAATTATCAAGCCGATATCAGGGATGCATGTATTGCCGCTCTTGGAAAATTTCCTTCCCTTCCGACAAGAACACCGGTAGCCTCCTTCCGTGTTGTGGCAAACACCACCGGAAGGGCATGGCCATGGGTTGCGATCGCATTCATTAACATCTGTCGTAAACTTAGCATAATTATATGTAGAACACAACATAGGGTGCGATAGATCTAGTATTTGTGCACATACAAATAAATCAATTTACAAGAGGGCTATACATACCATGGCATCCACGTGGGTCTGGAAGATAAGGGTTACCTTCGTATCCACGAGTGCAGTTGCAGACGTACCCAGGTCCATTGGTGGAATCCACACACTCGCTGTTGCTACTAAGACAAGCATAGCTTGTCATGTTCTGTTTGGCAATATCGCATGACTTCTCTCTGATAGCCCAATCGACCACCACGGGTACCCGCCCGCCCTTTGTGTCATTGAACCTGGTGGTGTTTATGTAAGTGGTGCTGAAGTTGAATGACGCTGCCTCCATCAGCACCGCATAGCTGCACCGGCCGAGCCTGGAGATCTGGCTTAAGCTTGTGTTGAATCTCTTATCAAAAGTAACATTATAGTAGTACATTCCTCTTGGTATCGTGGTCTGGCAGCAGCCCATGCCGGAACAGGAGCCATCCACTAGCCCTGACAGGTCACGGCACTGCGAGAAACACCCACTCTGGTAACCTGTTCCACCATCGTCGGCGATATAAGCAAGGGTGTTGCATCCTATGACAATGAACTTGTTGTAGACATCAGAGAACCGGTAAGGGGTATCCTTTGCATTGAATCTGAAATCTTCCTCTACCATGAGCCCGGAGGCATTGTGGCAAAATGTTGAGATGCCGCTGAGTACCCGCAATGTGCTACGACTCAACGAAATATTTAGCACCTCAACGTTGCCGATAAATGGCTTAGAAATGCCATCTCGGACCTTGCATTTGACATTGAACAATTTTGCGAGTGAGCAATTCGCTCCAATGCCAAATGGGTACTGTATGTCAACATCCCCGCACCGGCTTTGGCATTGAGGGCTAGGAACTGCTGCCGTCGCAATAGTGTGTTTTGCTGCCAGAAGTAGAAGACTAACGCCAAGCTGCAGCATTGTATTCATATTCCTTGGCTGGAGAATTAGAATTGAGAAACCATGATAATGTTTCATCAATATTTTTATATTAAAATCAGTAGCTTCTAATTAAATTAATCTAGTCATTGAGACCACATTAAAAGATAAGGTGAGATTGAATTCTTTTCTCGTACATTCAGCTATGAAGTATAAAACGAAAAACATACTACATAACTATTAGACTGCTTAAATGTTTGACAAACCATCACAAAACTACATATAACTAATTAAGCAACCATATCATAAAGCTAAATATTTGGCGCAAGTTTTATTAATGTAGAACTACATAATGACAACACTATTAACGATATGATACACGCATGCATGTTAATATATTATTTTCCCGTCTTAAAATATAACAACTTTTAGCCTTCAGAATTTGTCCTAAAATATAACAACCTCTTCACCAATATTCTCTTATCAACCAATCACAACTCTATGTCACTCAATTTCCTTATCTATACTTCTATTTCTCATCCAGTCACAATCATCCCCCATTTAATTATACCTACTTTCTTAGTAACTGTGTCTAACCATAAAAATTTAAATTTTTATATTCTAGGGCAGAGGCAGTAGCAATTTTCTGCCCTCGAGAAATTCAGACTGGTAAGATTTTAGACCAATTCCCATATTCCTGACATCTAACTGATTTAGCAAAAAAAAAAAAAAAAAAAAAAATTCACCGGCCGGCGGCGAAAGAAGCCCAGGCCAATTTTATTAAGATCATGAGTGAAGTACAGTTTATAACTGATGAAGCATGATATGAGCATATAAATGTTGCTACTCTCATTGGAAACTACACATATATACACATATAAGAAATTAATAATTCTGTAAAATTCAGCTGAAATAGCTAGGCAGTTCAATCCGTGCCTATCAGAAGAGTAACTAAGTTCATACCAGATGCAGTTTTCTCCAGAATTAGCCTCCCACAAGTACCCTTGGAGATTGCCCTTTCCTATAGGCAGCGTTGGATGTGTATGCATGCCAGTAATATAGTGAGATGTATTGCACATCAATGTCATCGTGGAAGGCGTGGAACAAGTCCACGCAAACAATACAAAGGCGCCGGGGGTAAAAAGTCATATATAGCAAAAGGCCATGGATGATAGGCAGCGCATGCATGCAGTTATGTGCCATTGAGCATATATATAAAGTTATAAGGGTTTAAATTCTAAACCATGGCGATCCATTCTCAATATTTGATGTTGTTAGTTCAACAAACAAAAAGACACATAGAGAGTACTTACTGATCAATTGTGTACGTGTTTACATTCTTACAACATCGCTGAACAGCTGAATGGATAAATAGTTCAATGATTTGCGATGATATTCTGGAGTACAAAGAAATTAATTAAATATTATTATGTTAAAATAATTTTAAAATAAATATCTTTTTAAAAACATTCATATAAATTATAAATATTGTTTAGTAGCTCGAGAAACATGTACATTTATACACCATTCAATTCCTTTGAAAAAGAATACACATGTACACACATCTATTAATTGTAATACACACTCCCTATATTGTAAAAAATAAATCTATTCTTTGTATCCCAAGGAGTATTGAAGGAATGGTTTTTTTTTATAGAGTGGGTAGGTAAGAGCCTTAAAAATCAACTTATCTTATTCCAAATTTTTAACTGTCAAAATTAACTTATTTTAAGACGGAAGAGCACGTGATAATTAAGCAGGTCATCGACGGTGGATGGATGGCTTGACTGTACACGAGTATGCGTAGCCCACGTGGGTTAAATTTTAGATTTGACATTTGGCTAGCGACCCTAGAACTCATTCCTAGTCTAGATTTTGATCTTTTCTCCAGTACATTTTCCGCCACGTGGAGAAGACAAAGCTATGTAATAATTCTTCTTCTCTGGCGGTACACACTTGATTTTAAATTCTCCCATCATAAATTAATTAGCACTCTCTGTAGCACCCTTGAATTTTGGTTTATTTTAAAAATTACTTTATTTAAAAATGGGTGAATAGTTAATTTAGTCCCTCAAGTTTCACCGAAGGTTCAATTTGATCCTTCAGGTTTCATTTTGTCAACATAGGTCCTTTAAGTATTTGTTTTGGTTTAAAATCATCATTAATTCATTGGGCCCACTTAATATGCCATTTGACTATTTTTAGTCAACAATTATGTTAGAAAATGTCCCTTTTACCCCTTAATTTGTATACAACTATACACTAGAAAAGAGAAAACCAAAATGAATAATCAACATTGCAAACCAAAATGAATAATCAACATTGCATATGTACTTCCCATTATTTCAACATGTGCACATGAAATTTGAGCCTAAGGGCTATCGTATACACTTGCAAGTACATAAATTTATTTTCGTTTTACATAAATTACTATGCACTATCTATAAAAAAAAGTCATTGCACGTATTTTTTTCTCTTATATATGTGAATGAGGGGGTATAAGTGTCATTTATCATCAGAGTTGTTGGTTAAGTTGACTTCTAAATGGGTTCAAGGATAAGTTTGAATTAAAATAAAAACATGAAGGACTAATATGGACAGATTGAAACATTAAGTACTAAACTGGGTTTCGGATGAAACTTGAAAGACCACTTTGTCTATTCACCCTTTAAAAATTTGGAGTTTAAATTTGGATCTTTTTTTTACTTGAAGTATTGACAGGGCTTTGCCTCGCAGTGTGATTTTTATAAAAAGAATACAAAATATTACAAGTTACAAGTTAGAGAAGGAGAAGGAAAAAATATTACACAGTTTGTAACCAATCAAAAACTATCTGCTTTAAAGGATCCTTCATTCTACACATATGCAAAAGAACATCTGTTTTGAACAATGCCCTCCAAGAACTGAAGGAGGGAAGTTCATTCCGAAAGATTTTCCCATTTCTTTGCTTCCAAATGTGCCAAGCAGCCATAAAGAAGATTTCCAAGAAGCCCTTCTGGTTGAACTGAATGCGAGCCGAAACAACCATTTGAAAGAAGTTAAGATTAGAATTCCACATGACTCCCAAATGCTGCCAACACCTCTAACTGAAGGGAAAAAAAAAGAAGAGATGCTCTCTTGTCTCTCTTACATTATTCATGCATAGCTCATAAGTTAGATCATCATTCTCCTTTGCACAGTGCCGACGGTCTAGCATATCCCTTGTGTTAAGCCTATCCATGAAAAGGAGCCAAACAAAAACTTTAATCTTCATAACACATCTTGTTTTCCAGATCCAAACAAAAGGCCTCGGCGCTTGCACATTCGAGAATGTGAGTTTATAGAACCTCTTAGCTGTGTATTTATCAGAATTCCATAAAAAAGACCAATCATCACCCTTGCCGTCCTGAAAAAGAAGAGAGGAGATTTCTTTTGTGCCAAAATAGATCTCAAATCATCTCTTAGAAAGATCCCCTTAGTTTTTTGTCAAACCCTTCGTCAAATTCAAGTTCAAATCCCTCCAAAAATCTCCTCAAAATATCAACTCCAAAATCCCAGAGAAAATAGAAAGAGTCACTGTTCATTAGGGCCCTTTTCCTTTTCTCCCTCCCGGCCCAACTCCCAATCACCTTCCCCTCCTTCTCCCCGAAGTAGGTCTGCCCGGCCTCCTTCCCGCCCCTCTAGGCCCACGGCCTTTTTCCGCGCTGGCCCAGGCCACCGCCGAGTCGTCTTCCTCCTCAGGCCGGCCACAAATGATGTAATCCGTTTGATGAAATGCCAACCCGGGCGCCGAGACGTGGCAGCATCGTTCCGCACCGTGCCGTCTACCCATGCACAAATGCATCGCACCAGGGCCGCGTCCCGGCAATCCCGTAACAAGCCAAGGCCACGCCGCGCCAAGCCGCAAATCCCGGCGGAATCTGACCATGTCCCTCGCTCGGGTTTCTCTCCAGGAGACACGGTGCCGCGTCACCCTCCGTTCCATCACGGTGTCCCGTTGCCACCGCCGCATGACACCATGTCGTCTGGTCCCGAGCTCCCGTGGACGCGAGTATCCTCCATCCATCGCACCGCATCCATGTCATCCACCTCCTCGTGGGAAGTCACCGAGCCCGCGTCTCTCTCTCTCTCTCGCATCGCGTCGCCACCACCGCGTGACGTTGCGCTCGTCCCATCGCCGTCCATCCGCTGTTGTGTGCGTCACCTCGCTTCACATCACCACCGTTGCATGACGTCGCGGCGCCATCGCCTCGCCATCTCCTCCATCCCGGAATACCGCCCTAGCCTCTAGTCGGATACACCCCGGATTTCCCGACGCCTAGCTGCCAGCTCCCCGCCGCATCCGGCCAAGGCTGTTCCGCCTATAAAAGGGAACCCAAGCCCCTTTCCTCGCCACCCCAACTCCCCCACCATACCTCTTTCTCTTCTCTCTTTACCCTCTCTTTGTCACCGCTTTGAGCTGCCGCCGATGGAAGCCTCGTTGGAGGTCGCCGCTGCTGACCCCGGTCGCCGGTCACTGAGTCGTGCCTCGCCGCTGCGACGCGCCATTGCTTCGGGCTGGGCAGAGCGAGAGGAGGAAGAAGAAGGAGCCCCAAGCCACTGATAGCCCGAGCCCACACCTCTCTCCCTCCACCGGTCGTCGACAGGTGGGCCCTCTCTGTTGTAGTTCACACAAAATTCTAGAAAAATCCTTTAACCTTTGAAAATTCATAGAAATTCAACCGTAACTCCGTTTGATCCCATTCAACTTGCCATTTTTTTTTTCTAAAATTGAGATCTACACATTGGTATTGTTGTTTCTCTATTTTAATCTTGTCTTTTTGCCTTTTCTTGATTTGTGCTCCTTTTCGCATATAGAGCCCGAGTACGAGGAAGCTCCAAACGCCGCTTTTGAAGGAGAAAACCCGCATCTTGTGCAAGGAAATCTCTCTTGATCACATTTACCCTATATTTGCAAGTTATCTTGTTTGAAAAATGCATTGCTTAGTGTACACAATAATCTTGTTTAGGCCTCGGATTGTGTATGCAACCGATGGACCGCCCAGTAGTTGCACTTACTTTACCTAGGATGTTGATATTTCCTTACCTTTGATAGCTCCACACATGTTTGCGCCGGTATCGCTATCCACTAGATACGACTACCAAGGTAGTTTACTTAGCCATGCTTACATTTGTATTGTCATATGGGAAACTTGGGTTATTCCAAATATTTGCTTAAAAATTCGGTATGTTGTACCGATGTGTTGTGAAATAAAATAGGTTGTGAAAATGGTGATGGTGCAAAGTCATGCTTTTGTGGTTTGGCCACGTATTGTCGTTGAGGATCTTTTCCTTTGGGAAATCCATCCAAACACGTTACAGTGCAACCCCACGAGTGTTTATGGGATACCTCTGGCTAAGTAAATAGTTATCACATGGGAGTTTGGTGTGCCAATGGTTGTGGGATGCCGAGGATGAGAGAAGACGAAGTTTTGGATTCTTACAACCCTTTTTGGGTAGCCTTATTGCCTCTATTGTGGCACAATTAACCAATAGGAGTAGGAGACATCCTCAGTATTCCTAAGTGGATGAAGGCTGATCTTGCCTGATGCTCGGCTAAGAGACTTGGCCCAACTAGGTGACATGCGATTTTTATGGGTTAGCTTTGGAAAGGCCTTGTCACAAATAACTTAGTTGCCTAGGTGCTTCGCCTAGTGCCTAGTTGCTCAGTCACTTAGTTTCTCACCGCTTTTAGCTTCCGCGCTGCCACTTTTATGACTTTCTGTGCTACCGTGTTGCTCATATATAGGCATGTCTATGATGTCAACTTATGTAAAGTCTACTTTCCAGTGATATAATAAAGTAGTTTACTTTGATTTTACATTTATTCTGTGTGTACCAGCTAGTGTGTTCTAGTAATATATTACACATGGGTATGAGTTAGCTAGTTTTATGGCTAACGAGTGTCAGGGCGTTACATTCTCACTATTCCAAAATGTAGTAATTTAAAATCGAATTGAATATTTCTTAGTACAATAAATCTAAACATAAATCTTATCCAGATTTATTAGGAAAATTGCAGGCGCTCGGGCCCCGACACGCGTGCGCGCGGATCGGCGCCCTCGTGCAACGCCCCCCCCCCCGGTCCCGCCACATGTCCCACCACAACATGCTATGTGTTCCCACCAACACCTCCGTTGCAACAAATCCCTAGTGTACTTATAATATTTCACTATGTATAGATCAATGTTGCAGTGAATTGAAACATTCTTTCGTAACAAATCACCCACATATTATGGAAACCCTCTGTTAAGGGAATCCGTCTCATTTTTTGTTCCACCAAAAATGTTTCACCTAGTGTACTTATAATGTTTCACGATGTATATATCAAATGTTGCAGTGAATTGAAACATTCTTTCGCTATTTGCTAAAACATTTGTTTTTATATAAGGTGAAAAAACGTTCGATTTTTTGGGAAACCGTTGTTTCATACGATGTAGCAAAATATTTCATGAGGTGATTTAGTTGTGTTTCAGCTTTTTAAACAATTGAAACATTTTCAATATACTTAGTGAAACAATTCTGATCTACTTGGTGAAACAACATGCAACATTTAAAAACAATTCAATAATAAGCTAAATATTTTTTTCCATCGGATTATATCCATGTGTGGTCTTGTTTTAAAGATTTAATTGTAACGGATTTAGTGGTGCAATAGTGTCATGATTTGGATAAAAAATTTAAGAGAAAAAATAGTTTAAAGTTCGCTTAGGAAGTTTTGCATGTATGTGTCGATGAGTGATACTCGTAGACTGGATGATTTAGTTATTGGGTACGTTGGAACGAGGATCTACGCAATACGACATCAAGCAGATAAAAGACAAGGATTATACTGGTTCAGGCCCCTTATCAGGTATTAGTCCTAGTCCAGTTTATATAAGATTGATGATGGAAAACCACGGCTTACAATGAAAGTAAACGAAACAGACGATACCGATGAGATCATTGTCGATGTATTCGACGAGATCTCCCGGCGACTTGGCTCCGCGTACTCCGGCTTCGTAAACTATGGTGGGTGTGTTGGCGATGAGATCCGATGCCCTGTACCCCTCCCTAGGGGTCCCTTTTATACCGTGGATCATCTTGATCCCCAAGTAAGACTTAGAGACATTGGATCTTGCACGGTATAACAAAAACTCTATCCCTTCTAAGTAGGATTTTGGAAATCACCTATCTCGTGGAGATATTTTCCATAATTTATAACAAATTCCAACGGTGTATACGAAAACGATCCGTATACGTGAAGGTATACCATATCTGTGTATTCCATAAGTCGTAGAGTATGAGGTATGTCTTATCCGTAACCCTAACAGTATGTATGCATGATGACGTATGATGACATGCGCGCCTGATTTTTCTCAGAAAAAATCGGACACCCGATCCATAGGTGCCTCCGATTTGTTATATTAGGAAAATCTAATCTGATCTACTCCCTCCGTTTCACAATGTAAGTCATTCTATCATTTCTCACATTTATATTGATGCTAATGAATTTAGATAGATATAAATTCATTAGCATCAATATAAATGTGAGAAATGATAGAATGACTTACATTGTGAAACAGAGGAAGTAGTTGAGATGGAGGAGTATATCAAACCTATGATATGAGGTATGACAAGATGCGTGCACGGCTACTCTAATCCGGAGCCGAACTAAACTGTCAACTTCGATGCACGTGGTAAGAATCACACGACCCCCCAAATTTTCTAGAAAACTCTGGTTGGAGTGCATGCTTCAGTGCACTGCAAAACTCCACAGTGAGAGTGATTCGGAATTAGTTGCCATATAATGCCAGGTCAACGGGAACTGTGTTGGTAATGTAATCCTTTCATTGGATCGATCCATGGAGAAAGTTAGTGGTTTGAATAAACTAAAGCCTGTTTGTTTTAGCTTAAGATTATTGTAATCTAGATTATTAAATCAGATTACTTTAAGCTGGATTATAATAAGCTGATATAGAATAAGCTGCGAGCTGTTTGTTTCTCTAGATTATTGGAGGCATCTAAGAGTAGTGGGTTTTTAGCCATCCAATAAACTGAAAAAAAGCTCCTCTAGAGGAGATTATTAGATTATAATAATCTGGCTTATAGATTATAATAATCTATCATAATAATCTACTTGTTTGTTTCGGCTTACTCCTAATAATTTAGATTATAATAATTCTAAGCTGAATCAAACAGGACCTAAGTGGTTAGATACATCCCCTTTTCATTTTAAAAAAATTAACAAACCTAATACCGTATATAATACATCCACTATTTGAAGACGTGACAGCCGAGGGGCTATTAACCGAACCCGTTTCCCTGCATCTTTGTTGCTTACTTGCAGCAAACCCTCGTCAGACAAACACCATCAATTCCTGCGTGCACGTGCAGTCAGACCGGTTTTTCTCTTATGGAAAAACCAGGCGTGCGGACTCACCCGAAACGTGCCTACACCGGACGGAGACTTGGAATGGGCTCCAGCTCCACGCAACTGGAGCGACTTAGCAGGCCGAACATGGCCGGCCCTGGATCAAACGGGCTGTGTAACCTCCTTTACGCCGAGCCAGATGACGATCGAGCATTTGTGTTGTGCCGCTTCTCAAGAGCCGACTCCCCCCCTGCATCTGACGGGAGCAGGTGTAGCACGACCGTTCTGCTGCCCTGCATCTGACGGGTGCTGCTGGCTGCCGCCTCGCCGGTGCAGCCGCCCAAGCAGAAGCTGACGACCGCGGGATCCACCGGCGGCTGGCTCCACTGCTCCAGAGTCCAGAGAGCGAGGAGGAGCATCGGTTCGTTCGTTCGTTCCAGAGCTTCCTTCCAGTCCAGCGTAATGAATGCCATCGTCACCCCGTCCAATGAGGCCGCGACCCCATGCCCCTCCTCGCGCACGGCACACCCTTATCCTCCCCCTTCTTGATCTTAAAATGGCAATGTGTGTAAGGATCTTCTTCTAACTCCTTTGACAACTTCGAGGTGGAGTTCGTTATTCTCTCCATTATTGGATAGAAAGAGAAGGAGAATTGAAGAGGCCGCCGAGAATCTTCTCCTGTACTTGCATGAATCCTTTGCCCGTACTCCTTTCCCAGCCGATAAAGCACACCGAAGCCCGTACTCCTTTGCCGTCCAGTACCTACTACGCACCGGCCGCTCACCGGCACGGCCTTGTACTGGCATGCATTGACCATAAGCCCGTGCAACTTGATCGCCGTCACGCCGTCGCCGACTTGACGTATCATCCTCACAAGGAATTAGTGCAAAAGAAACTGTGCTGACAGTACCAATCTGTGTTTTCCGTTGGGTGGGTGTCAAGCACAGTTTTACTTCAGAAAAACGGTCGATGTGTCTGCATGACCAAGATTTCACACTTTCCAGCTCACCCTAACCTACACATAGACAGCCGCAAATGAGTATTGGCCAATCCACAAGGGTTCAACGAGATCAACATACAGGCCATGCTGTTGTATATATAGCCATTAGCAACCACATTGCCATACAGTACTCAGTAGTCGTACACATTCTCTCGTACGCTCTTCGAGCAGAATGAAGGAGGAGGATCAAAGAGGAAGATTGGCTCCGGGCCTTCCTCCACTCGTGGAAGAAGCTCGGCGCCGCCGCGGCCCCGGCGGCCGGCGAGTGGGCTCCTCTCGACGGTGACGGCGAGGGCGCCATCCCGAGCGACGTGCCCCGGGGCCACACGGTGGTGTACGTCGGCGAGGAGCTGCGCCGCTACGTCGTCAGGGTGTCGTCCCTCGACCACCCGCTGTTCCGCGAGCTGCTCGACCGCGCCAGGGAGGAGTACCAGTTCGCCGCCGGCGCCGGCGCCGACGCGAGGCTGTGCATACCCTGCGACGAGGACATCTTCCTCGGCGTCCTCTGCCATGTCGACTCCAAGCAGGAGCACTGGAGGCTGATCTCGTTTTGCAGATAGCTAGCTAGCTGCCTGCTGATGCATGTCGTTTGTTCATGCCTAGGATTGGATGTTTCGGACTCGTTGCTCCGAGGAAACGGAAGAATTAATTAATTCGCGTGAATTCTCACGTGTACAGGGGCATTTAGGCTTTGTTAGAATGTTGGCAGTTTGTTTTGGTTCCATTGTTGTATTGGATATTTGGATTCTTCAAGGATGGAGATGGACCATGAATGGTACTCCCGGCATATTTCCGTTCTTTTTTGGCTTAAAGTGTGATTAGCATGCATGTAAAGATTTGCTCGAGTGAAGAAGATACAGTCTTTTCCCTGTTGGAACTTGCAATTGGTTGGACCCAACTGGATTTTTCACTTTTTTAATCCTTTTTTAAAACTTATTTTATAAATAAACCTCTAAAGAAACTTAGACTCTTTTCACGATACCAACGTCATCGGCACAGTGGTTCAACATAACGGTGCCATGCCATCATCCCCATAACCTTTCGGTGAAAGCTAAGTCACTGATGTGAAGAGGGATGACCTATTTGTCATTTTTTAAAGGACTTATTTGTGATAAAAATATTTATAAAATAAGTTCTCAATGCTAAAAATATTTATAAAATAAGTCTTCAATGCCGGTGTCATTGGCACCCAGGATTTATTTATAAATATTTTTTATTACAAATATATCTTTTTTATAGCAAATAGATGGATTTTTATAATAAATAGGTTCGAATTCTTTTACAAATAGGTTCTCGACGCTAATGACATTTCCCCCTTTATACAAGTGACTTAGCTTCCGCAGGGGAGGCTAGAGCGACAACATCAATGTCATTGGCACCGTCATACTGGACCACAACATCAGTAACATTGGAATAAGTTTTTTTAGAGGTCTATTTGTAAAATAAGTTTTCAAAAGAGTATAAAATCCAGTGGATGCAACGTTAATTCTGTCGATCGAAGATCATCCAATCTTTGCATCTATATCTGGCCATCTGGGACATGCTTTAAGCAAAAATGATGCTACAATATGACCCTTATGGAGGTAATTTATAATGCATTCAGAGTTTCAGACACAGCAACTTGATTTGTAAATGCAGAAAGAGATGGCACGGTGGAATTGCAACTGAAGGGTCTTGCTCTGTATTGACTGAGATTTGGCATGATCCTTTCATATCGGTAGGAATTTTTAGTTCACTTTCCTGCCATGCCAAAGAGATAAGGCACTATACTCATCTATCCAAACATGCCTAGGGTGCACTAGAAATGTGCCTTGAGTAGTGGTGGAAATGTCAAAAAGCACTCGTCGCCTATAGTTATTCCTTTCTCAATATGCTGAAATGGCTCTAGTTGAAGTCAGGCTTCTCAGGGTAAGTGCAGCCTGAGTGTTGGATGATAACGTTTGCAGCATAACAAGCAGCTCTGACACATTCATCGATGCTCTTCTCCTGAACCAATTGAGAGAGAAAACCTCCAACAAAGGCATCGCCTGCAAAACAATTGTTTAGAAAAACAAAAAAAAAAACCATTTATGTTTACTGACAGTTATGTCGTTTAAATCAAGGATGTATATGCAATGTTTAAGCCAGCAAAGAGCATCCAGTGAAAGCAAGACACATAGATGTTTCTACATCATAATTTTCTAAACCGACTACCTGCACCATTGGTGTCAACAAGCTTCTCCTTGGGCAAAAGGATAACAGGGAATGTTTTGACCTGCAGCAAAAAGAACATATTTAAGGTTATCGGATAAACAATTATCAGGCGAGGCTTCTGCAGATTGGGTATACTCCAACAAATATCATGTCATTAATAATGACAAACGCACTTGAGTTGTTGCTAAGATTGTAATAACACCATAAGTGAAACAAATATTGGCTACTTCAGAGAAGATCATCAATTCGGGATTCTAACTTAGGAAAAACACTAGCTACAGTACTTCCATTAACCAAGAAAAGGCAAACAAATTTACAATAGAAGAGGTTTGAACTTATGTTATGCTCTGTAAAGCATATCTCATAATATCTTATAAAGACACAAACATATCCTTTGCACACAAGCTTTGTGTGCACACTAACTAACAAATATCACCTAATTTTTTTTAAAAAAGTGTGCATATATACTTTCAATAGTATTACACATATGTGTAATATTAACCTCAAATTCATTATATTTTAGGCATAACAATTTTTTTTTAACAATTTCAGTCTATAAGTCAGAAATTTGTCTTTTTCTGTTGCTCTCTATGTACTCCCTCCGTTTCAGGTTATAAGATATTTTGACTTTGGTCAAAGTCAAACTGTTTTAAGTTTGACTAACTTTATAGACAAATATAGTAATATTTATAATACTAAATTAGTTTCATCAAATCAATAATTGAATATATTTTCATAATAAACTTGTCTTGGGTTGAAATTGTTACTTTTTTTTTTCTACAAACTTGGTCAAAATTAAAGCAAAATTAAAGCAGTTTGACTTTGACCGAAGTCAAAACGTCTTATAACCTGAACGGAGGGAGTATGATGAATTCGAAGATGAGACTTTATACATAGATGTAATGCTATTGAAAGAACATGTACAAATTTTTCTAGAAATTTTTATGATATTTATTAGTTGATGTGCACATGAAGGCTTGTGTGCATAGGATACGTTCCCTATAAAGACATGCCTTGGAAAAAGAAAAAAAAAAGAAGGAATATTTACCTTTCCATCATCAGCCACAACTACTGGGTCACAGCCTTGAGTAATGACAGTAATCCTCTTGTGTGCTCCTGAAGCCTTAGGCAATTGCGAGATCTTCAAAGCAATCTCCTCAGTATTCTCAGTCTACAATTTTTTTTAATGGACAATTTGTAAATACTTTACTCACAGAACAGAATAATAGGTGATAAGTGACTATTACCTCCCAACCACGAACTTTAGCAAAGGTCCTTGCTTCAGTTTCATTTCCAAAAATATAGTCAGCATACCTAGTTTGGTGATCAAAAGAATTTTAATCATGTTTTACATAGCACTGTATTGGAAAAATTCTAACATGGATGAAGTGCATGGGTTTAGAAAAATAATGTGCTGCAGTTGTTAATGCAATGTTGAATGTTCTATGTCAAAGTTATTTATAATAAGCATATAGTGGAACCCAGTACTCACGGAAGAGCCTTCTCTTGGGCATCACGGAAGAATTCACATATAAAGGGAGCAGAAAGGTTCATCATAAACACCTGCAAATAGTTTAATCATTTATACTGTAACAATGCTAGAAAATATTCTCCTTTTAGTAATTAGTATTTTACCTTGTTAGTTGCAGCAGCATGCTCAGCAACAAGTTGAATGGAATCTGGGGATACCGTGAGGAAAAAGCCAGCAATGTAAATATATTTTGCCTTCTCAACTACAATCAATGACCTTATTATTGTGAGAAAAGCAATCAAACGAAACTCATAAACTGCACAGTAAGTAGTGGACAGTGCTAACACAATGATGGACTGACAAAATAAACAGTTCAAGACTTATTTTTATTACCAAGTGTCCAGTTCTCTGGCCTCTTCAGATGTTCAGACCTGTAGCAGTTCGCTGCAGACAAGTTTGCAACAAGTGACCTGATACAGACAGAAGGAACTCATTTAATTGTTCCTTTTTGGCAGGACCAGAGTAGCTACTTTAGGGAGATTTAAGTGCCACGATATCAGCAGTAAATGTACTAATAGATAAAACGAAATAACTTATCAGGTGATTCTATTAGATATCGCTTTACTCAGCATACCTTTCACCACCAACAATGCAGACAGCACATGTGCCAGTAGGAGCATTATCATCCTCAAAATAATGGGCCTGTTTAAAGATGGTAAGGTCAAGGCAGTATGTGCAGTGGTGCAACTGAGTGAAGAGGCATAAAAATGGAAGAAATTTAAAACATAAAGAGGAACTTATAACTTGCATTAACACCAGCGGCTTGTGCGTCTTTCTTCATCTCCTCACCGAACTTGTCCTTCCCAATGCAACCCATGTAACTTGTTGCACCAGGAATCTGGAGCATCCACTGCAATAAATAATAATAATAATAATAAAGAGTGTTGTGATCTAGTAGTAACTTCTGGGCACATAAAGAACATAATGCTAGCACTCAGTATTTTTGGAACTTACCTGAGCAACCCTAATAGAATTTTGAGTGGATCCTGAAAGAATCGAACACAATAAATTCAAATAAAATATAAACCATGAAACAATAATTCGTCACATTGAAGTCGTAGGTTAATGTATATGGTGTGGTAATATTACCTCCAGCGATATATTCAACATTGACCTTGCTAGCCAATTCATTGTACCTGGCACATAACACACAAATCCACAATATTCAGCAATCACTAAGGCACATCCTATTTGGCATGATTAATGTTAGGATTTTGGAAAAAAAAAATCCAGTGTTGCAAGGTTTCAGGGGGAGAAAGAAACTTACATAGGCAAATGCTTCTCCTCTGCTAGAATTGCATTCCCTGGCTTGATATCATATCTATTGAGTTCAAAGGCGCAGAGATAAACATTCAGTTAGATCATGCGAACTACTTTTTTATCACTCAGCGCAAGCAAACGAGAGAGCATGTTCCAGGCCATTAATGAATCTATACTGAAGCAACATGCCATCTTGGAACATACATCACCCCCTCCTCCCATCCAAACCCCCAAAGGCCCCAAGTGGAAAAATATCATCATTTTCCAGGGACTCAGCTAAGCATGAAAGCATCTATGCGAGATTTGACTTCCATTCTCGACAGAAACTAACCACGATCTGGGGCTTGCGGCGACATCACGGGATCCGCTGTATGCACGGACAGGCTGACTGCTAACGGCACCACATGCACGGTGTAGCAGCAGCAGACACGCACCAATCTACTCCTAGCTTAATTAGCAATTAACATGGTGCATCATGGTTTGCGGCAACCACCAGTCCACCACCACCCTACATCCATATCTGTGGCAGTCTTCGCTCCGATCGCTCAAGTGCTCATGCGAAGGTGCACGCGAGGCTGAACATGCATGGACAGGAGATCGAAGGATAGATCGTGCTACGATCTCGCTAGCTCGTCTTGCATTGTTTGACGAAGTGAGAGCAGAATCTCACACGTACGCTGTACCTAACCTGCGAGGCTGGAGTGCTGGACGGCCGCCATGTTGATGCCTTGCTTTGCTTCTGCGTGGAACAGTTGGGGAAGGAGGCTGAGGAGGTCAGATCGACTTCGCGAGGGATCTTTTTGCAGCTGCCACGGAAGCATCGGCCTGCCTATCACGGAGGCCCACGTGACCACGGGCCAACACCTCAGCCCACCACGTGCCGGGCCTCTCGCTCGAGCAGGCCCACAGCGTTTCCGGCTCCAATCAATCTGGGACACGCAATTGATCCAACATTAAAATGGGTCGATAATTGCGGTTATCGGTCTTATTATCAGGTTTGTCAGTTAATTAAAAAAATTTGAGACTATCTATACATAAATTCTCTCTTATCTATCTAAAAATTTATCAGTTGTAAATATATTATAATCACAGTATAAATTATATTGTATCGTGTATGTAATTTTTAAAAATCCCATCATAATATGCTATTTCCGTAAAGTGTAGGACCGAATCCTCTCACGCTATGCGTGTGTTGTGATTTTTCCTTCCTCGAGTATACAAATCTTGAGGCAAATTCTAATTGATTAAAATTATACGTGAAATTTGCGTTGTAGTTACATAAGTACAAGTTATAATTATGTTATATATAAATTTGACGATCTTTTTTGAGAAAATTTATCAACACATATAAAGCAAAATCGAAAAAAAGGTAGTATTCAAATTGTTTGACAAATATATGCTTGGTTTTGCCCTTTCTCTTCATCGTAAAGTATTTTCGCCAATGCGTAAAAGGATTACACACATCGAGCAGTAACCTCGCTTAACGACGACGGAGTGGTAACCCGTAACCGGTGACCAACTGTGTTTGTAAACCTTGAGAATTGGATTGTTGGAATCGAGTATGGCTGTGTTTAGTTCAGCGCAAAGTTTGGATTTTGGTTGAAATTAGAGATGATGTGACTGAAAAGTTATGTGTGTATGACAGGTTGATGTGATGGAAAAGGACTAAAGTTTGGATCCAAATTTTGAATCTAAACACAGCCTATATGTTGGTGTCAATCACACACACTCAGTCTAGCTCAGTCGTTGGTGGTATTAGTTCAGTTGAGCAGTCCCTCTTTCATGTTAGAAAAAGGGCAGTTCGGTTGAACAATAGCACTATACTCGGAACTAGTGGAGTGGTAGTTGGAACCAACGTTCACAGGTAAGCGATATGTACATCCATCTACCTCCGAACCTGAGGTCAAACGGATACTTTCCTCACCAACCCCTTTCTCTGCAGGACGGACGCATCACTATCTAGGGGGGGGGGGTCACAAACTTATATATAGCTTCGTTTGGTAGATGACAGCAACATGCTTTTCAACTTGTTTTTAGGCTGCTCAGGAAGCATCGCCTCCTGATTCCTCTCAGCATCTCGATCTGCCTTTATCGATTTATCCTGAACCATGATTTGCCAGCTGCATTGCTGCAATGTGCATTTTAATCATCCCGTTTGTCGCTCCAGTTTGCACGCCCAACTGTACAGAGATGCAGAGAGCCCAACAGATCTCTGATCATTACACGAAACGAAATTCAGAGTTTCAGACGGATGAGAAATTAAGCCGCTCTTCCCTTTGTCAGCTAAGCATGAAAGCATCTATGCGAGATTTGACTTCCATTCTCGACAGAAACTAACCACGATCTGGGGCTTGCGGCGACATCACGGGATCCGCTGTATGCACGGACAGGCTGACTGCTAACGGCACCACATGCACGGTGTAGCAGCAGCAGACACGCACCAATCTACTCCTAGCTTAATTAGCAATTAACATGGTGCATCATGGTTTGCGGCAACCACCAGTCCACCACCACCCTACATCCATATCTGTGGCAGTCAGCAGTCTCGCTCCGATCGCTCAAGTGCTCATGCGAAGCTGCACGCGAGGCTGAACATGGACAGGAGATCGAAGGATGGATCGTGCTACGATCTCGCTAGCTCGTCTTGCATTGTTTGACGAAGTGAGAGCAGAATCTCACACGTACGCTGTACCTAACCTGCGAGGCTGGAGTGCTGGACGGCCGCCATGTTGATGCCTCGACTGATCGAGTTTTTTTGTCGGGGTTCAGTTTTGTCGTGAATTGGGGGAATATTCGGTGTGCTCATGTACTCATGTTCATCATGGCGATGGATTCATGGTCCTGAGCAGAGTATCTGTCTGCTCATAGGATGCTACTAGCAGAGTATCTGCAGGTACCATTTAGCTAAGCAAATAGTAATATATTGCCGTACATGCATGTTCAGGCAGCTCTTTTTTTTTTTTTTTTCAATTTGGCACGTAGGACGAATAATAATTGTCTGTCCATTTCTTCCAACCAAAGAAACACAAGGTCCTTTGGTCCTAAGAGTATTATTATAAATGCAGTCACATGGTTCATGACTAAACAATAGATGTATCAAGTATTTGACTTTCATCTGGATTATCAAATGAGCTATGACGCATTGGTGCGATGAAGAAACTATAGGAGTATGTTACTACGGTAATTTTCAAAATAGTTCCAACTATCAGCTACTTCCCCGTTTTAAAATATAGCAACATAGTATTAGAATGGTTCTTGTTCTATCGGAACCCCACCCCCACCCTAGAAATTATTTCACCCAACTATTTTTTTCATTTTTTTGTGAATTTATTTAAAAATTCAAATAATTTGGACCAAAATTGGTCATATCACTAACCCTCGATACAAATAGCGAAATGAGATTTTGAACCCTATGCCAGATTAGACATAATCTAGCACTGTGAACGTGGACTGAACCCTATCCACCCTACCTTACCACTTCCCCTCCACCGTCATTGTACCTTCCCACCACGTAAAAAAATCACACTGCCTAAAAACCACCCACCTAAAAGAATTATTTCCACGAGAAAATCAACCCTCTAGAAAAAACTGGAAGATAAAATTGAACCCCATAAAAAACTTACGTCCATGTTTTTCATAATCCTGTTGCAAAGCATGAGTATAACATAGAAAGCTTTTGTTTATACGACGGTTCTTATAGTAGGGCCTAGAGCCGTACCTCCTATTCGACCAAGACATGACTTTGAGCCTTTGAGCATATCCTAACGAAAGGTGAACATTTTTCAACTTCTCCAACAGTTAAACTAGAAGAAGATCAAGCCATTCAGGAATGACATTGTGCCAACTAGGCAAGTAGTACTTGAGCTAGCTAGCCGGGTGGATATAATTGGAGTATACCATAAGGGGGGCGAATGGTACACAAAGAATGAGAAAGAAGCTTAGCGGATGCACCATTAGGTAAGAATATTCTCGTAGGAGATATCGAGGGGACTGTTCCAATCATTCTAGCAAGCTGGTGCCATCGATCCTAGGGGACCACCTAAATGTACAAATACTCCCTCCATACTCATAAAGGAAATCGTTTAGGACAATGTTTAAGTCAAACCTTGGGAATATAAATCATAAATAACTCTCAAGTTGTTGAGTTTGAAAATGTAAAAATTATATAAATAGATTTGTCTTGAAAAATACTTTCATACAAATATACATATATCACTTTTTAATAAATATTTTTATAGAAACAAGAAGTCAAAGTTGTGTTTTGGAGATCGTGTCACTGTCCTAAACGACTTCCTTTATGAGTATGGAGGGAGTATACCTTATGTTTTCGATCTCTTCGGGATATATTTTTTCACTCCGTGTATACCTCTTGAGGCTGTATAAGGCAGCCCAATCCTGTAACAGAGACATGATACTTTTTACTGAAACAATGGTGGCAAGTGTCTGTCAATATATCTCAAGTTCACTTCACTTTTTGGAAATGAAACCTATCCCCTAATTTATTCTTGACCTTGGTTCCCAACAATGGTCATGGTCCATCTTAAACTCTCCAGGGCCCAGGCTAAAGTATTTCTCCATCGACTAAAAGAAACCCTAATTTGAAAAGTACACATAAATCGTATGCATAGTATTTGCATACGATACTTGTACGATGCAACATTTGCCAGCCAAATCCCATGGCATTTTCTGGCCGTTTCTAACGAAGAAACACATGAATCTCGTGTTTTTACTCTATATTAAGATATTAAGATATCAACAAATTTGGTTGTTAACACACATCCACCATCTGTTAGCAATCGTACAATGCTCGTACACATAAATCGTATGAATAGTACTTTCCAATTTCCTCGTGTTGTTTTTGTAACAGTAACACTTCGTATCTCCGGTGGTAGGTAGGACGAGTGGACCTCTTAATCTGCGTTGGCTGATCGACAGTACTGACCGTCTGTTTCGCATCAAATCGTGCTCTGCACCTGCCAAGTACTACCTCCGTCCTAAAATAAGTGCAGTTTTACACTATTTACGTTCAACGTTTGACCGTCCGTCTTATTTGAAAAATTTGTGAAAAAATTAAAAACATTTAGTCACACATAAAGTACTATTCATGTTTTATCATCTAATAGCAATAAAAATACTAATCATAAAAAATTTTCAAATAAGACGGACGGTCAAACGTTGAACAGGCCGGGTGTTGGTGGATTAGTTGGTGACTGGTAAGGTGTATGGTGGATTGGTGGATCGAAACTTAATGCTTTTTTTATTGATTTTTTAAGCATTTCAATTGAACGTCAAGTAGTCGAGTGTACTAGTACTATGCTTTTGGTTGGGAACTTGTAAATGAGTCTGCTGGAACAGGAATGTAAATATGTCATGGAGGCCTAGCTTGCAGTGGAGGCAGTTCAACTACAGTGAGACTCAAGAGTCGAGGACGAGAGACTGATCGTGCAAGCTCTACGTTGTCTGTAATCTGAAAGGAACATGCTTTCTCTGCTAGCAGTTGCCACTACACCGTCGTTGTTGAATTCCAACAGACGGTATGGTCGTTTACTTGCTACTACTAGCTTACAAGTATTAGCTCCGCTCGACGTAGTGTCTGAAGAAGACTAAGTACGGTTACACAAAATTAGGAAATCATTAACACATTATTAATCAAATTTTAATTATGTAAAACTTAAAAAGTATGTTTATATGAAATTTTAAAACACGACTTCTATATGAAATTTATCATTTAGCAGTTCTATTAACATAGTACAAACGCTATGTTCAACAACACGTGCATACTCACCAATATAAAATCGTGCACATGCATTCTATCTATATGAATACCTTCAAATTAAAAAAAAATTGAACAGGCAAATCTTAAATTTAACGAAGTCACCACAAACATTTCGCTGTCAATTAATACATCATCTACCACAGAAAGAATAATTAGCCATAAACACGGATATCATAAGGAACTCAACCAATTAAATTACGCTCACCTCGTTATCATTTAGCAGTCTGAAAAATATGACAATAAAAACCGAGATAAAATATGTATCTCAACAAAAACAAACGGGGCAAGGCGCATTTGTCATTTCTCCCCACGGTTGATTCTGATCTCGTGTCGTCAGTACGTGCTCAACAACCATAGGGCCACGGTAGATTTGTCATTTGAGTGTGCAGGTGTTGGTGATTTGGTGTTGGCCGCTGAACGCTAATGGTTTCGCCTCCCGTCACGTTGCACAGCGGGGGCCATACTTTACACAGCACCGTTTCGGCGTCGCGAGACCAAGAGCGGTGCGGGTGCAGATCTCACCAACCCTGAAAGGGGGAAACGAGGGTTGTTGTGTTGCACTTTTTAAAATTTTCCTTGTGCACCCAGCTGTTGCGAACCAGGGTTGTTGGCACTTGAGGAGGTCCAATTTCTGGTGTGTTTTAATTACGTGCACATAACGTCACACGATGGCCATCTAATTAAGCGCCTGTCAAAAACTAATTGCCCCAATTAAACACTTGCCACTACTGACATATACGGGCAAATGAGCAATCATAGTTCGAACGGAAGGTCTCATCTCATAATATAAACAGTTGCAAGTATCAAGAACACTTCAATTTTATCAGTTAGGAGCAGTTCTGTTAGCCGATAACGACATATGCAGTATTACAGGCATACTTAAGAAGATTGATGTCTACAGTACTATTATCTTTCTGCATTCTCTCTCATTATATATACAAGACTATATGATTAGTCCGCATATCATACTCTAATTTAAAAAATAAAAATTAGTTAGAGCCTCATACATGAAAAAGAATCCATGAACAGAAGTACCTCTACTTTCTTTTGCCATACAAATGCAAAATTCATGTCACGGTATACAAATACAAAAGAGACTTATACATCAGTTGTGAGTTAGAAATGTAATGTATCTAAAGCAGTGAAAGAAAAAACTTTTTCACCATCAGAATGCGCTACGTCATCAAAGAAATATTGGCGGTCCGATTTTCTGTTACGAATGATACGAGTCGTCGAATTTCTTGATTGGCAAAACATCTTCTAGATCCTTCGTGAAAGTTCTTTCACGATCAAACCCTTCCACATCCATGTTCTTACTATTTCCATTTTCACCCCTACCTGCAGACTACCACGCTACCGTGCGTGCAGGGCCGGTCCTGACATTTGGGAGGCCCTAGGCGAACTTGAACTATGGGCCCTTAAGGAGTTAAGGTAATTTTTTTTTACTTCTAATATATATACTCTAAGACTAAATTTTGGAGTGGGAAAATCATGCAACGATGTGAGCAAGAAAATCCTAAGTCCATAAATAATAAATTGCTAACCTAAATTTCTTAAACAAATTGAAGAAATAACACAAGAAAAAAAATGGTCTCTAACCTCGGTTTGCCCTTTTCTTGTAGCCCTAGCCCCTAGGCGTCGACGATCACTATCAAGCATTCAAGAGACTTATACATCAGTTGTGAGTTAGAAATGTAATGTATCTAAAGCAGTGAAAGAAAAAACTTTTTCACCATCAGAATGCGCTACGTCATCAAAGAAATATTGGCGGTCCGATTTTCTGTTACGAATGATACGAGTCGTCGAATTTCTTGATTGGCAAAACATCTTCTAGATCCTTCGTGAAAGTTCTTTCACGATCAAACCCTTCCACATCCATGTTCTTACTATTTCCATTTTCACCCCTACCTGCAGACTACCACGCTATCGTGCGTGCCGCTTCCTTCTCGCCCCTCGTTGCACCGCCGCCACTCCTGAGAGGCCAAGACGCCGACTCCTTCTCCGCCCGCCATCTCTTGTCTTCTCCTCCCCAATGCAACAACCGCTTCCTCCACTCCCACTCACGTCACCGTCACGCATCCTAGCCTTCTTCCCTCCCCATCTCCAAAGCGTCGCATCTCCTCCCAATCTCCACCACATTAGTCGTCGGTTCGTACTTCCCTGAAAAATAAACAGGCCCAACAATATATCACGTGGACAAATCAATGGTATAGGTAGACTTATTGAATTCTGCCTAATCAATAGTATAGATAGACTTCTCATCCCTTTTAATTTTATATTGCAATCTACAAACAAATCAATCTAAACTTTTTAATAACTAGCACGAAAAAAATACCTGTGTGTTACAATGGAAAAACCTTAATCTATCATGCTAAATCGTGCATCAAGTGCTCAAGGACACTCTACCGCCGCGGCACCGCATGGGCCGGTGAGGTGGTGATGCTAGCTCATAGGTACCGGTTCGTTTGAAACCGACACCTATTGATTGTCCCACATCTTTGTGTGGTGGAAAATCATGAAAACAGCTACCTTTGAGTAACTGTAGGTAAAAACGACTATCTTTGAGTATCTGTGGGTGCCGATTTTAAATAAAACCGACATCTATGCTATGAGTACTGATTTTTTAGAAGAATCAATACCTATAATATATTTATAGGTCTAGCTTTTTAAAAATCGACACATATACTAATATTGTAGTTGCTGGTTTTTAAAAAACTAGCAGGAGCCGACCGAATCCAACTAACCTTATCTACTCCCAGACATCCTTATCCCCACACTTGCTCCCTCTCCTTCCTCCTCCTCCATACCGCCTCCAACGCGCCTCGTCGGCCTCGTCGTCGCGGCCCTCCTCTTCCCTCTCCCTCTCGCATCTCCCCCGCGCAGCGGCGGCTCCCTAGCGGTGTGACGGCTCGTGATCTGGCCCTCGAGCTCATGACCTCCACAACGGTGAGGAGAAGGTCTAGCGAAAAGCGGCGGCGGCCTCCCCGCTCTCCCCTCCCTCCCCTGTCATCTCATGTGTGATTTATTTTGTGATTTTTGCTTCTCCTCTCATTACCTAAGTGATTTATTTTGTGATTTTCAATTGAATCATCTCATGTACTGTGATTTATTTTGGGATGATTTTTTGATGATTCCGATTATATTGGGATTTAGTTTTCAGGTTAGATTTTTGATGAGTTGGGCTTGGTTGTGGGATCTTTAGAGCGGACGCGCGTTGACATGGGCAGATGATAGATGAAGCGGATAGAAGGTGCACACGATGCTGATGACAGACTAAGATGGTCGAAAAACCTCCCTGAAGTTTTACGTATTTTTTAATTAGATATAAATTTATACTCGTAGTATATACATCCAGTAAATAATACCATAAAAGTTGTTAAATTTTAATGGACCTAATTAACACTGATAAAATAGGAGCATGTAGTTGTCAAATTCAGGTGGGGAAACCCTCCCCTCCTGTCACCAATAAAAAAAAAGAGTATATCTAGCATATAGTTGTCAAATGGCCAGAGTTGATTCACAACAAACCTACGAATTCAACCATTTGGAAGTACCTGGTAATAAAAGAGAAAAACATCAATTGACGTCGTTCCAAAGCTTAGCAACAAACCTACGAATCCAACCATTTGGAAGTACCTGTAATAAAAGAGAAAAACATCAAATGACGTCGTTCCAAAGCTTAGCAAAAGTTCGGTGTGAATCTTATTCCAGCACGCAGCAGCTAGCAGTTGAAAGTTGAAACTACCAGGCAAAGTGAAACCGATGCACCCAGCCACCCACGCACGCGGCTCCAAAATTTGTAGGCCAACAAAAATGTACCGCTATGCTAAACAGTAAACACAAACGCCTTCCCTAACCTGCATAGCCGAGCCGTTGATCCACCAGAACTTTTGAAGCACATCTGATTCTGACGTACGTGAATGTATGTACAATTGTACACCCTGTATCCGACTAGTTAGGACATGTACAATGAATTTTTTTTAATGACTAGGGTGGTATGTTTGGATCCATGGGCTAATTCAAGGCTAAAAGGTGGAGAGAGAGTAGAAAGAGAGGAGAGAGAAGGAGAGAGAAAGCTGCCTTTTGATGGTCCCCACACAAAATTAGCCCCATTAGCACCCCTTGGAGGGGCTAATGTTTTGAGGGGGGCTAATTCACATTAGCTCAAAATTAGCCCACCTGTTTGGATCCTTGAGAGCTAATTTGAGACTAAAAGGTGAGAGCTAAACATTAGCCTATGGAACCAAACAGGGCCCAAGTGCTAGTATTCTCTCTGAGCTCTCGTTCTGCGCAATACACACCTGACTTGACTGAGAAAATATAGACAGTTTTTTCTCAGAACTAGCATAATGTTTGTGCGACAGAAAATCTTTTAAAAATATAGTTTATTGTGTATATTTTAAAGAAAAAAGTTAATCATACTCTCAATATATTATCGTGATGCTACTTTTGCTATCAGTTTCTATGCGCCTACTAAGCTGTTTGTGGCCTACGAGGTTGGGAGATAGTGAAAGTCTTGCCTCACTATGTTATGGGTCTCGTATGCTAGTTGGGTGGTGGTAAATTCATCATCACTACTTCCTCCGTCTCAAAATATAAGGGACTTTGGAGGGATGTGATATATTCTAGTAATTTGTCTAGATTCGTAGAATTAGGAATCCCTCTAAAATCCCTTGTATTACGGGACGGAGAGAGTACTACTATCTTTTATATTAGAGTGAAGTGCACGAGCGGTCCCTAAACTTGTGTGGGTGTGTCATCTAGATCCCTAAACTCTCAAAATGCATTTTCGGATCCTTGAACTTGTTTTGGGGTGTCATACAGGTCCAAACGAACTCCAACCCCTTCCATGCGCTGATGTGGCATGCCACGATAGTTCATACATGTTAGTTGGACCCACGTGTCAGTCACATAGAAAAAAATATAATTAGAAAAATATATTTTCTCCTCTCTACCTTAAAATTTTTATCTTTTTTTCTGTCTACCTAAGAGGAGAAAATATGGTTTTTAATTTTATTTTTTATATATGCTTGACATGTGGATTCCACTGACACGTAGGCGTCACCGTGGCATTGCCACGTCAGCACATCGAGTGGGTTAGAATCTGTTTGGACCTATATAACACACATGGCAAGTTCAGGGACCTAAAAATGCATTTTAGGAGTTCAGGGACATAGATGACACACCGGCACAAGTTTAGGGACCGCCCATGTACTTCACTCTTTATATTAGTATAGATCGTACGGGAGGGGTTAGGAACACCTCCTCTCAGACATGTAAATCGAAGTACACATTAACACATGATTAATTAAGTATTATATAAAATAAACTTGAAAAATATATTAAAGTGATTTTTTAAATAACTTTATATAGAATTTTTTTGCAAATAAATGCACTGTTTAGCGGTTTGAGAAGCCTTTTGCAAAAACGAGGTGACGTTGTTCTCTCTTTTCATTGAACAGTCTATTGCTCTGTGTGCTATACGAAGATTTTTTAAGTGTACGTTGTGGACGAACTGAGTCTGAAACTGCATCATAACTTCCAGTGGTTTCTGTTCGTCATTTTGTTTTCCATCTTGGACTTGCAGTCGACCTCGCCCACTTGGCATGCACATTTGCAAAGTCATCTTTTCCTCTTCCTTCTGAATGAATATACGAGTATATGCATATAGTTGTTTCTTGTCAGTGAGTGCTTGAGAGTGTTGAATCGCATATTTTTCCTCTGCACGCGATGGCACCGAAAATGCGAGAGAAATTACGACTCCATTTCTCCCTAATTCTAAAAGCAGTTGGAGTGAAGTTTTCCATTGTGTTAGTTGACTAGGCTAGATGCTAGAGTGGTCAAGTCGTCAGACATGTCTGAATCGTCCAAGTCTGGAATGCCGTAGAGCGTGTTTTCGCCCAGGTCAGTCATGTGCTTACATACTTTTGCTGAGTTGCGGTCTCTCGAAAAAGATTTCAAGTTGACCTGTGGACTGTGGTGGCAACAATGTCATTGCAAGTGTGCAACCGCATGCGTACGATACTAGGATCAAATGGGTCACCGTACGAGGAAAAAAAGGAGGGAGATTTCGTGGAAGTGCTTATGGCATTTGGTGTTCTAGATTTTCTATCGAAAGTCCTTCAACTTTAGTTAGCACTGATTGAAAAGGCTGTACTACCTCTTAGGATTAGTACATGCATGCAATTTCTCTCGAACCAGTGGCAATGTTCCGGTTAATTCAGGCGTAATTTTCGTCCGTGTGCCCATCAAAATGTTGACAGTAACATGTATACCGCAAAGTTTGTAGGGCATTTACAAAATAAACGGGCATTAAGATTTTCAAAAAATGACTAGCATTTAAATGTCATACCACATAATAAGGGGAGAAAAGATAGATCCTGCTAACGAAATTTGAAAGGGTGGAAATCAACTGGAATCAACCATTTCATCCCAATTTTCTGAACCTTGCATGCAAACTGAAGGAACATATTGACAATTTTAACATTGGTTGCTTCGTGTAGTCGTGTTGGTAACCATGTTATATCAAGCTGAGAACTGTAGTCAAATCATCCTCTCCTTTTTTGCCAAAAAGACGCGCACACTTGTCTGCAGCAGTGTGAGCTGCGACAGAGAAAAATTTTTTCGAGGAAAGCTGTGATCGTTCTGCGCAATACACACCTGACTTGACTGAGAAAATATAGACAGTTTTTTCTCAGAACTAGCATAATGTTTGTGCGACAGAAAATCTTTTAAAAATATAGTTTATTGTGTATATTTTAAAGAAAAAAGTTAATCATACTCTCAATATATTATCGTGATGCTACTTTTGCTATCAGTTTCTATGCGCCTACTAAGCTGTTTGTGGCCTATGAGGTTGGGAGATAGTGAAAGTCTTGCCTCACTATGTTATGGGTCTAGTATGCTAGCTGGGTGGTGGTAAATTCATCATCACTACTTCCTCCGTCTAAAAATATAAGGGACTTTGGAGGGATGTGATATATTCTAGTACTTTGTCTAGATTCGTAGAATTAGAAATCCCTCTAAAATCCCTATTATTACGGGACGGAGAGAGTACTACTATCTTTTATATTAGTATAGATCGTACTGGAGGGGTTAGGAACACCTCCTCTCAGACATGTAAATCAAAGTACACATTAACACATGATTAATTAAGTATTATATAAAATAAACTTGAAAAATAGATTAAAGTGATTTTTTAAATAACTTTATATAGAAAATTTTTGCAAATAAATGTACTGTTTAGCGGTTTGAGAAGCCTTTTGCAAAAACGAGGTGACGTTGGTCTCTCTTTTCATTGAACAGTCTATTGCTCTGTGTGCTATTACGAAGATTTTTTAAGTGTCGTTGTGGACGAACTGAGTCTGAAACTGCATCATAACTTCCAGTGGTTTCTGTTCGTCATTTTGTTTTCCATCTTGGACTTGCAGTCGACCTCGCCCACTTGGCATGCACATTTGCAAAGTCATCTTTCCCTCTTCCTTCGGCTGTGTTTAGTTGGGTCCAAAGTTTAGATTTTGATTGAAATTGGAGATGATGTGACTGAAAAATTATGTGTGTATGACAGATTGATGTGATGAAAAAGGACTGAAGTTTGGATCCAAACTTTAGATCTAAACACATCCTGAATGAATATGCGACTATATGTATACTTGTTTCTTGTCAGTGAGTGCTTGAGTGTTGAATCGCATATTTTTCCTCTGCACGCGATGGCACCGAAAATGCGAGAGAAATTACTACTCCATTTCTCCCTAATTCTAAAAGCAGTTGGAGTGAAGTTTTCCATTGTGTTAGTTGACTAGGCTAGATGCTAGAGTGGTCAAGTCGTCAGACATGTCTGAATCGTCCAAGTCTGGAATGCCGTAGAGCGTGTTTTCGCCCAGGTCAGTCATGTGCTTACATACTTTTGCTGAGTTGCGGTCTCTCGAAAAAGATTTCAAGTTGACCTGTGGACTGTGGTGGCAACAATTAATGTCATTGCAAATGTGCAACTGTATGTGTACGATACTAGAGCTGTGTTTAGATCCAAACTTTGGATCCAAACTTTACTTTTTTCCATCACATCAACCTGTCGTACACGCACAACTTTTCAGTCACATCGTCTCTAATTTTAACCAAATTCTAAACTTTGGCTTGAACTAAACACAGCCTAGGATCAAATGGGTCACCGTACGAGGAAAAAAAGGAGGGAGATTTCGTGGAAGTGCTTATGGCATTTGGTGTTCTAGATTTTCTATCGAAAGTCCTTCAACTTTAGTTAGCACTGATTAAAAAGGCTGTACTACCTCTTAGGATTAGTACATGCATGCAATTTCTCTCGAACCAGTGGCAATGTTCCGGTTAATTCAGGCGTAATTTACGTCCGTGTGCCCATCAAAATGTTGACAGTAACATGTATACCGCAAAGTTTGTAGGGCATTTACAAAATAAACGGGCATTAAGATTTTCAAAAAATGACTAGCATTTAAATGTGTCATACCACATAATAAGGGGAGAAAAGATAGATCCTGCTAACGAAATTTGAAAGGGTGGAAATCAACTGGAATCAACCATTTCATCCCAATTTTCTGAACCTTGCATGCAAACTGAAGGAACATATTGACAATTTTAACATTGGTTGCTTCGTGTAGTCGTGTTGGTAACCACCATGTTATATCAAGCTAAGAACTGTAGTCAAATCATCCTCTCCTTTTTTGCCAAAAAGACGTGCGCACTTGTCTGCAGCTGTGTGACCTGCGACAGAGAAAAAATTTTTTTCGAGGAAAGCTGTGAGCCTGTGACAGAGCAAATCTAATCGACTTATCTGATGTTTCTCCCGTTTTCAGCTGTGATTTGCAAATTACTCTTCAGCATGCTTTCCCCCTCTGGGCCTCTCTGGGTCAATTTTTTTTACCGTTGACCTTACGTACATTGGTCAAATCATGGACAGTAACCAAAATGATAAAGACAAATTAACTCCTCAATTGGCCGAAACATAACCATTTTTCGGTATCCTCGAAAAAAAGAACATTTCATGTGTTGGGTTGGTGAGACACGTTCAATAGTAATGGAGGAGTTCAACGATCAGCGGCGGCCTAAGCAGGGAAACGGCCACCAACGCTTTCGTCTTTGGTCGTAAAAGGCCTTCAAGTGTTGACTCGAAGAGCGTCCTGCGCTCCTGCTCACATCTTTTTTTAACACGTCGTTTTGAATATGTGCAGAGTCATTATTTTTAAAACTATACATGTATAAAATATATAAAAATATTTATGACAAAATTACTAATATAATTAAGCTTCAGTTTCATATTTTAAATCCTAATATTTTAATATTTATTAATGATTTAAAGTTATGTTCGACTATATATATTTTACCATCCTTTTAAAAACAGAAGTACTTTCAAGTTTTTATGTCCTTGCCCCCTTTAGAGGTCAATCACCATCTCGTAATTAGTTAGTACTCCCTTCGTCCCGTTCACTAAGATGCGCACCTATTTTACAATTCGAACTCTTTAAATATTTTATTATAAATTAAATTTTATTGATGAAAATAATATCATTGAGTGTCATTTAATTTTTCTTTCAGATGATTGTGATTTTGTTACTATATATATCGTACTATATAAAAAAATTAAAATTAAAGAGTAGTTTTAAAAATTATGTTGAGTCTAACCGTGCCTTAGCTAGTGGGATGGAAGGAGTACTAGATCACAAGGCCTGTCGTTTGGCAAATATTTATGGAAAATCAATCGGATTTGATTAGCTTGTGTTTTCTTCTATTCTTAGATGATTTTTCACCAATAGTATGTTTTATCTCCTAGCTTTGTTTGGTTTCTCTTGGTAAACAAAATGGATAGCGGCAGCCAAGAGGTACGCACCAACGGTCCGGCGAAAAAGAGGTACGCACCAACCTTAGGACTTCCAGAGAAAGTTTGAAGACATTAAAACATTCAAACTTGGAAGGATGTTCATACAAGTTCTGGTAGCTACAGCCTACAATCCTTGAAAAATGCTGGAAAAACTAGAAAGCTCTACAATGCTTGGTAGGTAATCAAATGTGTTCATCTGTTAGGTGTTGCATGGACTCGTGTTAAACCGCACCAGACAACCCCCTCATCTGCGCCTCTGTTCTTCAGAAAATTGGCATGGAGATGTAGCACTTGTAAATCACAAAATGGTCTACGTGAAAGCCTCCAAAAGAATGTATAGCACGTCATCACTGAATCTACGTACCTTAATTGGGTGGTCACACCATAACTTCCACAAAAACAATGATGGTGACTACAGTACCATTATTGCCTAGTTCTGTTTCTTTGGACACAAGGTGCTTTTCTTTAAGAAACGTATTTTTGAATTAAAAATGTCAATACATGTTTCTTTTAAGAATTACACGGTACAACGCAGATATTCATAACGCACACGCACTCACTCCTATGAACACACGTATCAATACATGTCGTTGAACAGAGGTCACATTCTCGGTATCTCCACGACGGCGCCTTCCCTGCTCTGCTTAGCTAGCCTGATCTCGACACCGTTGATGAGCAAGGCGTGTGCCTGCGTGGCCCATATGCGATTTTGCAACTACGAGAGTATGCAGCGTGCAGCACTCGACACTTCCGCTGTGCCGGGCGGCAACTGCAAAGCACGTAGCTAGAGCTAGGCCGGGGCGACGCGGCCACGGCTGCGTCGATCGATGCCTCTACCACAGAACCGCATCGATGCGGAAGTCGGTAGGTAGTAAAGATCGGTAGGTGGTAGCGAGTGGCGGACATTGGCGGGCGGGGGTTTGAGCTGGCTTGGCACGCCGCGGATCCACGCATTCCACCAAACACACACATCCCCCAACGGGCAACCGGTAGCTGCGCTGCGAGCGACCGGCCGGCCGCGACGCGTGCATGGCGATGTTCGCGCAGTGTGCGCGCGCTACACGCCCACACGACGCAGACGCAGCACAGCACCACCAAGCCCTTGCCTCTGCTGCGTGCCAAATTCAGCACGATTTTTTTATTTAAAATATTTAAAAATAAATTACTGTTTCGATGTTTTACAAAAATATACTCCTCCCGCCCTACCATAGGACGGGCCATATAAATCGTCCTATAGTAAAGTTATAGAGCAATCTATATAACGTGGCGCCTCGCTAAAGGGGTGTGCAATGACAATTTTGTATACAGCCCCTTCCCGGAGATAGTGTGATTTATCGCTGGGAGGGGGACCGTATACAAAATTGACACGGTGCAAAGTTTGGTGATGCATGGGACGTACCATAGAAATTTTGCACGTGACGACCTTCGAGCGATAAAGCGTCATTCGCTAGGTCGATTTATCCTCGTGGGACGCCTGCAAAATTATTATGGCGCACCTTCCACAAGATGTCACATCATATAGATTACCTTAATGTAGAGCGATTTATATGTCCAAGCCCTGCAAAAGGGCGCGAGAAGTATATTTCAAATTTTGATATGAGAATTTATTTTTAAATCTTTTAAAAATAAATCTTTTGCCAATACTTTTGGTACGTCATCCGTATTTGAATCGGTTTTTAAGTTCAATCGCTTTTGGAAATATAGATCCGTGTTAGAGTCGGTTTTTAATTTTGTTTGTTTTTAGAAATACAGAAGGAGTCGTATAAGAAATTTTTTTTAAAAAACTTGCATGCTAACTTGAGACGATCGGACCCCTAATTGTGGCTCATGATTTTGTAAAAAGAATATCCAAGCGAATTCTTACGGTGAATTTCACCTTAGCTAAACCGTACAATAATAATAAGACTAAAATAGTATTCACCCGTTGCAATGCACGGGTATTTTTCCAGTAAACATTAAAAAAATCAGCCCAAGCAATGTGCCAGTGTGGCCGTTTGGGGGTCCATTTGCTAGTGTGAAGCACCGTACTACAGCACAGGCCGACCTGGGCAACCATCGGTTTTCCGAGGCCCAAAAGGAGTTCTTTATTAGGCCGGAAAAGTACTAATGGGTTGTACACAAGGCCGGTCCATTTAAACTAAACCAGGGACGCTGTTATATTTTTGCGAAAAGAGTCCACTTTAGGTCTCCCTTCTTGTTTACTGAATTTCAAAAGCATCCCTGAACCACAAAACCAGATACAACACATCTTCTAACTTACAAAACCAATGTACACGAGGTCACTCGACGGTATTGTCTCTAGTTGTGGTCGACGAGACGTCTGCGTGGAGTTGACGTGGCACTGAGTAAAATTAAAATTTACATAATTGAAATTAAATATGTGGGGACCTATATGCCAGTCAATCAAAAAGATTAAAAGAATATGACCCATATGTCAGTAGGTCCTACTTTCTCTAGCTCACCCTCTCTACTCCTATCTCCTCTCTTCATTGGGATCAAGACTAAGGCAGCCGTTGAATGGGGGGCGGAGAGGGAGGAGGCCGACGAGCAAGGTGGAAAAAGAGGAGGTGGGGAGGCCGACAAGGGAGGTAGGGAGGCCGGCGAGCAGGACGGAGAGGGAGGAGGCCGCCGGCCTCGCGCCTTCTTCCACCCAACTCTCTCTCTCTCTCTCCCCCCTTCCTGTGCCCTAGAAAGCAAGGGCGCTCGGTGGCGAGGTTGATGCCTGACGCGATGAGGTTCGGTGCGGTGATGGTGGAGATTGAGCGACATCGCCTGGGAGCTCCTACGCTATCACAACCTCCCGGCGATATGGGTACAACGTCCATGGGATGAAACCAAGTTAGACTAGACATGTAGATACCATGTCAGCCGAAACCACCGTCCAAACTGCTTTTGGAACCTTTTTTCATACCGGTTTTGAGGGACAAGGAATACGTTGTAGTCGGTTTTGCGGTTCAAGGATATTTTAAGAACTCGACAACAAGATGAGGGACATAAAGTGGACTTTTCCCCCCTATTTTTGCTCCTTTGGACTTTATCCTATTTTCGCTCCTTTGGAACAAGGGATTTTCATAGTAAGTTTGTAGAATTGAAACCCCGTAGAAAATTTTCATATTGGGCCTTTGATTTGAAGGATTGGGCTAGAAATTTCCCATAGAAATGAATCATTACCTTCACTTTTTGGTGGACTTCAAAGAGCTCAAACCTTATGGTCTTGATTTCCTTTGGAAAGTCCAATACCCTATCTTTCTTCATCTCTCCTCTCAACTCTATTCTTAAATAATGTTTTTCATATGAAGTTTCCGTGTGGAGTATCCAAACGGTTTATTTGACAAATTCCTGTGTTTTCAATTTGTTAGAGTTGTATATGCCATGACATTCAATTCCTACATTTTTCTTATTCATGTATTTTTCGATTACTATGTTCTAAATGGGTGAGAGTATGCATAGTACACGACATGGCACTATGGCAGGTCGGTGGCTGATGCAGACATGCAACTCCCGGAGTGCCGGTTGCTCCGCTCTAGAAGACGATGGCTTTCTTGTGTGATCAGTGATCACCTTTCACCCATTGATTCTGTGGGGGAGAGGGTAAACGAGGTAGCTCAGTGACAGTATACATGAGTAAATGTAAGTCTGGATTTTGATTCGGTTTGCACTAAGACATCATTCATCTGTAAAAGGAAAAAAAATGGGGGAAAGATTCAACAGAAAGATTATGGCAAAACAACAAGTAGTTCAACACAATTCACCACTGACACTCAATCATGGGGACAAAAAATGGAACAATCCTCCTACTAAAGTAGTACAAACAAAGGAGAAACTGGAAGTTTCAACAGTGTGAAACAAACCAAAACAGCACGACGCACCCTGTTACTTGCCTACTTGGGCGGCGTGGGCGGTGCGAACTGCTGCGGCGCCGCGGCCTCCGCGCGGCCGCGGTTCCGGCCGAGCAGGTAGCACCCCAGCGCGATGACGAGGGAGAAATTGGAAGTCTCAACAGTGTGAAACAAACCAAAACAACACGACGCACCCTGTTACTTGCCTACTTGGGCGGCGTGGGCGGTGCGAACTGCTGCGGCGCCGCGGCCTCCGCGCGGCCGCGGTTCCGGCCGAGCAGGTAGCACCCCAGCGCGATGACGAGAACCAGGAGGATCGCCGGGATCGATATCACGAGCTCAAACATGGCTGCAGAACAATGGATAGCCTCCTCTTCACCTCGATCCAACCCTGCGCTTCCGCGACCGCGCGGTGCTAGGCGAAACCGGAAGGCGCCGACGAGACCTGGAGAAGACGGGCGCGCGAGGCCCTCTATGGCGAGCGGTGCAACCTCCCAGCGGCAGCGATGCGGTTCCCCGTCGCGAATGGCAAGCGGACGTCGCGGCCGCTGGCAACTTTGGCACCGTTCGTCACAGTGGCTAAGGTTGACGCTCCGGAACGAACTGTATCAGGTTAGATAATCTAGAGAAAATCCAACACGCCGGAAGCCTCTAGGAGGGGGGCTATAGATCCAGCAACGAAAAGGACGCGCAAGCAACCACGATTTGGACGTCTTTATTTAACCAAAACTGTTTCAGGTTTCTGTCGTCCTGATTGAGCAGCGCACGGCGGAAAATTGACAGATTTTTAGGTCCTTGAGAGAGGTACCTTCTGGCAAGTGGCAACTGATATCGAGGAGTTCCAACTTTTACACTAGTAGATATGGTACTTCCCAGTACCTCCTCAAAAACCAAGGAAATTTGTAGTTTTGTACACTTCAGATCGCCTACAGCAGAGCAGAGCAATGGCTTGCAGCTTTGCTTTATATAGTCAATATGAATACCGGTACAACAATTCAGTGTATCAAATAATGACTACGGACTACCTGTATCAGTGTATCTCATTGTGTCAAATGATCGAATCCAATCTAAAATTTAGGGTAGAGAATTGCAAATACTTGGCATACTAATGCGGTTTTCTCAGAAAACAATGTGACAGCAATCACGGACAATACTATGGGTCCAAATTACAACAAACATCTATTTTTCACATACACAAGTACACAACCACCAAAGACTTGCAGCATCTAGAGAAGGAATAGAAAAAGGCTTCTCAGTAATAAACATACCTCATCAGTTCCTCTCTGGTTGCTCAGTTTACAACTAAATAAACAGGTGAAATTACATGTTAAAACTGGTCAAAATATTTCACTTGCTTACTGCAATTTCCTCCCTTGCACAAGATAGTTCCCACCTTGCAAAATGGTCTTCAGGTTACTGCAAGACATAGATAAACAGCGAAATTGGCTTACACTCAGGATGAACCAGAGAAGAGATATCTCATACCTCGACAGTTTCCAAAGATAACTTGTAGAAGTGGAAGCTTCAAATTTGAAGAAAAAAAAAGGTGATTGAAGGATTCCCATGATGGGTATATCATACTAAACCAGCATGTCAAATGGAGATACCGTACTTGGATTGGCATACTATTAAGGTATTTCCTACTGTCATTATTTATGATATTGCATTTTGCTTGGATTCAAATTAAATACAGATTGTAAGTATCATACTACTGAACATTGGCTTTACAGGAATGTTCAGGGAAAAAGGGCCAGGAAACTTTTAGCACATTCTTACCAGCCAACAAGAAAGGTAAATGAATCACGGGGAAGAAGATTGTACCTCTGAAAGAACCCAAGGACATACCGGAGAATGTACCATAGAAGGCAAAGCATCAATATATCTGTTATAGTCAAGTGATTACATACTAATAACTCAAAGCTCTTTTCAGTTTGCTGAGATTAGAGACAAACCATGTGGTTTGCCAAATAGTATAAGTACAGATATTTCATTCTTTTGTTTCGAATAAGAGATATTTCAAACATTCTTTCCAAGAAATACGAATAAAGAAAATCCCAAAGCTCAACTCCCACAAAATAGTTGATAGTGCAATAAAGTAAAAAGATCACTCCAGATTACGAAAGAAGTTTTGCAAGAAAAACAGATTAAAGAAGCAGAAAAATCTTGGTTGTAGGACAATTAAAATAGCATACAGTTTACAGAACAAAAGGTTGCTAGAAAAGAAAATACATTGTTTTGTAGTGTCAAAGGAGAGTTTCCCTAGCTTCTTAGTTCTATGTGCTTTCAAGAATCTGTTGGTGTTTCACGTTCATTCCGCATTCCATGTCTTGCTTTCTTTCATGCAAATATGCATGTCATCCACACTTTTCAGAATTTTTTTTAAAAAAAAACAACAACAACTAGCCAAGAGCCCGTGCATTGCAACGAAAAAAAAATTAGTTCCTAGCTTATTAAGTCAATTAAGCAAATATTTAGTCCAAGTAGTATTTTTATGATTTTCATTGAACAAATAGGTGATTTCAAAATTTGGGAAGAGCCAGCAATGAAACAGGAGACTCATTGGAGGGTGGATTGTGAGGCCCAAATGTCGGTGATAGGTTGTGGCAGAACGGCCACCACCACTACGAACATTTTAGCTAGTATCGATACTTGTGGGGGGGAAGCTCACTCATGTAATGCAGTTAGTTTATTTTTAGATAATAGATCAATACCCGGTCTCTACATCCAACAAGGATGTCCATGCTATGTAACAGCGGCAGTAGATATTGGCCCTTGGTTAAGAAAAAAAATCAGGAGAAACGAGACTTACAGAACAGTTGACCAAAAATCCATCAAGTACTTAGCTTTAAAACCGAATACTAATACTATTTTTTGCCATACCTAATACTCCTAAGAGATTCTACAATCCCGAATTTGGAAACCAAACTAATTCCTCAAAGGGGATCCTAAGATTCCGAACGGCTTCAAAAGATAAGATCATACGTTCCCGATAACAAGACTATTCTTTTTTCTTTCACAGACACCACGCGGTGAAACGGACAGATCTCAGAATCCAATAATTTCACCCGCGCGGGCTTCTCAGATTCAGAGTCAAAAGCAGGAGATAAAACTAGACCGAACAAGCAGCAGATTTGAAGGAACAAGGAAATCAGTACAGGGGACAAGAGGAAGCAGGCAGTGGAAGGATACTGAAGAGGTAGCGCTCCCACCAATCGAGCATGTAGAGACCGACGGTGACATTGTAGATGTGGATCTTGCGCCCAATCCAGTTCATCCTCCACGAGGAACCCGAGACCTGCAGATCACCTCGCTCAGATCCGGAGGGAGGGAGCGGCGCCGCGGTGGGGTGTCAGATTTTCAGAGGGGGAACAGTCGCAACTCGAAGTAGTAGATGCGAACGAAGAGAAGGGCTTATTTGTACAATTCAGATCTAAATAAGGGGAATATTTTAAAATTGTTGGTAGCGGCATAGAAGAAATAAGTTCACTTTAGATCCTTCCTCTTCACGTTGAGTTTGAATTGTATTCTTAAACCATAATACCAGATATAACGCATCGCTTAATTTATAATACTGGAGCACGCGAGGTCGCAAGACAGTATTGTGACTGGTATCAACTAACATGACAACCGACTTCACGTGGAACCCGCATGTCAGTGGCCTAATCTACTCCCTAATCTCTTTCATGTCTCTCTTCAAGTGGCCTTTAAGGCACACGGTTGACGGAGAGAAGGGCGGCGGGCGGCGATCGACGAGAAAAAGAGCGGCGGCCAGCAAAGAGGAGCTAGGCAGAGAGGGGGAAGCTCAGGTCAGGCGACACATTTCCTATCCTCCTAGGTTATCGTTGTCGGCGTCGCGAGAAGCTAGTGGAGACGGGGAAGCACGAGCTTGACGAGGAGAGTGGGGAGGTCCAGGAAGCATGGTGTCGTCTCACCACCGCGGGCCTCCAAATCCACGCGCAGCTCCGCCACCGCAAGCAGCGTCGACGAGCGGCGGCGGTCGAGCTCGAGCGCAACCACCATCCTTAGAGTCTACGGTGGCGCGCAAGGACTTGGCAGTGTCCACGGGACCTCGCCATCCTCCGGTGTCGATAGGATCCACCAGATGGGAAGGACCGTCATCGATGTCCGCTACCACCACTCTCGCCTGGATCTCGCGGATCTTGGTGGGGGCGGCGCGACAAATTTGGCAAATCTGCTGTGGCTATAAACGCGTGGAATGGTGTCACCCTTTCATTCGCCGCCCGCCGCAACGCTGCCCTTCTACTCCGATGGCTAGTCCGCACAGCCGCCCGTCGCCATTGCCTCGTCTCCTCTCTTCTTCCGCCTCGGCCATAGCAAAGGCGTTACCCCTACCAACCAATTCGTCTCCCGTCAGCCACCGCTGTTCTCCTTGCCGCTCGCTGCCGAGCTCCTCTCTTGTCTGCCGCGCTCACCGCCATTTTCCCATCGTACTGAAGACCTGTAGAGAGAGGGAAGAGAGGGGGAGAGGAGGAAAAAAGACTAGAGCGCTGTTAATGGGTCCATGTGAGTTCCACGCTGACTCAGCCAGGTTTACTGCAATCAACTCATCATTAGTTAAAACCTTGTATAATACTGCCTAGAGATTTTGGATGTTTCGGTTTTACAAATTGAGGGAGCGTTACATCTGAAATTGTGGTTTAAGAATGTAACTCATCCTCAACATGAAGTCGAGGGACCATAAGTGAACTTAATTTGGCCCAAATAAGATCCGGTGCAAAAACGCCATTATATGGGCCGGGCAATAGCAGGTGGAAGGAATCGATATAAGCTTTCACTTCCGCCTCGGCCATAGCAAAGGTGTTGCCCCTACCAACCAATTCGTCTCCCGTCAGCCACCGCTGTTCTCCTTGCCGCTTGCCGCCGAGCTCCTCTCTTGTCTGCCGCGCTCACCGCCATTTTCCCATCGTACTGAAGACCTGTAGAGAGAGGGAAGAGAGGGGGAGAGGAGGAAGAAAGACTAGAGCGCTGTTAATGGGTCCATGTGGGTTCCACGCTGACTCAGCTAGGTTTACCGCAATCAACTCACCATTAGTTAAAACCTTGTATAATACTGCCCAGAGATTTTGGATGTTTCGGTTTTACAAATTGAGGGAGCGCTACATCTGAAATTGTGGTTTAAGAATGTAACTCATCCTCAACGTGAAGTCGAGGGACCTCAAGTGAACTTAATTTGGCCCAAATAAGATCCGGTGCAAAAACGCCATTATATGGGCCGGGCAATAGCAGGTGGAAGGAATCGATATAAGCTTTCATCTGGCCTGTTATGGGCGGGACCGAAGCGAACTCTTCCTCTAGCTTCGAACTCTTGCACGGAGTAATTGATATCCTTGATTCTCTCTGCATCTTTTTCAGAACATACGACGAGTTCAAAGCTCGGGCATGACCTCATGAATTTCATTTCATGGGTTGTAAGCATTAGTTTCACGTAGGTAGGTGCAATCCAGTCAACTTGCCAGCGTACCTGTAAACTCCACGCACCACAGGGCCGGGGATGTTCAGGTGGAGTCTCTGTAAGTCTGTATCGTATCATAACTCTGATGATGGTTAGGTCACACATTTTCACTAGTTCAAACAGAGTCTCTGTAATTTTAAGTCTGTATCACATCATCACTGATCCCGCCCGCTCCGCAGGCGCCGCTGAGCTCCGGCTTGCCGAATCTGTGGTAAATCTCTCACGCCACACCCCTGTACGTCGATCGTCGAAATGGGTTTTCTAACAACATTTCTCGGTAGTTCGTCTAGTTTGAAGAAAGGCCAGTTTTACTCGCTTACATATGCATCTGTGTGGTTGCAGTTGGTTGCACCGTTGCAGGTCGAGGTTCTTGTGCTGCGGTGGCTTGTTCTCATGCTGCTGCTGCTGCTGCTGCCCACCAAAGCGTGAGCTAGGATACCTCTTCTGTAGCAGCAGTTGCAGCCTTGCAGGACTGAAGAAGGTGACGGGGCTGAGGAATCATGTCATATATCCGCTGCAGAACGATGCGGTGACGCTGTCGCACCTGCAGGCTATACTCTGTTGCGGATATATTATTTCTGTGTTTCTGAACCGTTAAGTCGTTAACTGTGTGCACTGTGGTGCTCCTTATAATTCTGTTCGTTTGATGCATATCTGTGAATAGAAGGAGACGGTGCTTGCTAGCGTAGTGTGAGGAGTGTTCATTGACTCATTGTTCAACACTTCAACTCCTAACACAAGTTCCTCTTTGTTGCTTATTTTTCACCCGTAGATAAATAAAACGCCATTATCTTCGTCTTAGTATATCTTTAGCATGCTACTAGCTGTTGATTTTTTTCAATAAAAAACGCGACTTGGGCGAGTTTAGTTCCAAACTTTTTCTTCAAACTTCTAACTTTTTTATCACATCAAAACTTTCGTTAAACACATAAACTTTCAACTTTTCCATCACATCGTTTCAATTTCAATCAAATTTTTAATTTTGACGTGAACTAGACACAACCTTGCTAAGTTAGATCGTTACCACCTCAAGTCCACATCCCTTGCACGTTTTCACATCATGTTACACTGGCGATCAAAGATCGAACGCTGTTGATGAGTCTCGACTCTTTGGGCCGATCTATGAGTTGGGCAAGATTCTGGTAAAAATACAGTTCGCCTTCGTCACGGGGAATAAGTCCACTATAACCCCCTACCCAACATGAGCTGTACCCCTCGATCATAATACATGATATCTTACCCCAACTATTAAAACCAATATAAGTTTATTGTCAAGATAGTATTCACAGCTAATATCATTTGTTTGGTCCACCCAGCTAAATCAGCATGTGAGGCCAAACATCCCCTCTTGTTTGTTTTGTCAAATACCAGTCAAATAGTTATTTTAAAAAAAATCTAGAAACTTGACAACATTGATACATTACTCATCTATCATATCCTGATCCACAGAAAGAGAAAAAAAATACACCTCGGTAAGTAATAATACTTGAACTAAAAAGGCACCCTTCTCTACTAGTGGACTAAACGAGTAGTTCATGAGCTGGTTTGTTTAAGTTAACAAGCTAATTAAAATACTAACTCGGCTTATTAATTATGACTACAGATTTAAGCTGATCCATACCGAACTTGATACGAGCTTCGAGCTTTTCTATTCCACCTTACTTCCAGTTCTTATCAAATAATCTGCTTTAGTTATCACACTATCCAATCGTGATAGAAAATACTTAGGGCCCCTTTAAATCGTAGGATTGAGAAAACATAGGAATAGAAAAACGGTTGATTTTGATAGGAATATAAGTGTAAATCAGAGGATTGTAAAACACAGGAAAAACCGTTTGTTTAAACCGCAGGAAAAACACAGGAATTTGATGAGAGAGATAGACTCAAAGGAAAGTTATCAAGAGGTTGAATCTCTTACTAAATTTCCTCCAAAATCTCTATAGGATTGTTCATTCTATAGGAGTTTCAAAGGATTGGATAGGATCCAATCCTTTGTTTCAAAGGGCTTTATAGAAAATTTTCCAATAGGATTGAAATCCTCCAAAATTCCTATGTTTCTCCTCCAAATCAAAGGAGCCCAAGAGAAAATCCAAGAAATACATTGACAAGCGTCCAATTCCAAGAAATGTCATTTACAAGTGTGTGTTACATGAAATGCCATTGTACAAATGATTTTGTTCCAAAAATATCATCGCCGTTAGGGTTCCGTTAGCAACTCTCTGTTAAGTGCTATATGATGAACAATGTATTTAACGATACGGGATGGACGGAACCTTAACAGTAATGGCATTTCTAGGACAATTTGTACGATGACATTTCATATGGAACCCGCATTTGTCAATGGTATATCTTGGAGTTGGGCGTTTGTCAATGATATTTCTTGAATTTTTCTCAAATACTAAACTTAATTGAAAGACTTTGTTCAGGAGCACTGCTAAGTAAAAGACTAAGCACTTGTCTGGCTCATTATCATTTCAAACCTTACCAATATTTTGGTAACACTAAGATTTGGTATTGTCAAAATTTTGATAAGAGGTTTGGTTGTTTGGTTTGGATCAATTTTTTTTTTAAGAGCAAGGCTCTTGTTCGTTTTTCTTGGCAAAACTTCAGCCATGCCAATTTTTTGGGTAGCAAATTAAATTCCATCTAACTTTGTTGCCAATGTCAATATTTTGGCACGGTTAAGTTTGGACATCAAACCCATTAAACATGCCCTAAGTTGGACCCCGACAATTGCATCGTACTAGAAGCATTGTTTAAAAGACTGCGCTAACTAATTAAAGTTGATCAGAACCGATCAGCCTCATAATTTGTTGATTCACACAATTTATTATTGGTCCCCCTCAAGTATATATTCGCTGTAATTCTGCCCCTCCCCCACTGGCTCTGCTCTGGGCTGACATGCATGGATCAGCTTGCCACTAGAATTTTGCAGTTTTGTCCTTACTAACGATTAATGAAGCTGCCTGCCGTATCGGGCGCGCCGGGAAGAGGGATGAATGCGTTCCCGGGAGGGACGAAGCACGTGCATGCTTAATTTGGAGCAGTGGCATTGTGGATCGTAATTTGCACTACCTCCGTCCTAAAATACAAACAAATCTGTAGGGCACAATATACTATTATACTACCAGTATATAGAATAACATTTTATAAATTTGATAGAAAATTGAAAAAACAAATATTTTAGTAATTTGTGGTTCAGATTTAATCTAATTGGACGTACCTGGTCTTAAAGACTATTCAGATTGTAGCTAAAATGAACCTTATCAATTTTTGGTAAGTTGGTAATATTACCAAAATTTTGATAGGATTTCTTATGTATTTATCAAGGTTTGGCACAAAACTAAATGTATGCATATATTTTTTACAACTTTATAAAAAATGGTATTATTTGAAATGACATCAATCCGAATAGCCCCTAAGATCTCATCGTGCATTAGGGGAGAGGCATCCTGAGTGCCATTTGATGATGATGCAAAAGACAACAACATGATTTGACGATAGAATAACGAAAACCCTTTTAAATTTTATAATGCAATTTAATTATATGGAATATCAAACCAATCTATTATCACATACTTGCAATATATTATACCGTAAAAAGCTATAAATATAAATATATAACTTAGCTACAAATCTGGATATATATTTGTCAAAATTTACATATAGGCCTTGTTTAGTTCCTAATTTTTTCCCAAAAACATAACATCGAATCTCTGGACATACGTATGGAGTATTAAATATAGATAAAATGAAAAACTAATTGCACATTTTGCATAGAAATCACGAGACAAATCTTTTGAGTCTAATTAGTCCATGATTAGCTATAAGTGCTACTGTAACCCACATGTGCTAATGACGGATTAATTAGGCTTAATAAATTCGTCTCGCGGTTTTCAGGCGAGTTATGAAATTAGTTTTTTTTATTCGTATCCGAAAATCTCTTCCGACATCCGGTTAAACGTCTAATGTGACACCTAAAAATTTTCTTTACGCGAACTAAACAGGGCCATAGCTAAAAGTTGCGCATCATTTTCTACGACGAAGCGAGTACGTACCATGTACCTACATTAAAGATCGATCAGTACAGTAGAGCAGTAGTACTCCAAAGTAGTGTACAGCTTAACATGCAAACGGCGAGAATTGCACGTACATGTGCCTACCTGCCTGCCTGCGTGCCTGCCAAGCCACGTGAAGGCCACAGCCAGACGCTCGCTCGATCGATCGATCATTCATGGTCTTGCCAACAAAAGCGTTCTCCAGTACTCCTATAGTGCCCGACCATTAGCTTGGCTAGGCGCGCGCAGCCGTTTGCTGTTGCAGTAATTCGGCGAGCTGATCGAGCGCGTGTACACGCACAGTCACACGCGCGTAAGTGCGCTACTGCTAGATGCACGTGATATGTCCTTAACTCCACACACGAATGACGGAAAAAAACATGTAGCGTAAAATTTATATATGCAGTGTTAATCTAAAAACTACAGTAAAATATACAAATAAACACCGTCCAAGAGATCTCAGTAAAAAAATACTAGTCTCTCTTTTAAGCTATATGATGTTTTGAATTTGGTTAAAGTCAAGCTGTTTTAAGTTTAACTAAGTTTATAGACAAATATAATAATATCCATAATACTAAATTAATGTTATTAAATCAATAATTGAATATATTTCCATAATAAATTTGTCATGGGTTGAAAATGTTACTATTTTTTTATAAATTTAATCAAGCTTAAAACAATTTGACTTTGAGTAAAATAATGTCTTATAACCTAAAACGGAGGGAGTACGATAGTTTTTAGGTTTTTCGCTATATTTTTTTTCCATGGCGGATGTTCGTACCTCGATCGATGCATGGTGATACTATCATGCTTACAAAATACTTAACATGCTTGATCAGTAAGTATTAACTAGATTTTTTTTTCAAGTGACATTTCCAATGAAAATGATGAGATTTTAACCGGTGATCAGCAACAATGATGTCAAGCTCATGGGAATTGTTGCATGTGAATAAACTATGTCAGGACTTGTTGGAAGGGAGATGAGCGTGCTTACCTCTCTAGGCATAAGAGTCTTGGGAATCACCCTGCGTGTATATAGGGACAACAAAATGGCAAATTATATATTAGTACTAGCATTTAGCACCTGAGGAAAGAAACCATAATCCAAGCCCTATTGTCATGACAAGATGACATCTTACAAAGTGTACTATATACGGAGTTATTCTTTCCATGTATCAGTGCTGAAGAATGATCAACAATTATTACGTTTTTACATACCCAATAACATGCCTCCCTCCATTGTAGACAGCTTGAGAGACCAGGCCCATGAGCCCCACACTTCCTCCACCATACACTAGATCAATGTTCCTTGCTACCTGTGGTGAAACCATAATAATGGAGAGTGGGGATGCATTTCCACATTCTAGAATCTAGTCTTGTATAATATATATCATCAAGTGATCTAGAATATGTAGTCTAGCTACTACATACAGTACACACTATATATAGTTTCCTTTAAGACTGATCCATGCGACTTATAGTCTCTTTCATTTTTGCATTTATGCCGTGCCTCGAAATGGATCGAGAAAAATGCGCTGAGCACAAAAAATCCGGCGAAAAGTCACCATACAAATGCAAATGCGCGTAGTAACTTGCTGGCTAGTACTCCCTCCGTTTCAAAATATAGCAGCCTTATGCAAGATCATAACCTAATCCAGTACTAGGTTCCTGGGGAGTAAGTCATTTTCTACGGAACTATGCAAGCTGCATAAATATAAAATTCCATGTTCACCGACAGACATATTGTCTTTCATGTGAAGTAATTAATAAGCTCATGTGCAAGCCCTCATGACATTCTCCTTTGTAATATATACAAGTGGGTTTTACTGCATGATACAGAAATTCAGTTCAGACCTACACATGCTATGCTCAGCTCATGCATATGCTCTCATCTTCTACTAAGAACAAGCTGCATGCACTGCAAGAGTACGTCTACAGCTAGCAGTAATGTCGCATATATTGTCACTTAAATGTATAGAGAGATAAATTTTAGCCCTTGTTCAGCAAGTGTACGTCTACACAGCTTGATAATTATATTACTCCAAGATTACGACGTTGAAAAGAAACCCAAAACCTTGTCAGGTACTCTCTATACCTACATATCACCAGGCGCGTTGTGCCGAATATCAGTAAAAAGCTCCATGGCCATGGTGTTTTTGATTAACGAGAGAAAATTAAAGAAGCAAGATCTCAGAAAGGATGTCATGATCAAGGTTGAAAAATGAAGCAGCTAGCTGCTTTGTCAAGACGATTACATATACGAGAATTGAGAAATATAGTACTAGAACGTACCAGCTCCTTGCCAAGCTCAACGGCTGCGTCCTGGTAGCTCTTCTTCTTGCCCTGGCTGCTCCCGCAGAAGACGCATATCCTCCTGAACCGAGACTGGAGTAGAGCCATGGCTTCCACTACTGCCTCTCCCTCCTTAATTATCTCAGTGTGATCTGTATCCATCATCTACTTCTCCTCCCACTTCCTACGTTGATATTTTTCTAGCTATAGCTCTCGCAGCTATAGCAGTGGCGGCACTGCAGGAATGGATGGAGAGAGATCCCACTACAGCATGGCTTTGCTCACACTTGAGTGCACTACCGCTTTGCTGTTATATATATGTATCTTGTAGGCCCCATCTGATCATCTGATTATTTTGTGTTGGTATAATATACTCCCTCCGTTTCGAAATATTTGATACCGTTGACTTTTTATCACATGTTTGACCGTTCGTCTTATTCAAAAAATTTAAGTAATTATTAATTCTTTTTCTATCATTTGAATTATTGTTAAATATATTTTTATGTAGGCATATAATTTTATATATTTCACAAAAGTTTTTGAATAAGACGAACGGTCAAACATGTGATAAAAAGTCAACGGTATCAAATATTTCGAAACGGAGGGAGTATATTATACCAACACAAAATAATCAGATGATCAGATGGGGCCTACAAGATACATATATATAACAGCAAAGCGGTAGTGCACTCAAGTGTGAGCAAAGCCATGCTGTAGTGGGATCTCTCTCCATCCATTCCTGCAGTGCCGCCACTGCTATAGCTGCGAGAGCTATAGCTAGAAAAATATCAACGTAGGAAGTGGGAGGAGAAGTAGATGATGGATACAGATCACACTGAGATAATTAAGGAGGGAGAGGCAGTAGTGGAAGCCATGGCTCTACTCCAGTCTCGGTTCAGGAGGATATGCGTCTTCTGCGGGAGCAGCCAGGGCAAGAAGAAGAGCTACCAGGACGCAGCCGTTGAGCTTGGCAAGGAGCTGGTACGTTCTAGTACTATATTTCTCAATTCTCGTATATGTAATCGTCTTGACAAAGCAGCTAGCTAGCTGCTTCATTTTTCAACCTTGATCATGACATCCTTTCTGAGATCTTGCTTCTTTAATTTTCTCTCGTTAATCAAAAACACCATGGCCATGGAGCTTTTTACTGATATATATTCAGCACAACGCTCCTGGTGATATGTAGGTATATAGAGTACTTGACAAGGTTTTGGGTTTCTTTTCAACGTCGTAATCTTGGAGTAATATAATTATCAAGCTGTGTAGACGTACACTTGCTGAACAAGGGCTAAAATTTATCTCTCTATACATTTAAGTGACAATATATGCGACATTACTGCTAGCTGTAGACGTACTCTTGCAGTGCATGCAGCTTGTTCTTAGTAGAAGATGAGAGCATATGCATGAGCTGAGCACAGCATGTGTAGGTCTGAATTGAATTTCTGTATCATGCAGTAAAACCCACTTGTATATATTACAAAGGAGAATGTCATGAGGGCTTGCACATGAGCTTATTAATTACTTCACATGAAAGACAATATGTCTGTCGGTGAACATGGAATTTTATATTTATGCAGCTTGCATAGTTCCGTAGAAAATGACTTACTCCCCAGGAACCTAGTACTGGATTAGGTTATGATCTTGCATAAGGCTGCTATATTTTGAAACGGAGGGAGTACTAGCCAGCAAGTTACTACGCGCATTTGCATTTGTATGGTGACTTTTCGCCGGATTTTTTGTGCTCAGCGCATTTTTCTCGATCCATTTCGAGGCACGGCATAAATGCAAAAATGAAAGAGACTTGAAAGAGACTATAAGTCGCATGGATCAGTCTTAAAGGAAACTATATATAGTGTGTACTGTATGTAGTAGCTAGACTACATATTCTAGATCACTTGATGATATATAGTGAAATGGGCTAGTATTTTTCTGCCTTCTCAAATCAAACCTGACACAACTTCATACTACTATGGATTTATGAGGTTCAAACTCAGCCTAGAAACATTCTGAAGATAATGCAAACATCCGACAATTATACCCAGGCAGATGCTGTATCCGCAGATTCCCTCAATCAATACTCGTATTTCTGGAGGAGAGAGAGATCAGAGCGAGCACTGTTCATTACTTAAATTTGTTTACTGCAGGTGGGTATGGAACACTTGAAGAGCTCCTGGAAGTAATTGCATGGGCTCAGCTCGGCATTCACGACAAGCCGGTACATACTGAAATAGTTCCTGATCAGCTTTTGCACACGCATTCATGTACACTTACTGATCAACTATGTACGTATATATACGGAGAACCAAAACTTTTATTTTCCTTGGCTTAATGTGGACGATCGATGCTACGTACAGGTTGGCCTGCTAAATGTGGACGGCTACTACAACTCTCTGCTGTCGTTCATCGATAAAGCTGTGGAGGAAGAGTTCATCAGCCCCTCTGCGCGCCACATCATCGTGTTAGCTCCAACACCAAAAGAACTTCTCGAGAAGCTAGAGGTGTGTATACTTATATATATAATCTATCGATTTTTCTGATGCATCATGGCACACTGCAAAGGACAGAAGAAAACGCCGGTTTCATCGGTGAATGAGAGATCGAGCTGAACTTTCTCCTCTTGCTCGCATGCAGGCGTACTCCCCTCGGCATGACAAGGTCGTGCCGAAGATGCAGTGGGAGATGGAGAAGATGAGCTACTGCAAGAGCTGCGAGATCCCTGGCCTGAAAGAAGGCAACAAGGCGACCATCCAAGCACAGCGAGGAAGCATGCTCTGAAATTTACTGTAGCACTAGCTAGCTATAGCTTAGCCAATGCGTGCAGCAAGCAAGAAGATTCAGAACTTCTTGGTGCACATGAACTGCAGCTTTTAATTCATGTAACTCGGTTCATTAGAAGGCAATTGATCACTGATCATGCAAATTAGTCGTGTACGTAGCCCTAAGAATGAAATCATCAGTAAGATTTGTAAATCACAGAGCTCCAGAGCAGCAGACTGACATAAAACGATATGTGGGCTAGATCGATCTCCTCCGTGGGCTGGGCCGGATTTAACATTGGGCCAGGTTCAGCAAAACATACCACAGTTCGACAGTCCGTGTGAACAAAGAGAAGAGCATGAACTATTCGTATGCATGTACTACGTACCAGATGAATGTGTACCCCAGCTACGGAAAATACAATCCCTCTGCGGTCTGCACCATGCCTCCCATGCATGCATCAAATCGAGGGTGTGTTTAGTTCACGTTAAAATTGAAAGTTTAATTGAAATTAGAATGATGTGACGAAAAAGTTGAAAGTTTGTGTGTGTAGAAAAATTTTGATGATGGAAAAGTTGAAAGTTTAAAGAAAAAGTTGGGAACTAAACCACACCCGAGTCTCCACCTCCAAGTCTCCACCTAACCGAAGTGCTGCAGTACGTACTGCTCCAAGATTTGTGACCCAACGTACTTACGACCTGCACCACTGTTTTATTGCGATCTGAAATTCTGAAGACTAGCCGTACATCGTTATCGTGCGTTTCTCAGTCTAAGCTTGCAGAGCATTGAGTTTTACGCAGTCTGGTTGATCATCAATTTCAGAGGTGCATGCATCGATGTATGTGCCTCAATTTTTCAGTTCTGGCCGTGTTTAGTTTCAAATTTTTCTTCAAACTTTCAACTTTTCCAGCATATCAAAACTTTTCTACACACAAACTTCTAACTTTTCCATCACATCGTTCCAATTTCAACCAAACTTTCAATTTTAACGTGAACTAAACACAGCCTCTGCGTGCATCAATTTCGTAGGGTGGAGGACTATAACTGGCTTCGTTTGCTTTGTGTTTGGAGCTTTGGATCTGTGGGAGCGTGGGCTGCAGTCTTGCAGATAGTAATCCCAAGTTAATCAGCTCAACTTGCCTAGTTGACATCTGTGCGGTTTTGCTTAGGTAGGCCCATTTAAATTGGGCCTAAACAAAAAAAAAAATTGTACCAAGAATGGGAATTCAATTTGGAGATATATATACAGCCGATTAAACGTTGGTTCACGAACCAGCTTGAGTATTCTGACAAATCCACTCATATTTCATTGCTTACTTCAACTACCCGGTACCCTTCTCTTTACAGTGTGCCTCTCAAAATTAAGAAGCATTCTTCTTTTGATAAAGGTTATGAGTATGGCAGTGTTGAACATATCTTCTCAATGGTCAATTATATTACATGACCTAAGTTAGTCGGTTGAGTGGGATGATTTGTTTTACCAACTAGCTAAGATGACCCTCTCAGATGAAAATGACTGCTTTAATTATTTGGTTGCTAGAAAAAGCTAATTTTCGGTCAAATCCATTTACAGGGCGATAATGAATTTCAATGTAAAAATCCGCAAGAGAATTTTAGGAGTTAAAAGTATCATTAAAAATAGAAGTCTTTACATGGATCTTTTATATATAAAAAAGTAATCCTAAAAAAACATGGTAAAGAGAAAAGAGGGAAGGGGGCAAGCAAATGTGTTTTTTTAATGCACAAGAGATCATTTAACACATTTTCTTAGACTGTCATGTTGTTGCGTGTTTTGCTTCGCGATGTATATTTTTTCCTTTTAGTGCAAATGAAATTTTAGGTGGTGGTATATTTTTTCTTTTTTTCTGGTTATGACCTTACAGGATTGTAATCTTATAATTTTTTCCTATAATTTTTTTCCTGCTCTATCAATAGTACTTCGCACCATCTCGTGTTAGTCATTCAAATAAAAAAAAGAGCTCCCGGGCTCCCAGCTTTGCCTGGTCGATCGGCCGGGAGACTGCCTGTGTTTTCCTCGTCCTTCCTCCTCTAGCTGTAAGCCTGTAACCTCGCTGTAAAGAGGAGCCTGTGTTCTTCATCAGAGTCTGGACCGTGAAGCCATTATCCACTCTGAACAGTTAGCCCTTCAGTTCTACTCCCAATATTTACTGATCGGATGGTCCAGAAAATAAACTCCCGCCCTGCGCGCAATAACTTTTCAATGGAGTTGCAAAAGTCTGCTGCAACTTAATTTTGCAACAGTAGTTGCAATTTACAGCTAGCTCGTTGCGATGACAGTGCTTAGACTTGAAGCATAAATGTCCAAAAGAATTTCAATCGAGATGATGGATCATTGGACCCCCTATATATTACACTGGACCTGTAGATACATAATGAGCATATAGGGAAGTAAGTAAAGTGGCCGCCCCCCCTATATGCGTTTTCGCACTGCCTAAATGCATCAGACTACATTCAGCTAGCTAGTCAGGATTCCCTGAACGGGGTGCATGTGCATGTTTCTTCTCTTCTTCCTTTGCTCGGAAGTCTGTCTATGTCATCTTGATGAACCCTAGCTAGTGTGTCACAAGCAAGCAGGGTTGTGTCGCCGACATGCATAAAGCTTTTTTGGACATGCGGGCCTGCAGGCCGCAGTAAGAACGAGCCGGCATGGTCTCATATAAAATCTGAACTAACCTTTTGAGATAAGAAATCTGAAGTAGCTAGTACCAACGGTCTTCACTGCTGCTAAACAAACACCGGAAGAGATCAACTAACAGAGACGGCATTATTAGTTTAAGTTGATTCCAAGTGTTCTCCGGATCAATCATATTAATTTAGCCCTTCTTGATGCATGTCCTGCGTAATTAGCACACATCACATTCAGCTTTCAGCTTTCTATACACCCAGTTAGGTCGAATCACACAACATGCAGCTACCAGGATATACTCCCTCCGTTTCGAAATGGTTGACGCTGTTGACTTTTTAGCACATGTTTGACCGTTCGTCTTATTCAAAAAATTTAAGTAATTATTAATTCTTTTTCTATCATTTGAATTATTGTTAAATATATTTTTATGTAGGCATATAATTTTATATATTTCACAAAAGTTTTTGAATAAGACGAACGGTCAAACATGTGCTAAAAAATCAACGGCGTCAAACATTTCGAAACGGAGGGAGTATTATGGTATTTGTTATTTGTACCATATTGCCCTTCAGGATGTCTCGTAGTCTAAGAGTAACTAGTACAATTTCTCTAGGCTTGCATTGCTGGAAGGAATCATGTTTCAAAGGAGAATAGCACACATGTTAAGAATTTATCAAGATAAATTATCCTTTTGTCCTCTTTGGATTATCATCTAACATTTGTTTCAATTGCCAGCAAGAGTAACCATTTTAAAGGAATGCCGTTTCGTCATGTCATCAAAAACTTTGTAATTCAAGGGGGTGATTTCGATTTCAATGGTGCTGCCCAGGAATGGATACTGAAAGCCAAAGCCAGTGGAGAAAACGCTCTAAGGTTTGTCCCCAAATCAATGCACATATAGAATTCTGTTGAAAAGTCTTGGTTTTGCCAGACTTATTTTTTTTCTTTACACTACGTGTATTTCTATGATTTTGCAGTCCAAAGCACGAGGCATTCATGATCGGGACTACGAAGAATCCTAATAATAAAGGATTTGATCTTTTTATCACAACTGCTCCAATTCCTGACTTGAATGACAAGCTTGTTGTATTTGGGCAAGTTATCAATGGACAAGATATTGTTCAGGTACTTTACATTGAATTCTCTCTGGATGCATTAATTCAGTTGCAGTTTCCAAACATCATTGGAACCTTTCATTTTTCATTTATATTTAATATCATTTTTCTAAAAACAATATATTTCATGCTGAGATGTTCATGTCCTTACCTCATGATTAGTATTGTTACATATTTGTACATTATTTTGAGTTACAGTAGTGCTATATGCCAATAGGAAATTGAAAGAGTTAGACATGAGTTTAATAGGTGTGCTAATGGAGAGGATATGAGATAATTCAATGTCATTATCTACAAATGTATCAGACGCATGTGCTTCAACTGGTTGAATTAGTATTTTCTGAGTATGTTCATTTTAATGAGACTTTTTGCTTGTTTGATGACTTAAACAGGAGATCGAAGAAGTTGATACTGATGAGCATTACCAGCCAAAAACCCCTATCGGCATACTCAACATCACGCTAAAACAGCAAGCTTTGAGCTGATAGCTTGTTGTCCTTACCTGAAAATGACTTATCTGTACTCCAAGAGGGTCCATACATCGCCTCCAATTGCTGCTGAAATTGATTATGATTATGGCTTCCTCTAGAAGCCCATGGGTTGCAAAGAAAGAAGGCGCTTAATCTTGCCTGGCAGCTAAAAGCTTCTTCCGTCTCATGGAGTAGTTGTGTATAAATTTATCCCTGGTGTTATTCGGCTGTCAGTTTTTGCAGGCATTACAGTGTATTTTGATGCTTGGTTGTTTCATTGTAAATTTGAAGCCCATTTGGATCATGAATCATAGAACTTGGAATTCATAGTTAGTTATGAGGAAAAACACGAATGTTGTGAAATCTTTGATGATGTTCTATGTGCAAAGTTGATGAGTGCCACTTTGGTTTGGTTTTGAAGATTTAGGATTGGTAATCGAGCCCTTTTATCCCCAAACGTATCATTTATCCACTGTAGTTCGCTATGCGATGCTTTACTTAAGTCCACGGTTAAGTAGAATTACGTAGAAAATATAACTGAAATTTGAAATAGTACGCTTGGGCCGAGGCCTAAATGAGCAATGCCTAATCGTGCATGGGCCGGGCCGTGCCGTGCCGTTTGGCCCATTTTGAGTGGTAGGCGAAGTTACTAGGTTACCCTCGCCGTTTTGACGCCTCTGTGGTGCGTCTCATCGTGCAGTTTTTGCCCTTGATTTGATCCCCCAATTCATTCCATCCCGCGACCGACCTGGGCGTCGGCGCCGTCGTTCGTCCCTGCTGCTTCCGCCGTCGCATCCCATCCTCATCCTCCGCCACCGCCGCCTGCGCCGATCCCCATCCATCCACCCAGCGACCGACCGACCGACCGACCGAGCAGGGTCGCCGTCGTTCGTCCGGCTGCTTCCTCGCCGCATCCATCCATCCATCCATCCTGGTGAGGAACCACATCCTCTTTCCCATCTCTCTCTTTACCCACGCACTTCTTTTTTTTTTTTCTCGAATTTGCGTTAAACCGCTTCTGTTCTAGAAATTTTCCCTAACCCTTAACACTAATAACAGTTTGATGGTTCCCAAAAAGGTTTGGTTTTTCTTTTTTTCTTTTTTAAAAAAGAGATTTGGGTTTGGGGGTTCAACTGAAGTGAACCCCCATGTCCCATGTTAGATCCGCCACTGCTTCGTTTGAACTAGTGAAAGCTACGCCATTCTCTTGATAAAAAAAATGAACTTGGGGGTAAAGAAATGATCTTTAATTCTGTTGGGTGCCGATTCCACCCTGTTCCTGTTGTACCAGTCCGGCTGGACACCGCAAAAATGGCAAGACATGATGTAGCTGAGAGAGGAGGGTGCTGGGCTGGCATGGAAATTGACGAGGGGGCTGCACGTAATTTGTTTGAGAATACATTCAAATCATTTTTTCATGACTTGTCTTCCTGTAGAATTGAACATTTACAAACTTGAAGATTTTCCCTCATTCTGATAGACTACAGTAGCTTAGTCGAAGCAGGGAGCTTGGTGCAATATACAGCTGAATCTTGTTTAGTGAACTAGGAACAGATAGATTACTGAGGTTTGGTTTGAGCCTTGTTGCGCTAATGGCACAACATGGAATGCTGTGTATCGTTTACTTCGCAAGGGTGCTTCCAGCCCTTAAAAACCATGCAATTAGTGATGATAGATTATGGAAAAAATGAATAGTAAGATAGGGCCAAACTGCATCCAGATATCAAGAAACAAAGGAGATTCTTTTTCAGCATAATGCCTTCCTTTTTGTTTCTTGTTGTTTGGATTGAATTTAGATTGACGTTTTGTGGATTCTGGATTGTTACATGCCAACATGAGTACTAAATTGTTCCAGATTTTATTATTACTGCACATGATGTTGTAGGGGGTTATTTTATATGTGCCCATGAGCACCCTTAAATGTTCTTGTTGTTGGTGAAATACCTTATACACCATGTCTTACACTAAATTACACAATCTGGTTATGTGGAAAAAAGAAAGTAACTGATGTGTTCTGACCCAAATTTTCATTTTTTTTGGCAGTGCATTGTGTCAAAGGCAGTGGGCTATATCCTTTTGTATTTGTGTTTCTTGGTTCATATTGAGGGACTGTTGACATTTTTGAGGGAAAATGAGTGGTGCACCCAAGAGGTCGCATGAGGAGGGTAGTCACTCAACACCGGCAAAACGGCCGTTGGATGACAGCAGCTTGTACTCAAGCCCTTCTGGGAAAATTATTCAATCAGGCAGCAGTGATTTCCATGGTTCGTTTGAACATGATGGGAGATTTGCCAAAGTTCAACGTATTGAGCCCCGGGATGATAAGAGGCCCTCTCTGGCACATAGGATGCCTATTGGCCCCTCCAACTTTGTGGACCACTCAATCTCATCTGATGGCAGATTAGAATCAAAGCAAAATAAAGATCCACGGGACACTAAGGTAGATGTTCGGGAGGCAAAGGCTGACACTCGAGATGTCTACAGTGATCCCAGGGTTGAATTTCCGAGCAATAAAGTTGAGGCTGATGTAAAAACAGACAATAGAGCAGATGACAATGAAATAAGAGCCGACAGACGGATACATGCTGACTACAAAGGTGATGCCAAACTGGACAAAGATGGTCATCCTACAGCAATTTCAAACATAGCCTGGAAAGATAACAAAGAACATAGGGGTAAAAGAAATATTGAGCAGCCATCTGATAATGCAGATTGGCGTTTTCCCCGCCCTGGTTTGCAAGGAACAGATGAATCTTCCAAAGGTCCACTTCCTGCAGATGAGCGGTCCAAGGATGCTCATGAATCTACTGGTGAGAATAAAACTGAACCTAAAACTGAAGATAAGTTTAGAGATAAGGACAGGAAAAAGAAGGATGAAAAACATAGGGACTTCAGCACAAGAGACAATGATAGAAATGATCGCCGAATTGGTATTCAGCTTGGAGGCAATAGTGTTGAACGAAGAGAAAATCAGAGGGAAGATAGGGATGCTGAAAAGTGGGATAGGGAAAGAAAAGATTCCCAGAAGGACAAGGAAGGCAATGATAGAGAGAAGGATTCTGCAAAGGAGTCATCAGTAGCAACCGAAAAGGAGAATGCAATACTGGAAAAAACTGCATCTGATGGAGCTGTTAAAAGTGCCGAGCATGAGAATAAAACAGCAGAGCAGAAGGCAATTAAAGATGATGCATGGAAATCACATGATAGGGATCCCAAGGACAAGAAAAGAGAGAAGGATATGGATGCAGGAGAAAGGCACGACCAAAGGAGTAAATATAATGACAAGGAATCAGATGATACTTGTCCTGAAGGAGATATAGAGAAGGATAAGGAAGCCCTTGGAAGTGTGCAACGCAAGAGAATGGCACGATCAAGGGGTGGTAGTCAAGCATCCCAACGAGAACCTCGATTTAGGTCTAGGATGCGTGATGGTGAAGGGTAAGTATAACACTGCATCTTGCTATGTTTTTTCATCATTGATTCAAATGCATAATGGGTGCTTCCTGACCTTGATTTAACAGGTAAAAACATTATTTATTTGATATGTTTCTGTATTTGTTTTCTTGCAGATCTCAAGGTCAGTCAAATATCTCGCACTACAGAAGAATAAAATGGAATAGGGATAGTGACATGTCCTTCAAAACTGTCACAGAAAGCTTTCCAGCAGACTTATAACTTTGCATTTTCTCAGAATATTTTAATGCTATAACCAATCCATTCAAAATTTTGAAACCCCTTTACATTTCTCACTTTTAGGATGATATCTTTTGATACACTGCATGTGCTAGTGTGTGTGTTTATTTTGTGGACAAAATCCAGACACAGAGGATAAATAGGGTAATCGGGGGGTATATTTATAAGGTTTCCATTGCAACTTTCAAATTGAGCATAATGATAATTTATCTAAGGTAGGCTGGTAGGGAAAGTTGCTGTTTTTGTATTTTTCTATCTTAGTTTCATTCCCATTGCAGGTAAATCTGAGGTATCAGCCATTGTCTATAAAGCTGGTGAGTGCATGCAAGAGCTTCTGAAATCATGGAAAGAGTTTGAAGCAACCCCAGAAGCTAAAAGTGCTGAAAGTGTGCAAAATGGCCCCACTCTTGAGATTCGCATACCCGCAGAGTTTGTTACGTCCACTAACCGTCAAGTAAGTGTGTTGACTTTTACAGGTGGCATATGTTAATCCCTTCATCAATCTCCAAGTTTGCATTCCAGAATGTTAATATATTAACACACCTAATACTGAATGATTGTGTAATTCACTTGCAAGTGTGCATTTGTAGATTTATATATTTTTGCAGGAGATTATTCTATTGTGATCTCTTTGAACCAGAGATGTATATATTCTATTTATCTTTCCTCTTGAAACCATATATATGCCAATTGCTATATATTTGCTGCTCATGTAGTTGACAATTGCTTCATAAATTAGTGAAGCTAATTACTTCCTTTGATTTTGTTTGTTTCTTAAAATCACTGTTGTGTAGGTAAAAGGTGCTCAACTTTGGGGAACGGATATTTATACAAATGATTCAGATCTTGTCGCTGGTAAGTTCCTGGTTATTTTCCAAGCTTGAAACGAACCTCTGAAAGCTGATTTCTAAACGGTCTTTCTTTTAGTGCTTATGCATACTGGTTACTGCTCCCCTACATCATCACCTCCACCATCTGCAATCCAAGAGCTACGAGCAACTGTTCGAGTTCTACCGCCACAAGACAGTAAGCCTTCATTCTTTGTCAGTCCAGTTATTAGACTTAAAAAGGTCAGAGCAATATGGCTAAATTAGTAGTACTTGTATAACACTTGATCTACCTTCCAGGCTATACTTCAACTTTAAGGAACAATGTCCGCTCACGTGCTTGGGGTGCTGGTATTGGTTGTAGCTTTCGCATAGAACGCTGCTGCATTGTTAAGGTATTAAGACTGTATAAGATAACATATAAGGCTACTGTTTTCTCCTTTTGCTTTGAGCAAAAATTCAGTGCTTTCTTTTGTTTTAATCTGCTGATGTAAAAACCTTTTATTGACCACTGCTCCATAGATTGTTTGCTTAGTTTGTATTACATGCTTTGCAGAAAGGTGGTGGTACTATTGATCTTGAGCCTCGCCTAAGTCATACATCAGCTGTGGAGCCTACACTTGCTCCGGTTGCGGTTGAGCGCACAATGACAACAAGAGCAGCAGCTTCTGTAATTTTCTACCTCCTCTTTCTGTTATCAATGTTTTCATTTCAAAGACATTTTACTTCACTTTGCAACATTTAGTTTTTGTTATCATGAGCAATCTTTGTCTATATTCTGTACTAAGGTTTTTTTCAATATAATCTATGCAGAATGCGTTACGTCAACAAAGATTTGTTCGGGAAGTCACAATACAGTACAATCTCTGCAACGAGCCATGGTACTTTCTTGACCTACCTTCTGATGCTACTCATTTGCTCATGAAAGTTCCATCCAGCACGTACTGCAGCCTTTTCTGTTGCATATGAGTGCTTGTTTGTTTGAGCGCTCAACTCCTCAGCTTTTAGAAGCTTTTGTCTAGGTCTTTGTTGAGCTAAGGTTGCTCCTACTAACCTTGTACCTGATTACTTTACTTCAGGTTGAAATACAGCATAAGCATTGTGGCAGACAAGGGATTGAAAAAGTCATTATATACTTCTGCGAGGCTGAAAAAAGGCGAAGTCATATACTTGGAAACACATTATAATAGGTATGAGCTGTTACCGTTAACTATTTGGCCATCACCCGAAGTTATATTTTTGACTTCTGTGGAGCACAGTTCCTCGTTGGCTTGCTTGCACAGCCAACCAAAGCAATCTTCTTTTCAATCATATCTTAAGCAATTTTCTTCCTAATATCTTATAGTACTGTATAGTAATTGTACTTAGCACTCAACATTGAATTTATCATGTGGCAGGTTAAGCAAATTACGCATACAAATATGTTCCTTGCACCTTGGACAGTGATAGTGTCAACCCTAGTTTCAGATTAAATTAAAAATAGTGCCATATGTTTTTCAAAGGAAAATTTCAGATTAAATCCATAATAATAAAGAAAGCATTTCATGGACATGAACATTGCCTAGGAAAGAGAGAGAGAGAATAATGTACCAAAAAAGATGATTGTGAAGCTAAAGGAAATCAAGTAAATAAGATGGCATACCTTTGTCTTCGATGGTGTATGCTATTGGATTAGTTTCAGACTTGCAGATTAGATCAGAACATGAAAAGATGGAATAGGGAACGCAACGTTTAGGGTTTGGAATAGAGGTTTAGAGGTGAATTGGGCTTTAGGGCCCATAAGCACGCTTGGACTGACGCATTCCCCTGCCGTCCATTGCCGGTACGTTTTATCGTAACAAGATCGTACAAAAACATCGTATGTGTAGCATTTTCCAATATAAAAAGGAGGAGTTGTGCCTAGCAATCCTACAGGTGAAATCATCATCTCTCATCTTATCACCTCCACCACAATTTCCTCCTCTGCTCCATTAAATTCCCATGTGATAATTTTCTGTATTATGTATTCAATCTTGTTTGGAATATCTAATCATAAATAGTATTTTTTTTCTATTTTGAATAGTTCTCTAATGTGTAAGTACTGACCAAATACATTGAGTGGAATTTCAGATCTTTTTTATACTCATTGTAAATGTTACTCCTAATGGTTATTTTTTATTAAATAATTAAAAAGCAGTAGATAATTAGAAAATAGTGGGAACAGATGAATATTATATTTTTCATGTAAGTTCACCTTATCAATACCATTTGAATCAGCGGCTCGGGAGGAGCATTATATTTTTCATGTAAGTTCACCCTATCAATCCCATTTGAATCAGTGGCTCGGGATGGGATGGTAAGAGCTTAGGATGGCTATCAAATATTGCAGATCTTATAATCTTCTTTTTTAAACATTAATCTCCAATAAATAAATCATTCCTATTTCTTTTTAATTAAATTGCTAATTAGAATTTAGATTTGGTTTATAGGGATAATCTTGTTTTTTTTAACATTAATCTCCTGTAAATAAATCATCCTATTTTTTTTCAATTCAGTCGCTAATTAGAATTTGAATTTGGTTTATAGGGAATCGTTATGGTGCTTAAATCATCATGGTGGTAAACACGCATACAGTGATTCGTCTTTTAGCTTTCTTCATGCACTAATTACTAACTTTTACCTTGAATATTTAGTGTAGTTGAAGTCATTGTATTTTCTTCTACATTCTAAATTACATAAACCTAACATTGATATCTGCCAGATCATGTTATTGACAGATTCCACTGTACTTTCTTTTACACTCTTTTACACTGATATAAGCACTCTTTGTTTTTATTTTGAGGGATTAAGTGCATCTTGTTTTTATTGAAAAATGAAGGATCTAGATTTTATTAAAAATTTGAAGGACTTGAATTTACTGAATTGTCATCTGATGATCTATATTGTTGCACAGGGGAGAATTTTCTTCATGCTTATTGAATGATGGTTAACTAATCCCATGCCATATCTTGATGCATGTACATCGATGAGGTTTATTCCTCGACTACATTATTGGTGCATATATAGGTCAAGTTGAAGTCCTGTGATTAAGCTCTCAATAGATGGTGCCAACAAGTGGTAGGACCAGGGTGAACACGATTATATTGATGTTGAATCAATGTAGCATGCCGCATGGTGTGGAGACCAGTCATCGAGGTTAGTTCTGTAAACATCATGCTTTATAGTTGATACTCTCATAAGGTGTACTCGAAGCTCTCAGATTGAGAAGCATTACTGTCTGAAATATCTTGTAGCTGCCTACAATGTTTAACTTGGTTATATAATTGAACTATGGTTTCTTCATGCATGCTTCCAATCGGGACACCGGTCACACCGTATCGTGTGCATGCATATGCATGCTAGTGGTAGTTTTTCTGCCGTTCATGGTAGTTTTTTTTCTTCGGTTCATTCGCCGTCCCACGGAAGTACGGAGCCGGATATTACACCATCGATCCTAATTGTTTGCCGGTAAAAGTCAAAGTAGATATTTTTAGGGAGATGGTTGTTGCAGACTTGCAGTGTTGCTCTGGTCCCTGCACCTTGATGCTCGCGAGTCCAACTCGATGTTCGGAGTGAATAGGTCAATTATCAATTTTTTTTAGAACATTTGTGTTTGTGAGAACATGTCAATAATAAATTGACGTGTGTTTTAATTGTTAGTCTGTAATCCCTTAGCTTTGTTAAAAAACGAATCTAAAATTGGATATGACATATTTTAATACAACGAATCTGTACAGAGATATGTTCAAATTCATAGTACTATAACGAATTTGGATAAAGATATATCCAAATTTATAGTAATAGAATATGTTACATTGTTTGGTTTAATTTTTATGGGACTGGGTTGTTATATGGATGCGTGTTTGTGATATCTCGAGATGTGGTCGATGCATCTCCCATGGTTTCTGGGTGAACGGATGACTATACGCTCCTTGCTATTGACCTATTTTACATATGTGCATGAGATGCATGCGATGCGAGTATGCTACTCATGTTCATCCTCATAGGATAATCCTAAATCAGTGGCTGACATACATAGTTAGCGGCTGGGTACTCTATCATTTAGTCAGCACCGATATTTCGGCCACAGATTAGATCCCGGAGTTTACTCACGGCTAGTATATACTAATATAAAACAGCGCTGCTATACGTACGAATTATTTCGTACGATGGTTGTACGATCAAACGGATCCCTCCTTCACTGCTGATCCCATATCCAAAGCCTAACCTCCTGACGTCCCGGCCTGCTATTTCGTTGGCTTGCTTGCACAGCCAACCAAAGCAATCTTCTTTTCAATCATATCTTAAGCAATTTTCTTCCTAATATCTTATAGTACTGTATAGTAATTGTACTTAGCACTCAACATTGAATTTATCATGTGGCAGGTTAAGCAAATTACGCATACAAATATGTTCCTTGCACCTTGGACAGTGATAGTGTCAACCCTAGTTTCAGATTAAATTAAAAATAGTGCCATATGTTTTTCAAAGGAAAATTTCAGATTAAATCCATAATAATAAAGAAAGCATTTCATGGACATGAACATTGCCCAGGAAAGAGAGAGAGAGAGAGAATAATGTACCAAAAAAGATGATTGTGAAGCTAAAGGAAATCAAGTAAATAAGATGGCATACCTTTGTCTTCGATGGTGTATGCTATTGGATTAGTTTCAGACTTGCAGATTAGATCAGAACATGAAAAGATGGAATAGGGAACGCAACGTTTAGGGTTTGGAATAGAGGTTTAGAGGTGAATTGGGCTTTAGGGCCCATAAGCACGCTTGGACTGACGCATTCCCCTGCCGTCCATTGCCGGTACGTTTTATCGTAACAAGATCGTACAAAAACATCGTATGTGTAGCATTTTCCAATATAAAAAGGAAGAGTTGTGCCTAGCAATCCTACAGGTGAAATCATCATCTCTCATCTTATCACCTCCACCACAATTTCCTCCTCTGCTCCATTAAATTCCCATGTGATAATTTTCTGTATTATGTATTCAATCTTGTTTGGAATATCTAATCATAAATAGTATTTTTTTTCTATTTTGAATAGTTCTCTAATGTGTAAGTACTGACCAAATACATTGAGTGGAATTTCAGATCTTTTTTATACTCATTGTAAATGTTACTCCTAATGGTTATCTTTTTTATTAAATAATTAAAAAGCAGTAGATAATTAGAAAATAGTGGGAACAGATGAATATTATATTTTTCATGTAAGTTCACCTTATCAATACCATTTGAATCAGCGGCTCGGGATGGGATGGTAAGAGCTTAGGATGGCTATCAAATATTGCAGATCTTATAATCTTCTTTTTTAAACATTAATCTCCAATAAATAAATCATTCCTATTTCTTTTTAATTAAATTGCTAATTAGAATTTAGATTTGGTTTATAGGGATAATCTTGTTTTTTTTAACATTAATCTCCTGTAAATAAATCATCCTATTTTTTTTCAATTCAGTCGCTAATTAGAATTTGAATTTGGTTTATAGGGAATCGTTATGGTGCTTAAATCATCATGGTGGTAAACACGCATACAGTGATTCGTCTTTTAGCTTTCTTCATGCACTAATTACTAACTTTTACCTTGAATATTTAGTGTAGTTGAAGTCATTGTATTTTCTTCTACATTCTAAATTACATAAACCTAACATTGATATCTGCCAGATCATGTTATTGACAGATTCCACTGTACTTTCTTTTACACTCTTTTACACTGATATAAGCACTCTTTGTTTTTATTTTGAGGGATTAAGTGCATCTTATTTTTATTGAAAAATGAATTAATGACCTAGATTTTAGTTAAAAAAATGAAGGACTTGGATTTACTGAATTGTCATCTGATGATCTATATTGTTGCACAGGGGAGAATTTTCTTCATGCTTATTGAATGATGGTTAACTAATCCCATGCCATATCTTGATGCATGTACATCGATGAGGTTTATTCCTCGACTACATTATTGGTGCATATATAGGTCAAGTTGAAGTCCTGTGATTAAGCTCTCAATAGATGGTGCCAACAAGTGGTAGGACCAGGGTGAACACGATTATATTGATGTTGAATCAATGTAGCATGCCGCATGGTGTGGAGACCAGTCATCGAGGTTAGTTCTGTAAACATCATGCTTTATAGTTGATACTCTCATAAGGTGTACTCGAAGCTCTCAGATTGAGAAGCATTACTGTCTGAAATATCTTGTAGCTGCCTACAATGTTTAACTTGGTTATATAATTGAACTATGGTTTCTTCATGCATGCTTCCAATCCAATAATTCATAGGACAAGAATCACACATTCATTTGTTAATTTATTTTAAATCTGCAAATAACAATCAATGACTTGATAAGGAAGTTGTATGGCATAAATACAATTTTGTTTGTGTTTTGGGAGGATTAGCATGAATATCTGATATTATCGTGCATGAATCAAAAACTAAACAATGAACTGATTAAAAAAATGTGTGCTGTACTTTTGTTCTTCTTTAGGACAATAGTAATCTATTTTTGAAAGAAAAATGCATGTGACAGAGCACCGATTACTTTGTAGGTTTGGTTATCTCTTTCTGTCAAAATTGATATCAGGATTACATGCTAACAATCTTTTGTTACACCACTGCAAGAAAATTTTATTTAAAAGAAAGAAAGCTACCATTAAGTGAGCTACTTATATTCTTAGATTTATCATTTTGTCTTGATATGTTTGTGTCTGTAGGTTTATTGTTGATGAAAAAAATCATGGATTCAGCAAGAAGGTTCAGAAATTGCAGGACCAAGATATTTTGTAAGTGTTTTGCTTTTCTATTCATTTTTCATATATTATAAATGCTCAATGAACTCCACCACAGTTTTTACAAGAAACTAGGTGTTAATTGTATGTAGAAAGCAGCGTGTGATCGTAACCATGATGAGTGGATTTTTCACTTAACAAATATTCCAGTGATTCGTAAATTTAGCTGAAGCTTGAAAGTTAATCTCAATATTATGTCCAATCACATGGACATGGGTTCCACATGCACAAAATGACTCAAATACAATTAATGGGAGCCAAACAGAAGGAAATACTTTGCCTTTTCAAATAAGTTAAATTGGACATTCTGTGTGACCTTCTGTTGCTTGATGCCAATTTATCTTAAGTTGATATGATGGCTAATTTCTCTTTTTCTTTGCCCACTTAGCCTACCTATCACTCTATCAGGCCCCGTTTATGTTCAAAATTAATTATGGATTTGGGGGGCAACAGCTGCAATCACTGATATGTGATGATTATATCTATTGTACAGAGATGATGTTGTGGCATTGCCACCTTCTGGGACATCGCTCATGAAGCTATATATGGACTGTCCATTTTATGGTTCAGGTAACTAGACACTCACATGGTAACAGATTTTTTTTCCTTGCTCTGTGAAACCGACGACATGTATGTCCTCCAAGCAACAAGCTCAAGCATGTGTTCTGCTTGCAGATTCAATACAAAGCAAGTGATATCTAAACAACCAACACCTAATTGATGCAATGCAAGTGAAATGCTAACAAACTGCTCTATGGCATCCTCAAAGGGTTGATTTCTGGGTCTTCGCATTTTGAGTTTCATCGATGGAAAGGTTTAAACTACATCGTTCTTTTTTTAAAGCAAAATTTATATGAATTACATATACTCCACTGTACACATATTTAACTTAACAATTATCTTTGGTTGCTTGTCAAGGATAGAAACTCTGAAAAAGCTAAAGCTATCATATGACTATAATAATAATTTGGTATATCAGTTGGTGACAAGCTGATAGCTCTATGTGATTATGTGAGGAGGACGAAGGGCAGGAGGTCAGAAGAGACCCGAGAAAGTGACATGGCACCTCATTGAGCAAGCTAGCTAGGTTGATGCTGTACACCTGTAGCGTGCCATGTAATGGATGATGTCTACATTTTTTTTATTGTCTCAAATAGACTAACAGCTTCAATATGTATATGTTACAAATTTACCCTACATATGTTTTCAGATTTTTGATGTATTATACATTTTCTATCATATATATTGCATAACGTGCATTGCACGTGCACGATTACTAGTTAGCTAAAAAGTGGTGGTAGTACGTAAAATTTTAATTTATTATTTTAAGCTTTTTAAAAAATTTAAAAATAAAGACTCTAAAAACTTAGTTAATCTCAACTTTAAAGCCATACCTTCCGTCCACCACACATAACGTGACATTATAACACTACCACGCTACGAGTGTGGGTGTCATAGTAACTGGCATGGTTAAAATCCTTGCCATAACACGACAATACTGCTATGCCAATGTGCCACTTGTCTCGTGGCATGGCAAAATGTCATGTCAAAAAGTTGATATTTTAAAAAATTAAACATAAAAAAATTAAAAAGTTTAAAAGTAATTAGAAAATCCTAGTACGCATTGCGGTATAGTACTAGCACACTTATTCTTTTTTTTTCTCTCTCTCTCTCTCAGGGCAGCATGCACACTTATTCCTTCTCGTTCAACATTAGAACCTCAATTTCTCTCCGTTTTAAAATATTAATAACTTTTATGATTCAAATTGTTACATAGTATAAATATTAATTTCTAGAACACTGATTTTAATGCACGAGAATTCAAACATTTCCAGCCAATCAAGTGTATATGAAGGAAAATCCAAATAATTCAAAATTTGATCGATGAAGTGACATGGAAAAAAACAATTATTCTCTCTCATTAAACCTAAAAATATTTATATTATAAACGGAGGGAGTAGCTTTTTTATATATATACTAGAATATTTTACGCACATGTTTCAGCGGTGATCCGTTTTCTAACGTGCATGGAGCCTAGTACTGTTGCTTTAGGTGTATACAGTCGTATGCATCATGGGTGTAGGGAGGCACGACAATCCAGGCCTAGCTTAGAGAGAAAGGTCACTGTAGGTACAAAATGAAGGTAGTAGTAGTAGACCCCAATGTCGGGAACGTAACTGTAGATGGTGGCCCAGGGTGTTGCCCGGAACCAAACAAAACCTGCTGGCAGATCTAGCAGCACATTTCTGATGGGTGCTGTGAGCAGCCTGGACGTTTGCACTGTTGAAGGCCACTGTCTATCGTATGTTCGTTTCTAGTGGCTACACACGCTGACGAACAGGAGCGAGATGACAATTGCTATAAATGAGAGGGGTCGATCGGTCACCTTACACGATTCGTGCCTTGTGCATGGGCCGAGAGACCGTAGGGGGTGGCCATCAGGTGTCATTAAGGTTCGTGAAGATGCAGGGTTCGTTTCGATAAAATCTTACTACTACATGAATCCTTTGGCCGGCAAGGCGGTTACAAAGCTTTCGTTTACCGAAATTAACCCCACTAAACCAATGTTGTTCGGTAGGCCCTAAACCAATGCAGACTTAAACTCTTAAAAAGACAACTACTGGGTTCAACATTACTGGAAGTACAGCGATGAGTAAAAGTGTAGAAATAAATGTAAAGGCAGTCAACTTGATGACGAGAATGACAATGACCCTGACACAGGCCACTAGCGGCGTAGGGGCCCGGTGGCTGCAGCCGTACAGCGGGCATCCGCAGTCGAAGCAAACGTGGCGCGCGGCAAAGTTTCGCCTCTGCCCACGAGCGCTCCTCTTCCGGTTTTCCCACGAACGCTCGCGACAAGGCGCGCACACACGACACGAACACGACACCGCCCACACCTCCACCCCACCCACGCCTCGGCGCGCGGCTCGGCTCTCTCACGTTGCATCACAACCACGCCAGCGACGTCGACTTGTCCTGTCCATGCGCGCGCCGTGACGCGGTCGTGTCCCGTAGCTGTCCGCGCGCGAAGGACGGCCCCCAGCCCCCCACGCGGCCACGCATGTGTAATCCTATACTCCACGTTCGGTTCTCGATCGTCGTTGGCAACACGGGTCAGCTCTTGGCCTATTGGCCGAAACGCGCGCCCCGCACCTGACTTCACATTCTCCCTCCGCCCTTGCCGCTAAACCAACAATTGGGACCAAACACAGTCCCGTCCTAACCCTGCTTCGGGCTACATATCAGGTCAGCGACGGACGCATCTAACCTTCTCAAGCTGGCAGTTGTGCTAGAACTTTGATTGGTCCACCTGTGCCCGTATTTTTCTTGACACGTGTCGCTCTCTAGCTGTGGCCTCACCTCCTGACACGTACATGCGCGTGTCTGGTGCACGTAGGGGTGGGTATAAAATCACCGAAAATCAAAAGCCGAACCGACCACACCAAACCAAGCCGAAGTGTCCTTTTTTTTTGGTATTCTGTTTTTTCCTTGGTTTTATTTCTCCCTATGTTCGGTCTTCGGCTTTCTCCTTGGTTTCTCATCTCTGGAAACCGAGGAACCCGCATAACTAATCAATTATGTACGATCCCATCTCCTCCGTGAAAACCTCAAAATCTAGGCCCTTTCGCTAGTGGAAAAGCCCATTAATTCCATCACCTCTCACCAATTCCTATCGCCTATAACCTATCCAGCCCATTTAACTACTGGCACGCTGCTCGCAGGCTACAGAGTCGCAACATGCCAGATGAGTTTCCTCGGCTTGATCGGAAAACCGACCAACAGAACCAAAGAGGTTCGGCTGTCTTGGCGCAGTTTTTTTTCTTTTGGTGAACACTTCGGTTTGGATTTGTTGCAAATCGATCTAGTAGAACACTGAAGAAACCAAACCGAAACACCCAAGGAAACCGAACACCCACTCCTAGGTGGGTGCTCCACTGGGTCATACGCCCAATGTGGGTTGCACTTTGGCTGGTGCGATTTGGGCCATATCCTCTCAAATAACTAAAACGTGTAAAAAACATGATTTTGCTATTTTTTAGATGATAATAAAGCTATTCTCATAAAAAAAATATACGCCTCGAACTGACTTAAAGATAATCAACCATTATACAGAACTCACTAGTGTTATTACAACTGTGTTATAGTTCGTATAGTTTACATGTCAAAGGCTCAAACAGACAAACACCTAGGATACGGCGGACCGCTCAACCCCGGCTTGTTCGTCAGCGGTTCGTGCCGCCGTGCTATGGCCCATAGGTACACCCATGGGCACGCCTAGCGTAAAGCAAGGGCCATTTGCGGGCAACTGAGCTCAACTGTCACGTACTCATGTTAGGGCGATGTTGTGCTCAGCTCCGTGAGCTCAGTTGATGTTAGTAGGGGAGTAACACTTGTGGTTTTGGGTATATCTTTCTCCTATGGTTTATCATTAAATTTTGTCATCTTTTAGTTCTGTCAATAAATTTATTTTTTTCAATTCCTTTGATGTTGAATTTTAGTGTTCTTTTATGTCCTATGAAATTTCCCCCTTATATATCTCTTTGTAAGTTTGCAGGAGAGTCGCAGGATCCAAGTAATTAAAAAAATAGGCCACCACTCAGCACCCTCGTTCCAAGTTTAACACATGTGAACCCATAGCTCATTTGTCTATCATGGAGCGGAATCTAACCTTCTCAAGCTAGCCGTTGTGCCAGAGTTTGATTGGTCCACCTATGCCCCATAATTTTCTTGACACGTGTACGCGTCAGGCCGTGGGCTCACCTCCTAACGCTTACACGGTTGGTGTCACCAACCGGTGCTAAAGATGCATTTTTAGTACCGGTTAGTAACACCAACCGAAACTTAAGATGTTTTTGGGACTTGGACTTTTAGAACCGGAACTAAAAATATATTCAGTACCAGTTCTAAATCTAACCAAGATATTTGTGTTTTGGGTATCACGGTAAAAGATCAATTCTGCACTAGTGTAAGTAAACAAACGCACACCTTTTTTTTCATGAACACATGCCCATATCCATGCGCGCGCCGTGACGCGGTCGTGTCCCGTAGCTGTCCGCGCGCGAAGGACGGCCCCCAGCCCCCCACGCGGCCACGCATGTGTAATCCTATACTCCACGTTCGGTTCTCGATCGTCGTTGGCAACACGGGTCAGCTCTTGGCCTATTGGCCGAAACGCGCGCCCCGCACCTGACTTCACATTCTCCCTCCGCCCTTGCCGCTAAACCAACAATTGGGACCAAACACAGCCCCGTCCTAACCCTGCTTCGGGCTACATCAGGTCAGCGACGGACGCATCTATCCTTCTCAAGCTGGCAGTTGTGCTAGAACTTTGATTGGTCCACCACAGTGCCCGTATTTTTCTTGACATGTGTCGCTCTCTAGCTGTGGCCTCACCTCCTGACGTGTACATGCGCATGTCTGGTGCACATAGGGGTGGGCATAAAATCACCGAAAATCAAAAGCCGAACCGACCACACCAAACCAAGCCGAAGTGTTCTTTTTTTGGTATTCCCTTTTTTCTTTGGTTTTATTTCTCCCTATATTCGGTCTTCGGCTTTCTCCTTGCTTTCTCATCTCTGGAAACCGAGGAACCCGCATAACTAATCAATTCTGTACGATCCCATCTCCTCCGTGAAAACCTCAAAGCCCAGGCCCTTTCGCTAGTGGAAAAGCCCATTAATTGCATCACCTCTCACCAATTCCTGTAGCCTATAACCTATCCAGCCCATTTAACTACTAACACGCTGCTCGCAGGCTACAGAGTCGCAACATGCCAGATGAGTTTCCTCGGCTTGATCGGAAAACCGACCAACAGAACCAAAGAAGTTCGACTGTCGTGGCGCGGTTTTTTTTTCTTTTGGTGAACACTTCGGTTTGGATTTGTTGCAAATCGATCTAGTAGAACACTGAAGAAACCGAACCGAAACAACCAAGGAAACCGAACACCCACCCCTAGGTGGGTGCTCCACTGGGTCATACGACCAGTGTAGGTTGCACTTTGGCTGGAGCGATTTGGGCCATATCCTCTCAAATAACTAAAACGTGTAAAAACATGATTTTGCTATTTTTTAGATGATAATAAAGCTATTCTCATAAAAAAATATGCCTCGAATTGACTTAAAGATAATCAACCATTATACAGAACTCACTAGTGTTATTACAACTGCGTTATAGTTCGTATAGTTTACATGTCAAAGGCTCAAACAGACAAACACCTAGGATACGGCGGACCGCTCAACCCCGGCTTGTTTGTCAGCGGTTCGTGCCACCGTGCTATGGCCCATAGGTACACCCATGGGCACGCCTAGCGTAAAGCATGGGCCATTTGCGGGCAACTGAGCTCAACTGTCACGTACTCATGTTAGAGCGATGTTGTGCTCAGCTCCGTGAGCTCAGTTGATGTTAGTAGGGGAGTAACACTTGTGGTTTTGGGTATATCTTTCTCCTATGGTTTATCATTAAATTTTGTCATCTTTTAGTTCTGTCAATAAATTTATTTTTTTCAATTCCTTTGATGTTGAATTTTAGTGTTCTTTTATGTCCTATGAAATTTCCCCCTTATATATCTCTTTGTAAGTTTGCAGGAGAGTCGCAGGATCCAAGTAATTAAAAAAATAGGCCACCACTCAGCACCCTCGTTCCAAGTTTAACACATGTGAACCCATAGCTCATTTGTCTATCATGGAGCGGAATCTAACCTTCTCAAGCTGGCCGTTGTGCTAGAGTTTGATTGGTCCACCTATGCTCCGTAAATTTCTTGACACGTGTACGCGTCAGGTCGTGGGCTCACCTCCTGTCATTCTCTGGCCGTGGGCTCACCTCCTAACGCTTACATGGTTGGTGTCACCAACCGGTACTAAAGATGCATTTTTAAGTACCGGTTGGTTACACCAACCGAAACAAAAGATGTTTTTGGGACGTGGACTTTTAGAACCGGAACTAAAAATATATTCAGTACCAGTTCTAAATCTAACCAAGATATTAAAAATATCTTCAGTACCAGTTCTAAATCTAACCAAGATATTTGTGTTTTGGGTATCACGGTAAAAGATCAATTCTGCACTAGTGTAAGTAAACAAACGCACACCTTTTTTTTCATGAACACACGCCCATATATTAGATAAAGAGTAGCATATATAGGTAACACGTCGAGATGGTTACTGAGGGAATATAGTATGGTGATGGCCTTTTTGACTGGTAATATCAAGGACCTTCATTCTGATATTAAACAATCCGCATCAAAACATAAAGCTTTACCAACTTTTTTTTTCACCAACCTTATGCAAACACAAAATTATAGAAATCATTAAATGGAATAAGCATTACTAAACAACATAAGCTGCAAGTTATACAATAACAGGCATGCCTTGGCACGCCGATTTTCTAGTCTACTCACTGTTGGATATTTTGCTAAAAAGAGATTAGGCATGCCACGTCATTAGATTAAAACAAACCGTTGGATGATAACTGTGGCAACACCGTTGGATTGAATATGTTCTTCAAGGCTCTAGATAAGGGTGGAACAATAGTATGTAGGAAAATGCTATATATGCGACTAAACTTGTTCGACTTTGGAACGAACTTAATGTCCTAAGTTCGTGACGTTAATCTCTGTAGGACTAAGCCATGTTGTCACCTTACTCAGTCATGTATGGAGTTGTTTTACCGTTTGATCGTACTTTGGTCGGACAAACACGTCGTACGTATAGCATTGTTCTAGCAAATAGTACTCGTATTAGTTCAGTCAAGAATATACTCTCTTTGTCCCATAATATAGCAATATAAAATCGGATGATACATTTCATAATACAACAAACTATGTGTATAATCGTTTAGTTAAGAAATTCAGAGTAGCTCAGTATCCGTCACAAGAATATATTCTCTTCATTCCATCATATAACAATTTAGGACCAGATGGTACAATATAGTACCATCACTACTGCAGGACATCACGAATGAACAACACTATAAATACCAAAAATTCTAAAATCAATACCTATAAAACTTTTCTCACCTCCACGAATTAAAAAGATGTATAACCAGTACCTTTAATAAACTATAGGTGTCGGTTTTAGATAAAAAATAGCACAAATATTATCTATATTTTTTTAACCAGCACCTTAAATGAAATTAATTATAGGTGCCAATCAATTTGAAAATTATCTTTTCCTTATTCACCCGCGAGCAGATACCGTGAGCAAGAGCGGCAACAATATATTCTTCCTCTCGCGCGAGCAGAGCGGCGCCAGATCCGGCGGGCAAGTTTAAGGGGCTACCTAATTTGGAGAAGCTCCTTCCCTCGACATCGACAATCGTGAGAGATGACACATGTTCTTTTGTTATAGTGTATTTGTTATGGGATGTTTGATTATGTAATTAACTTGCGGCTTACTCAACTCCTTCTATGTTAGATGAATTTGTTATGGGATGTTTGATTCTATAATAAACTTGCGGCTTACTCAACTTCTTCTATGTATTGTTGGATGTTGATACGGAGATGTTAAAATATTAATTATGATTATGTTCTTGGATGTTAGATCAAATGGGTGATATGGTGATGGAATCTAATTGTGGGGAAGCTAAGCTACATTCGAGTAGATGCATTGAGCGGACTTGTTGTTTTCATTCTTGAAATCATAAAGGTTTCTGTTGGGTGTTTTCATTTTTGACCGGTTGGATTTTCTATAGTAGTGCATTTAATATATGTATAATTTATAAGCGTGAATATACAATAGTTTGGACGAATGAAATAACATGCAAAAATACTGCAAATTACGGGCTCAACTAATTATGCCTATACGTATCAGTTTTTAACCTCTACATATTATTCTTCATCATCACTTTTTGTGCTTCTTTACTACTTAATTTTTTTTTTTTGCAGATTACCCCTTATCACACGTAGACCATGAGACACCCTACCTGCGATAATTTTGGTCCAGGGAAGACACAAGCAACCCATGTAAATGAATTATCACAAACAGCTCACTAAGACAGCCACCTACAAAACACCTCTATTTTCGCAGGTGACTGACTTAGAGACCCCTATACAGACATCATGGTTAAGCTTGACGTCTAAGAAAATAGAGATGTTTTCATAGATGGCCGGTGCGCGTGGTTACTCTCTTTCCGAGTATATATATTCCTTCCAATCAGCTGCTTCTTCTCAAGCATGAGGTTTCTCTCTCCAAAATAATTAACATATTGGAGTGTCAATAAATTTATTTTTTTCAATTCCTTTGATGTTGAATTTTAGTGTTCTTTTATGTCCTATGAAATTTCCCCCTTATATATCTCTTTGTAAGTTCGCAGGAGAGTCGCAGGATCCAAAGGAAAAAGTCCAAATACCTCCCTAAACTTTAGATGGAAGTCCGTCTAGCGCCCTGAACTTTAAAACCGGACATCCAACCCCATGAACTTTACCATACCATCCATGTTACCCCCTAAGGTGGTTTTAAAAGATGGTTTTGCATATTTTGGAAGTTTAAACGAATAATTTTGAATAACTAATATAATATATTTGCATATGATCAGTTATAAATCATCAATCTATTCTTATACAATGATAACATGCTATTATTACGTTGGTACTTATTTGCGAATGAGAGCTAATAAGGAGCAAAAAGAAATATTTAAGTCAAAACTTTAATATAGATATATGTCCAAAGTGTATGACATGTGATCAAACTCATCCAACTTATATACAAATTAGTAAAAACCATTATGCAAAATCAACTTAGAGGGTTATATAAACGGTATTGTAAAGTTTAGGGGGTTGAATGTCCGGTTTCAAAGTTCAGGGTGCTAGACGGACTTCCACCCAAAGTTTAGGGGGTTATTTGGACTTTTTCCTAATTAAAATAGGCCACCACTCAGCACCCTCATTCCAAGTTTAACACATGTGAACCCATAGCTCATTTGTCTATCATGGAGCGGAATCTAACCTTCTCAAGCTGGCCGTTGTGCTAGAGTTTGATTGGTCCACCTATGCCCCATAATTTTCTTGACACGTGTACGCGTCAGGCCGTGGGCTCACCTCCTAACGCTTACACGGTTGGTGTCACCAACCGGTGCTAAAGATGCATTTTTAGTACCGGTTAGTAACACCAACCGAAACTTAAGATGTTTTTGGGACTTGGACTTTTAGAACCGGAACTAAAAATATATTCAGTACCAGTTCTAAATCTAACCAAGATATTTGTGTTTTGGGTATCACGGTAAAAGATCAATTCTGCACTAGTGTAAGTAAACAAACGCACACCTTTTTTTTCATGAACACACGCCCATATATTAGATAAAGAGTAGCATATATAGGTAACACGTCGAGATGGTTACTGAGGGAATATAGTATGGTGATTGCCTTTTTGACTGGTAATATCAAGCACCTTCATTCTGATATTAAACAATCCGCATCAAAACATAAAGCTTTACCAACTTTTTTTTTCACCAACCTTATGCAAACACAAAATTATAGAAGTCATTAAACGGAAAAAGCATTACTAAACAACATAAGCTCCAAGTTATACAATAACAAGCATGCCTTGGCACGCCGATTTTCTAGTCTACTCACCGTTGGATATTTTGCTAAAAAGAGATTAGGCATGCCACGTCATTAGATTAAAACAAACCGTTGGATGATAACTGTGGCAACTAACTCACCATTGGATTGAATATGTTCTTCAAGGCTCTAGATAAGGGTGGAACAATAGTATGTAGGAAAATGCTATATATGCGACTAAACTTGTTCGACTTTGGAACGAACTTAATGTCCTAAGTTCGTGACGTTAATCTCTGTAGGACTAAGCCATGTTGTCACCTTACTCAGTCATGTATGGAGTTGTTTTACCGTTTGATCGTACGTTGGTCGGACAAACACGTCGTACGTATAGCATTGTTCTACCAAATAGTACTCCTATTAGTTTAGTCAAGAATATACTCCCTTTGTCCAATAATATAGCAATATAAAATTGGATGATACATTTCATAGTACAACAAATTATGTGTATAATTGTTTAGTTAAGAAATTAAGAGTAGCTCAGAATCCGTCACAAGAATATATTCTCTTCATTCCATCGTATAACAATCTAGGACCAGATGGTACAATCTAGTACCATCACTACTGCAGGACATCACGAATGAACAACACTATAAATACCAACAATTCTAAAATCGATACCTATTAAAACTTTTCTCACATCCACGAATTAAAAAGATGTATAACCAGTACCTTTAATAAACTATAGATGTCGGTTTTAGAAAAAAAATAGCACAAATACTATCTGTGTATTTTTTTAACCAGCACCTTAAATGAAATTAATTATAGGTGACAGTCAATTTGAAAATTATCTTTTCCTTATTCACCAGCGAGCAGATACCGTGAGCAAGAGCGGCGAATATATATTCTTCCTCTCTCACGAGCAGAGCGGCGCCAGATCCGACGGGCAAGCTTAAGGCCTACCTGATTTGGAGAAGCTCATTCCCTCGACATCGACAATCGTGAGAGACGACACATGTTCTTTTGTTATAGTGTAGTTGCTATGGGATGTTTGATTCTGTAATTAACTTGCGGCTTACTCAACTCCTTCTATGTTAGATTAATTTGTTATGGGATATTTGATTATGTAATGAAGTTGCGGCTTACTCAACTTTTTTTATGTATTGTTGGATGTTGATACGGAGATGTTAAAATATTGATTATGATTATGTTCTTGTATGTTAGATCAAACGAGTGATATGGTAATGGAATCTAGTTGTGGGGAAGCTGAGCTACATTCGAGTTGATGCATTGAGCAGACTTATTTTCATTCTTGAAATCATAAAGGTTTCTGTTGGGTGTTTTCATTCTTGACCGGTTGGATTTTCTGTAGTAGTGCATTTAATATAAGTATAATTTATAAGTGTGAATATACAATAGTTTCGATGAATGAAATAACATGCAAAAATACTGCAAAGTACGGGCTCAACTAATTATGCCTAATTTATGAGTGTCTATCCTCATAATACTATCCATCACCGCTACATATACGTATCAGTTTTTAACCATAGCATATTATTCTTCACCATCACTTTTTGTGCTTCTGTACTTTTCTTTTTTTTTTTTTGCAGATTACCCCTTATCACAGGTAGACCATGAGAAACCCTACCTGCGATAATTTTGGTCTAGGGAAGACACAAGCAACCCATGTAAATGAATTATCACAAACAGCTCCCCAAGACAGCCACCTACAAAACACCTCTATTTTCGCAGGTGACTGACTTAGAGACCCCTATAGATAATAAAGCTCATCACAGACATCGTGGTTAAGCTTGACGTCTAAGAAATAGAGATGTTTTCATAGATGGCCGGTGCGCGCGGTTACTCTCTTTCCGAGTATATATATTCCTTCCAATCAGCTGCTTCTTCTCAAGCATGAGGTTTCTCTCTCCAAAATAATTAACATATTGGAGTGTGTAAACTCGAAATATCTGGTGCAATTTGCTACATAAGGTTAGATTCATGTTTTTTTTCCTATACTTTTTAAGTTTTTTTTAAAAAAAATTATGCATTCAACACAGAGAATTTAGCCATGGAAGGTTGCAGCTAGACTTGTGACATGTTAATTGTAATTTTAGGCTCTAATTGGAGCAAAGCTTTCAGGCCACATCTGTTCATTGGTGGTTCTCATTCATCAATGATTAGATTTGGGAAACTTAAGGCTTTAAATTCAAACTCTGGCACCCGTATCAACTTATACTCAGTCAAAAGATAAGCGAGTGATACTTCTTTCTATTTCATTATAGCTTCGTCTCAACTAGTTCTGGTGCTAGGGGAAGCCATGGTAGAGATGGCAGGGGCAATATGAGCCCGTACAAAGCAACCGTACACGAAAACTGGTCAAAGACATACGAGACATAAAGGGTGTGTTTAGTTCCACGCCAAAATTGAAAGTTTGAAGAAAAAAGTTAGAAGTTTATGTGTGTAGGAAAGTTTTGATGTGATGAAAAAGTTGAAAGTTTGAAGAAATAGTTAGGAACTAAACCAGGCCAAACAATGGCACAGTTCAAATTTCACAACAGTCTCGGGGGTACTCATTCTATTTCAGCCTTTTTTATTAATAACGTATTTCTAACCTTGCAATTTCATAATGGATGGATCAATTAAATTTCTTTAACTACAATACGCGACGACAGAACCATAAATCTATTGATACTGGAATTAATAATTAACTAGCTAACTAATACGACTTGTCTTGAAACAACATGTGACAGATTTCCTATGTAAGAAAACAGGAATGCTTATTTTGTTTTAGTTAATTAAGCTTAAGTGTCACATTCCGTATCTCGGTGTGAAAATAAACAAAACCTGATTTTTAAAATAAGAAGTTCCTTTGCCATCAACAACCTCATGTGCTTAATCCGTGCTATTGCACCGACGAAACATGGATGTCATGTATGTTGTACTATCCTCTCTCGTTCTAAAATATAAAAAAAATTTGATGGATGAAACACTTTATAATATAATGATTCTAAACATTCATAGTCCTATAAAATGTTCAATCCATCCAAAATCTCTTATATTCTAGGATAGAGGAAGTATATTGGTTTTTTTTTTTTACAGCTCGAAGGACTTCTTCATTTGTCAATAATCTGCATTAGTTTAAGAAGCAACTCTCCTAAAAATAAGTTTAGGAAGCAACTGAGCTTTAATGTGACATGGATGATATGCCATGTGGTTTAATAAAAGTCAAATCCTTGTTCTGATAAAAGTGAAATCTTAGCAGCCGAGAGATCACCCTTGTCACCGTCAACATGCCTGTGTTCTGCGGAAATCAAACTCCATGTCGGCAATGTTGTGAAAGCCCTGCAAACAAATGATATCCTATAATCAGTTTTTATCGCTTTGATCACAATGATTCGGGTTATAACCCGGCCGTCAACTCGGGCAACCAGGCCAAATGTTAATGTAGAATCAGCTGGTTGAGCCGCATCATGATGAAAAGAACGGGCAATTTGACTGGAGGACCAGTTCCATCACCCTAACCATGATCCAGAACCCGCATAACCCGTGTTCTGCGTACAGCACCGCATTTGCTGGCTGCCTTGGTGTCTCCACTCCCCCAAGTCCACACCACACACTGATGCAACGGCACTTAAGCGCACGAACCTTTGACTCGTGGAGGTTTGTTACTCCGTGGGAAGTTACCGTCCCGCTAAACACACGCCCCCATTTCCACTTAGTCCACAAACCCCTCCCGAAGTTTAGTCCGAATCGCCCGTCGTTCCCGTGCGACCGGAACTCTCCCTCCCCCCCGCACTCTCACTCGCAGTCCATATAGTCCCATACCGCCCGCCTAGTCTCATTGGAAACCACCTCCTCATTAGTCATCCCGTCGAGTTGGGTTGAGAGATGCTCACCTTCACGGAGCTCGCGGGGCCGACGGAAGGCGACGGCGGCGGGTCCGTGGACTCCCAGCTGTGGGCGGCGTGCGCGGGGAGCATGTCGTCGGTGCCGCCCGTGGGCGCGGCGGTGTACTACTTCCCGCAGGGCCACGCGGAGCAGGCGAGCGCGGCCGTGGACCTGTCGTCGGCGCGCGTCCCGCCGCTCGTGCCGTGCCGGGTGGTCGCCGTGCGGTTCATGGCCGACGCGGAGAGCGACGAGGTCTTCGCCAAGATACGCCTCGTCCCTCTCCGCCCCGGCGACGCGGTGGTGGACGTGGGCGAGGCGGCCGCGGCCGAAGCCAGCGCCGGGGCGCATGGACTGAGGAGGAGAATAGTAGTAGGCCGAGGCCGACGTCGTTCGCCAAGACGCTGACGCAGTCCGACGCGAACAACGGCGGGGGGTTCTCCGTGCCGCGGTTCTGCGCCGAGACCATCTTCCCGGAGCTGGACTACAGCAGCGAGCCGCCCGTGCAATCCGTCTGCGCCAAGGACGTGCACGGTGTGGACTGGACGTTCCGGCACATCTACCGGGGCACCCCGCGCCGGCACCTGCTCACCACGGGGTGGAGTCCCTTCGTCAACAAGAAGCAGCTCACGGCCGGCGACTCCATCGTGTTCATGCGTGACGAGGGCGGGAACATCCACGTCGGGCTCCGCCGCGCTAAACGCGGGTTCTGCAGCATCGGCGGCGACGACGAGAGCCTCTCCTCGATGCCCGGGTGGGACCAGTACAGGGGCTTGATGCGGCGCAATGCGACCGCGACCGCGACCGGTGGGAGAACCCCGCCCAAGGGGAAGGTCCCGCCGGAGAACGTGCTCACGGCGGCGACGAGGGCCACCTCCGGGCAGCCGTTCGAGGTGCTGTACTACCCGCGGGCGAGCACGCCCGAGTTCTGCGTGAGGGCGGCCGCGGTCAGGACGGCCATGGCCGTGCAGTGGTGCCCCGGCATGCGGTTCAAGATGGCGTTCGAGACAGAGGACTCGTCGCGGATCAGCTGGTTCATGGGCACCGTCGCCGGCGTCCAGGCCTCCGACCCCGTCCGTTGGCCGCAGTCGCCATGGCGTCTCCTTCAGGTACACATACACGGCACCAACATGAGACAACCCCAACTCGATCACGATATAGAGTCGTAGAGATGTTCTTGATCAATTGGCCTCCTCGCAGGTGACCTGGGACGAGCCGGAGCTCCTACAGAACGTGAAGCGCGTGTGCCCGTGGCTGGTGGAGCTCGTGTCGAGCATGCCCAACCTCCACCTGCCGTCCTTCTCGCCGCCGCGCAAGAAGCCGCGCAACCCGCCTTACGCGGAGCTCCCCCTCGAGGGCCAGATCTTCACCGGCCCGGTGTTCCCGCCCAATCCAATGGCGCACGACCACCACCACCACCATGGTTTCCCTTTCCTCCCCTTCCCGGACAGTAGTGCTCAACCTGCAGGCATACAGGGAGCCAGGCATGCGCAGTTCGCTTCACCGTTCCCGGAGTTCCACATCGGCAACCTGCAGCCGAACCTGATGCTCTACGCCGGCATCCGCCTCCCGCCCGCCGATCGCGCCGCCCCCGCTCCTCGCCCGCCGAGAATCATCATCAGCACCGACCTGACGATTGGCAGCCCGGGTAAACCCGACGACGCCGCGTGCTCTCCCTCATCCGGCGGCAAGAAGATCGACGACACCAAGCCGCGGGGGTTCCTCCTCTTTGGACAGGCAATTCTAACCGAGGAGCAGATCAAGAACGGCAACTCCGATGGTCGTCCGGCCTCGCCGAACTGGGACGCCGAGAAGGCGCCTAACACCTCGGAAGGCTCCGACTCCGGCGTCACCCAGGGCAGCCCCACCAAGAACACCACGCCGTCGTGGAGCCTACCGTATTTTGGAGGCAACAACATCAGCCGCGCATCCGAGTACGAGCTGAATCCCGGGCAGTGCAAGGTGTTCGTCGAGTCGGAAGCCGTCGGCCGGAGCCTCGATCTCTCGGCGCTGAGCTCGTTCGAGGAGCTGTACGCCTGCCTGTCTGATATGTTCAGCATTGGCAGCGATGAACTGAGAAGCCATCTGGTGTACCGCAGCCCCGCCGGCGAAGTCAAGCACGCCGGCGACGAGCCATTCTGGTGAGCACACTAGCCGTTCGCCCGTTCCTCGTCAAGACTAGTTGTATTTACCACTCGGTTATCAATTCTTGATCTGAAACTTAGCGACTTTTCTGTCATTTGCAGCTCGTTCGTGAAATCGGCGCGTAAGCTTAGGATACTGACAGATGCTGGCAGTGACAACCTGGGAGATTAGAAGAAGTAATAAATCAGCCGAATAACTTAGGGCGCTACTCCTAGTCTTTTAGAAGCAAAAATAAGCCGAGAGCTGCATGCACGTACAGCTGCATGAGCTGCGGTTTCTCCTTGCTCCAGTCCAGTCTAGAGATTTTTATTCAGGGTAAAGCTGATGCAGTCTTCAGTTAATTAGGTGTTTTTTTAGTCCTTTTTACAGCTTTCTCGCTAGGGGTTTCAGGTAACAACTACTAGCGCAAAGTGCAGACAGAATGTAGTCTTTGCACCTTGGTCATCAAATCAAATGTACTGGTACTTCTTTTATTCTCATTCGGCGGATATTGAGCCTTAATTTGTTTCACGAAATTGAATGCTTCTGCCGCACCAGACCAAGGTGACAGGATTAGTGCAGGTGCAGGCTTTCCTGTATGCAGTAATTACTATCTGCCGGAATATTTACTCGGCGCTGGTACTGCTGATTCTGAATTCTGTATAGAGGCTCTCAGCTCCAGGCATTTCATTTGTCCCCTTCTTTGCCTGAGCTGGTACTGTACATTTATGTTGCGTATCCTGATGCCTTTCGGGCATTAATGCCCCCGTCTTTTAGCTGCAGATGAAAATTATTGTGTTGCCCGGTCATTTAGCCGAAAATATTGTTGCAAGAAACAGACATCTCATCTAACAAAACCAAAACAATATTGTCTGCAGCAGCAGTGCCCATTCCATTATTGTTCCACCCCATCACTGTTTTGCTCATTTTCTTTGATTGGTTGTTCCACCCATGAGGCCATGAGGGCTTCGTTGAGAACGCATAAATTTAACATGATTCCACATGAATCAATTAGTGCTCATAAAAGATTTCCGCGTTCCAAAGGAAGCATAGAAGACAATGAAGAAGCATCGGTCGTCATAACTGCAGTTCTGCTGAGAACCAGGCTTGAAAATGGTACAACATGGCTTGGTTAATCTTCTTTGGATTCTTATTATACTTCTCATGCGACATAGTAGTTGAGACCAATCAACAGCAAAGGTAGTCAAATTGCACCACCACACACTTAGACCTGGGGACCGTGTTCAGAAGAATACAAAGGGTGATCCATCGCTGGTTTGGTCCGGGGGTTTGCTTGTGTCGTTAGGTGTTCTTGGGGGTCTCGCATCTCTGTCATGAGATCAACAGGTGGGAGAGAAGGTAAGGTTAGGGGGCAAGTAACCGGCGAAAGATGCCAGGTCGCCCTGAAACTGAAAGAATGTCACACCCAGGAGTGATGGGGGCGTGTGATCAGACAGGCCTCCCTTTTTGCTGGCCTGGGAAGGTTGCTGTCTGTCCTGGCTGCGTTTCACACATCGACACCGATGGGTCTGAGACTGAGACTCTCTCGGTAGTGCTGGATTTCAGAGCACGAACGTACTAAGCTGTTCACCTAAACACAACACAGGCCGTTGATTGTTTAATTAGTCAGGGGGAGTCTCTGACAAGAGCTTGCCAAGGTGCGAAGGGAAATACTCCCTCCGTCCCATAATATAAGGGATTTTGAGTTTTTGTTTGTAACGTTTGACCACTCATCTTATTCAAAATATTTTGAAATTATTATTTATTTTATTTGTGACTTACTTTATTATCTACAGTACTTTAAGTACAACTTTTCGTTTTTTATATTTGCAAAAAAAAATTGAATAAGATGAGTGGTCAAACGTTGCAAGCAAAAACTCAAAATCACGGAGGAAATATTTTATTGTGCAGTAAATATTCTAAACTGGTACTGTAGGTACTAAACGAGCATGATATCGTGATTTTTTTTTTCCTTCACAGCAAAGAACGGACCATGTCAAAAGTCTCGGCAGCAAAACTTTTGTTAGTGAGGGGTATGTTTATTTCACGCTAAAAATGGAAGTTAGGTTGAAAATAGAAGGATTTGACGGAAAAGTTAAAAGTTTACGTGGGTAGAAAAGTTTTGATGTGATGGAAAAGTTGGAAGTTTGAAGAAAAAATTTGGAACTAAGGCTGTGTTTAGTTGGATCCAAAGTTTGGATTTTGGTT
>CM020183.1:36793938-36844749 GCA_009805545.1 Oryza longistaminata
TAGCCATGTCAAGTTCCTAGCAGTTAGGACTTGGGAGTTTGTAGTATAAATTCTTTTCTAGTCATGCATCGCTGGCGATTTTTAGATGATTATCTAATTGTTTGCGGACGTTTTCGTGATGCATGAGTTCTGGAGAGCTTGTTTGAACTCATGCGGTTTATCCAAAACTCCAAATGGTGACGTTGTTTCTTTGTATTGTTTTCTGAACAGAGCTTCTGAACTTGAAAAATGTCCAGCTATTCTCCTACAGAGAGATCAGAGCAGCAACAAACAACTTCGACGATGGCAACAAGATAGGCCGAGGTGGATTTGGAACTGTGTACAAGGTAGCCAAGATACTACTACGTATTTTACACTTGATATTTTGTTCGTTTTAACTGAAAAATCTGAACTGCTGCACGAAGAGTAGGAAGAAATGGAGTAAATCAGCAGCCGAAAAGCCAGGATGGAAACAGAAACTAATCTCTGTCCCATGACACAGGGAACTTTTGAAGATGGTACTGCATTTGCTGCGAAGGTTCTGTCTGCTGAATCTGAACAAGGGATCAACGAATTCCTGACCGAAATCGAGAGCATTGCTGAAGCTAAGCACGCAAACCTTGTCAGGTTGCTGGGCTGCTGTGTTCAGAGGCAAAACAGGATCCTGATTTACGAGTACGTCGAGAACAACAGCCTTGACAATGCATTGCAGGGTAAGAGATCTCCATTAAATTTCCACAATTATGCTCTATCTAGAGCAACGACGTACTTACAAATCTCCTGCAACATTTAGGTTCAGCTGCTGGAGTAACTGACCTCAGCTGGAGCACAAGATCGGACATCTGTATGGGCGTCGCCAAGGGGCTGAGCTATCTTCACGAAGAGCACGAGCCAAGCATTGTGCACAGAGACATCAAGGCTAGCAACGTTCTCCTTGACAGAAACTACATCCCAAAAATCGGAGACTTTGGAGTTGCCAAGCTGTTCCCGGACAATGTTAGTCATGTTAGCACACGTGTGATTGGGACAACGTAAGCTGTTCTTTCAGGCTTCAGCAATCATCCAGCTGCATATGCAACACAATCAAAATAAACCTTATTCTCTGCATGCAGTGGCTACATGGCACCTGAATATGTCGTGCACGGACAGCTGACGAAGAAGGCAGATGTCTACAGCTTCGGGGTGCTCATTCTTGAGATCATCAGTGGAAGGAGGATGTCGCAGACCATTCGATCAGGCATGTTTCTCGTGCGGCAGGTCAGGTCCTGAACCCTGATAATTTCTGCCACCATGTCTACGCTGCTGATGAAGAACAGCATCGATCATGTTTTGTTGTTGCAGGCGTGGGTGCTGCACGAACAGGACAGCCTGCTGGACATGGTGGATCCGAGCATGAAGGGAGGTTACCCGGAGGAGGAGGCGCTCAAGTTCATCAAGGTGGCGCTGGCCTGCACGCAGGCGAAGCCGTGCAGCCGGCCGACGATGCGGCAGGTGGTGAAGCTGCTGTCGCGGCCGGTGTGCTTGGAAGAGCTGGAGATGCTCTGCCCGGGCTTCGTCGGTGACGGCCACACCCACGACGCTGCGGCGGCGGACACCGTCGGTAGCCCAGGCGTGATGGCCGTCTCGCCGGCTCTCTCGCCGAAGGTGAGGTGGCCGACGGGGACCGCAACGACCACTACTACCGAACACTAGATGTGTGCTGGTTGAGAATCTCACATAGGTTATAGGTGCTAGATTTTCCAAATGTCATCATATTGGCGGTATCACAAATCCAATGACAATGAATCACGATCAATCTAAAAAATTACACGCTTAACATTCATAAAAAACTAAGGGCTGGTTTGGTTTGAAGCCTAAATTAGACTTACCAATATTTAGCAATTTCAATAGTGTTTAGTGTCTATTTGGTTTGAGGCCAAATTTTGGCATGCCTAAGAAAATAGGCCATTTCAATAGTGAACTTAGACTATTTTGTTTTCAATTCAAACACAAATTTGTCTTACCAAAATTAGTCATGCCAAAACTTACCAAAATTTGGCATTGATAAAATTTGGTAAGGCATATTTAGGCCACAAACCAAACCAACCCTAAATCACAAATTAATACATGGCTCCAAGGTCTCGTCCCATCAGAGACCAAGGTCACCGCCGCCCATTGGAGGCCACCGCCACCCATTGGAGGCCGAGGATGCTGTTGCCGCTCACCACCATCACTCAGATCTAGAAATACCATAGTTAAATCTAAGGGTGGTGGGAGAGACCCGGGAGGAGGGTTTTTTTAGGTGAGGATGGGGAAGAAGTACATGCGCTATGTGGACCGTTGTTGCCGTTACTTGTGGCGGCTGGATCTGGCGGCCCCCAAGCTCGCGGCGGCGGGATCTGGCCGTTCCACACCCGAGCACATGGGGAGGCAGGGCCAAGGGAAGGGCGACGTAATCTCAATTTTTTTTAGGTGGGAATGGGGAAGAGGTAGTTGTTAGCCATGTGGACCACCGCCGCCGTTGCTCATGGGCCATGGCAGCCGGATTTGGCTACCCTCAAGCTCGTGGGGAGGCAGGACCGAGGGAAGGGCGCCGCCGTGAGACAGCGCTACCCGCCAAGGGAAGGGCGTGCCGCCATGCCGGCGAGTGTTTCTTGAGTTCGAAGGAGGGGGAGAAGAACGAGAAGATGATGGCGGAGGATGGATTGTGGCTCAGCTAGGAAAAAAGATAAGTGAGACAAAATGAGGAGATGGGCTGGGAAAAGATAAATAAGGGCGAATCCGCGAATGGACTGAGGCAGCTTGGTTCGGCGGTCTGATGTGTTAGTTTTTTTCAAAAAAAGAATTGGCACCCCTAGATAACGTGGCACCCATAGTGCCTTATAACGTAGCAACCTAACTCGTTGTTTTTATGAAAATCGGTACATATAACGTGGCAACCTTATATGTGCTGGCATTTATAGTCTCCGGTTTTTATTTTTAACCTTTCCTAAGATATCAGGTGGATGGGAAATGGCCTATATAGATGTTTGGAGAGTCTAATTTAGATATGTTGTTGGAGATGCTCTTACTAGTAGTACAGTACTCCCTCCGTCCCAAAAAAAACTGAACTTCTAGAATTTGAATTTTTTCAAAACAAAACAACTACTACCATCATATCTACCCTCAGCACGTAAAACGAGAAGTTTTATCCCTTCAATATCCTTTACCTACCAATTCCTCTTACTACTTTTTTCAATAATTAAGGGCATTTTAGTCATTCTCACTCTCCACTAATTCCACTTTGGGATGTTATGAGTGGATTTTTTTTTTGGACGGAGGGAGTACTACATTGGGCTGCAACGTTGTGTAAAGTCAGGCTGTGTTTAGTTCCACGCTAAAATTGGAAGTTTGAAAAAAATAGAACGATGTGAACAGAAAAGTTAGAAGTTTGTGTGTAGGAAAGTTTGATGTGACGGAAAAGTTGAAAGTTTGAAGAAAAAAGTTTGAATCGAGACAGGGCCGCAATTCAATTTGGTCTCAATGAGAGGCAGAGAGCATCTTCAGTTCTCCAATGTGGGCTCTCTCTGAGCGGTTGAGCGATTGCCTCTTCGCATCAACTTCGTTATTTGATTGCCTCTTCTCATCAACTTCGTTATTTGAAGACACAAGACATGGGTAGTAAACTTAAACCATTGCTAATCTCCCGCAGCTACACCACAAATTTTGCGAGGCAGGGCCGCAGGGGAAGAGCGCACTACTGTCCTCCATGATATTGTGACTGTCCTGCGTGATATTATCTTGTGATATACTGTATGTCCCTCTCTGGCCTCTATGCATAGATTAAGACGTGAATGCGTGCTGGGAAACTTTAAGAACGGAATGGAGTGGGTTTTTCTTAGGTTGTGACTAAACCACTAAAGTGACGTGCATGTCTTTCCTAGTAGACACGATCTAAACCAAATACATGCTGGGCAACAAAGACGTACTATTGATTTCCAAGATGTGACCATGTTATTACTCCGCATAAACTAGCATAAACTAGAAGATGGCGACTCTTCACAGCACAATATTTCAGCCCCTTTTTTTTTTTCATAAAACCGTAATGCAATTTATGTCCCTCTATGCATAAAGACTGATGCTTTGATTCTGAGGATTAGACTAACAAAGGTCAGGCATATCATAAAGCTGAGGATTGAAGACATTTTTACATAGACTGTTATGGATATTCTGATTAACCACCGGTCAACAAGTGAGGATCAAGAAGCTCCAGCATCAACTCATAAATTGGCAAGGCTTCAGAGAAATACCATCGTGTTGATCAGGGGCTTGCAAAATTAATCATTTTTGCATGTAAATAGAATAAATGTACCAGTCAGAAATTGACAGTGAAGAATGTCTAAAATCTGGTAATGCCTTCGATTTCTCCATGACCACGAGTACATACAAAACCACCAATCCTTTTTTGAGGAATCAAAGCATCAGTCTTTATTACAGCCATTATTACATCTCAGCATTTTCACATGAAACTATGAAACTGCTCGTTCGTAAGAAACATATTTGAACCCGTGGCTATCCTGTATGTTTGAGGCCCCTATCACATGATTCTGTTGAACGGAAGTTGCTGGCAATTTTCGTGTACATTTGTTGGCTATAAGTGTAAACTATGTGGTGGTGTGATCGGATATGCATATCTAAATTAGAAAAAGTAAACACTACGAATACCCTAAGTCTGGTAAAGAATAAGTATGGCTAAATATTGACAGGAAGAGCGGTCAAGAAAGCCAACGTATAAGGAGAAGTAGACTTGCCAAAGGGTGCACACCATCCTGGAAGCTTCTCGAGAACCCTGCCAACCTTCGGTGTAACTCTATTCACATCCGTTCTTAGTTTTAGTAAGAAAGAATGATCTTCTGATTCGACTTGCTTTGGGAATGCATCCTTGGAATTACTTGCCCAGAAAAGGGTTAGCTGAAATTTTGTTGGTGAGTCCTTACCACCAGCAAACTGGATTGTATGCCACCCATCGATCTCGCTCTTATTACCCAGTGGAACCAAGTTCTCCGAATCCACTGAATAAAATAGCATGTAAAGGTCAAATAACATGAAAACAACAGTTATCTAGAATTATAAAAAAGTATTTGTTTGGGAAAGGTTAGTGGTTCATGTAAAATGCATTGCAAAAATCACCATGAACTTGTCACTATTTGTCTTGCTTTCTTGTAATCAACAACCATAATAGAGTGGATTTTAATCATCTAAGTAAATAAGAGTGAAATGGCACCTTGTTATGGTAACCATTCCGCTCACTGCCTATTGGTACTTGGGCTAATAAAGTAATTTACTCTCTACTGGTGACTATAATACATTATCATAGCAGCTGTCAAACTAAAGTAATTTACTCTCTACTGGTGATTATAACGTTCAACACTGTGTTTATTTGATAGTTCAACTTACCATGAACTGTGAAGTCATCAATTTCTGTTTTATTGATTGCCAGTGACCAACGCGTAGATGACTTAGTATCAACTGATATTATTGTTTGTCGAGCATCATCGGTAACAGAATCACTTTTCAAACTGAGCACTGGCACTTCTGATTTGCTCCATCCAGTATTGGTCCCTTCGTAACTCAAACAGCCATATTTCATGGTAAATGTAACAAAATCAATAGCCCTATTCCTCCACAAGAAAATTCTTCATCTCTAAGGTCTACTAATTCCTTTGTCAACTTTCCAGGTGTATTGGAGAACAGAGTAACATATGATGATGGTTCTGTATTACACTATTCACGTTGTAGTGTCAACAACATGCACAACCTGAGCAGAAAACAATCGTTTATAGTTATCCAATAAGTATGATAATTAATCTTGTATTGGTTGATGCAGTGTGAAAGGGACATGATTAAAAAAAGTACATGCAAGCAGGATTCTAACAAGAGAACAGATTTCCAAGCATTTTAGGACAGAATATTTTTATATCACACAAAATCAGTATTGTATTTTTGTCAATATGAACTCTTCTCTATGTACAACTTACAAGTAATTGTACAACTTAAGGTACATTTACTCTTTTCTTGCTGTTACCCCTTGCCGAACAATCCTCGTTGTCAAGTATTGCAAATTAATATTCGGATGGTGGTGGGAATATGACAAAGAATTAACTATATATTTAAGAGAGAAACAGTAGCCTGTTTGACAATGATGAATGGCATGAAGGCCATTCCATATGCTCAACTCTTATGCAGAAAATAGTAACAGTAAAAGAAACTTAGAAGTTTGAAAAAAGAGGATACATGTAAACTTCCATTTCGTTTAAAAGCAGACTTGCATTTGTCATACACATCAAAGATGACCACAAAAGGTTGTTAAAACATATGAATATATGATTAAAAGAACCAAAAATGTCATCACCAGGTTATGGATTGGACAAAGAATGAAAAATAATATAAATAATATGAAAATATCACTGCAAAATCAAAAGGTTATGGTTCATTTACTCAAAAAAATGATAACAAGATTTTTCAGATAAATCCAATGGTTTAACTGAATTGTACAGTAATTGGTATTTAGAAGTGCTTACATTTACAGACCGAGCAATATCCTCCGTGAATGCGGGGAGAATGCCACTTGACACCAGTGCAAGTGCAAGACCAAAGAATATACATAACAGAAAACCAAGAGTCCTTTTAGCACCTAAAGGAAAACAATATTTGGGGATATCAACCTCTTTGCGATGTTTTGAACAAAGGGAAGAGTATATGCAGTTAAGCAATGTGGACAGGTGTAACAGTTTGATGAAAAACCTACTTTTGAGATTTTGAATAAACATGATTACAGAACAATGTAACTGCAAAGGGAAGCAAAGCATGATGATATATCTAGCATGTCATAGTTTACCTGATATATGAACGTAAGAAAGAAGATACACAAAGGTAAAACATATGACAATAGCAATGGCAACAGAGACTACTACATTGCCAAGCCAATCTGGTAGGCCACCAGGGTTCCTGCAAATTTAAGGTACACATTAGTTTGGTTGATTTAAATTAACTGATATGGTGCCTTATAAAATCTATTAGCAGTTAAGTTACAAAGTATTTACAGTCCTATCCAAAAACAGCATATCTTAAAACAGAGAACCCTCTTGGAGGTTCCAAGCTCAATATATGTACCTATCAATGCGTACAATACTCCCAATTATAACATCAACCATGCGAATAACTAAACCAGCAGATGAGACAACTGGTGCAGCCAATGCCAGAACCAATGTAATAACCTTGAGCTGTTTAGGTGACCGAGCAGGAGATAGTGTTGCTTCCATAAGACCATCTGCAAAGAAATAACAGCTGTGAATACTCGAGGTAAATATTAATCCATCACCTTCATCAGACAGTAACAGTAACTTACATGCAAAAGCAGGCGAAACAAGCCAGATGAGTGCTATGTAAGATGATCCAACCTTCAAGTATGTTCCCAGTATCAGAACTATTAGCCATTGTACAAAACCAGATTTAAAAATCCACCTCTCAGCTTCCAGGTTAACAATGTGTTCCAGCATGTTATGATCTAGTCCTGGCTTTGTTATAGAATATACATGTTTAAGATGCCTTTTCAAAATAATGAATCCAATATGTTGACCGATGAATGCCCCAAGTAGTGCAGGTGAACCAAATAACCCAACTACTAACCATGGGTGCGCAACAAATGTCACAGGAAAGGAACAAATATGTGGCAGAGCAATTGCAACCACAACTGATAAGGTAACAGAAGAAATTAACATAAGAACAATGCCCAAACATGATATTCCAAAGGACACAAGGCCAGGCCGTCCACCCATAAGCAATGAAGTTCCCCAGATAAGAAGGGACTGAAATATTATTGAGTTGTGAAACATGGTTGCAAGTCGCTGTGGATATACTACCATGTACTTGCCCTGCAAAATTGTAAAATACATGTGAGCTTAAGCAAAAGAAAATTCAGTTATATTTTTACCAGATGGCAACATAGATAATGTATATTATTTATGCATGATGTTTTCCAGAGAGCAAACATATAGGGCATTGCATGGCCTAAAAATAATCTATGATGACACCAAATGAAGAGAATTTATTGTTATACCAGAATGTCGAAAAAAACAGCTTTGGTCTTCTCTGCACCCTCTTGCTTTGCTTGTATTGCATCTTTCATAAATTTTGGTGATGCGGCAGCATGAAGTAGGAAAGCAAGCATATTTTCTCCAATATGCTGAAGGGATCCTGGTTTCAGATGCTTCATTTTGTCATTCTGCACAAAGAAAACAAAAGGACTACCATGACTCCATGAGTATAAAAATATTTATGATTTGGAGAAAATGTATTAAAGTTTTCATCAAATATTTCAATCTTAAAATACATTTCCTAACATTATCTATATTTCCATTTGACCTAGTTTTCTTTTCAGGGTAAGAGGCGATCTGAGCCGTTAACTCGGCATTAACTTCTATATAAGGTGAGTTTCAAATGTTGGCACATATATATCGCCTCATGTCATCATAGTAATCAAATATCCAGGATCAAATGGCCATATATCATCTTTTAATGTATATGAATGAATCAGTTAGATCCACAAGAAGAATGAAGTACATGGACAGTCCGGAAACTTGTGCGTGTATGTCATCTAGGTCCCTGAACTCCCAAAATGCATTTTCTGGATCCCCGAACTTGTCTTGAGTGTCATATATGTCCAAACGGATTCTAACCCGCTCCATGCGCTGACGTGGTTTGCCACGGTGGCGCCTACGTGTTAGTGAGACCTACATGTCAATCCTATATATAAATAAAAGTGAACAACCAAATTTTCTCCTCTTAGTTAGAGAGGAAAGAAGATAAAATTATATTAAAAAAAATCTAAGGTAGCGAGGAGAAAATATGTTTTCTTTAATTTTATTTTTTTCTACGTGACTGACATGTGGGTCCAACTAACACGTAGGTGCCACAGTGGCATGCCACGTTAGCGCATGGAACGAGTTGGAGCCTGTTCGGACCTATATGACACCCAAGACAAGTTTGGGAACCCGGAAATACATTTTGAAAGTTAAGGGACCTAAATGACACACTCGCACAAGTTTAGAGACCGTTCGTGCACTTCATCTCCTTTAGATGTATTACTGTTTTTCTTTCGGTGGAAACGGCCAATATGAAGAGTTGCATTGCCTTAATTTCAAGATCCATAACCTTTATTTCTTCCAACAAGCAAGGTAAGCAAGAGCAGTTGGCTCATTGACTTAGTATGAAATTTATGGCATTAGCTGTATCAATTATCCTGCTCAAACTAGTACAAACAAAGAATTATTAATTGATTGGGTTCTATAACTTTTTGTTTGGGAGTTTGTCTACGGATATAAATAGCCATGCCAATTTGTTCAGACAAAGGAAAAACCATGAGCTAAATTTGGCATTACTGACTACCAGGGATACAAAAATGTATTTAAGAAATCATCAAAGCAAACCTTCGTGTGATATACTGATGTCCTATCTGTATAAGCAAAATCAAGACCAGGAAGACCACCAACTTCCTGATATATTTGAAAATCAGTAGCAGATTTTATTGCTCCAGACTGAAAAACGTCCTGCAAATACAGATTCGAGCTATGTCATATTTGCAATGTATAATTAATACAACTCAGGGATTGGCCTATGCTAAAATTACATGTAAAAGTGGAACTTCTTCTATCAATCTAGTGATAGAGCCAAACCTGAATTTTTCAAGTGCAATTTTAGCACCAAGCAAGTCACATCCATGTTTTTTAATGGCAAAAATAGTTAAAGTGTTTCTAAAACTGATGATAAACAAGATATTACTTTGTTTAGCATCTGCTAGCCCAACAAAAACCTGGCATGTGAAAATAACTCAAACTTCTGGAGCAGAGCTATTTATAAATATCTACTGCACAAACCAAGGGAAATAAACCTCTCTAGGTAAAAGAATATATGAGACTACAAAACCCTACAATTGAAAAGAGATGATAAGCTACCGATCCACTAAAAAAAATGATATGCTACCTGTGAAGCTATCTGAGCAGATGGATATTTGGCTACAGAAGCAAAGCTTTCCAGAGCCCAATGATCTGTACCCTGTTACATGGGGGGAATTTAAAAAGTTAAGTTAGTATTCCAAATAAATATCTCGATTACACATTGAACAAAGCGACATGGCAATCCAAAATATTTGAAGCAATTGCAAAAAGGAATTCGGTGCCAAATTTGTTAATCTCCCAGGAGTTCTTTTTTCCTGCTGTATGCAAATAAGTGGACCTTAACTCGATTTACTTGATTGTCAGAAACCCTATTTACTAGTGTCAGCAATAAAGTAATTACAAAACAAGGAAATAATAATTTTGCAAAATAAAGTGCTGAACAAGAGTTATTTTGCCAGATGGACTAACAAAAATCTAGAACCTTACCTGGAAGAGAGTAGATTTCCCGCTGATACCCATAGCTTCCAAATCGATTGCAAAACGTACTGAATTTCTCCAGCGGTGCTGCACAAAAAATATTAAATCACATTATATGGTCTATATTGAGTGAGTGGTAACCTGTGAATCAGTGGAATCTTCATAACGGAATGCTTAAAAACAACAAATTCAAGGTTAAATTTTAACTCGTAGTTTGATGTGCAAGAATTGATATTTTAACATTTTGCAGAAGGGAAAAAACATCTTCAGTGGTAAGTGAGAGAATAGATAAGAGTTTACTATTTTACATTTACACATGAGGTTTCATCATCACCTACCTCTACTCCTTTCTACGTGATGTGAGTCATGCAGAGTTGCAGACTCCAACGCAATAGACGATTACAGGGGAATTTTGCACTATTTTAACACTCAGTTCAGACCAAATGTACAGCCATAACATAAATTAAAAAGAATCCCAAACCTTGTGCCTTATTTAGCATATAATACTTCTTGACTCCTAGTATTATGTTCCTAATACACTAATGCCACACCCTGTGCTGAACTGTGAAAACCACTAAACCCCCATTCCCGTGCAACAGAGGATACTCAAAACTGGTACTAATGTAAACCACCCACCCCCATTCCTACACAAAATGAAAATGATGCATGTCCACGACAAATCTAACCAGATATGAGACTATCAGAACCTGCAACCAATTAGTTGATGTGATTGCAAAATGCAAGCTCAGGTGCTGGTTCTTTATTAAGTACTTTATTCGTTTCACAATGTAAGTCATTCTAGCATTTCTCACATTCATATTGATGTTAATGAAACTAGATAGATATATATGTCTAGATTCATTAACATCAATATGAATGTGAGAAATGCTAGAATGACTTACATTGTGAAACGGAGGGAGTATGATGATACTTTTTTAGGAAATACACAAAAGGTTGAATATCTTTGCATTAAGATTGGAATTAAGCATGAATTTTTTTTAGGGAATATACAAAAGTTTGTGTATCTTTGCATTGAGATTGGAATTAAGTATGAAGATACTGGGATAAAGATAGTGACCTGAGTTATAAAACTATGGGCACCATCAAGACCTTCTTCTTCCCCTGTGTTGAATAGAAACAGGACACCACTCTTAAACCCATGAGCCCACTGAGCCACTCCTCGTGCAAGCTCTAACATGACTCCCACACATGAACTACAATCTCCAGCACCTTCGCTGAAAAAGCAAAGTATGTTTTCTCAACAATGACATGGACAAAAAAAAAATGCATAAGCTCTTTCAACAAATCTGCCACAGCACTGTGAATTGCAACAGAATCCTCAATGTGCCAATAAATTATACCGTTATTAGTAGTATTAGATAAACAATCATATCTGTCAAAATTACCTTGAAAAGCAACCTGAACAAAGTAACAAGGAACATGGCCTGTCAATTAGGCAATCTCTTTGTATGGTTCCTACATGTCCAGAGCTTACATTTTAGCTAAAGCTTCTAAAGTTATGTTCCATATCCTATCCTGTCTTCAGTCAATGATGCATCTTGAACTAAGTTTTGCTAAAAATTCCTAATCATGTTATGTATGGCAACTTTTGTATCTACACATCTCTCCTGTCTATGTTAAAAGAGAAGAGGACTCTCAGGTCAAATATCATCTAATCCCATGTTTTCCTTATTGAATTTCTTCCAGCAAACCCTCTGCCTGACCCTTTCCAATTGATCACTAATGTGGCACTCATGTTGGATTGTTGCAGAAGGGTACAATGGTCCACAGTAATAAAGAATTTAATGCACTAATTTGGCTAGAAGTGTAATGTCATGTAAAAACTCCTACTCACCAAACTTAAACTGCATCAGTACAGTGATTTCATTGTATCACACAAAGCAGAAGCAAAACTGAGACAGAGCCTTACGTCGTGGAAACTGTATCGATATGAGAAGAAACAAGAATCAAATTTTCCTCGGCTTCTGGTAAATACTTGGGAACAACTCTCAGTATCACATGCTTAAGGTTTGAATACAGCATAGTTTTTCCATTGAAAAGGCCACCAGCCATACGATTTGCACCAATATCTGTGTGGAACAGCTCCAGTTGGACATCAACATCCCAATGAGCTGTCTTCTTTATTTTATCTGCTACTGCATATACATACTATAGCATGGACATGTCAGAATTGATGGTACATCTAAAAGAAAATGTTCTAGAATGCTAACATTCTAGCAATAGTATATAAGTGAATAAACAAATTACTTGATGAGAGGAAGAATAATAATAAATGAAACATTAAATCACAGGAGAGAAAACAGTTTTATGGGTCCTCACTATTAACTTGGTGTTTTACCAGAAACTTGCAAATGATTATCATTTCTTATAATTATGTCTTGGGACTACTGCATAGCATTCGCGGTTGTATGGCAGCACCATGTATCCTATATACTTATAAAGTTGCTCCTCACTAAGTGTAGTAATGCTAATTCTTCTTTCTCTCATGAAGCAACAGCAACTTAATTGTTTTTAGCTTTTGGATCATTTATCTATGGTGCAAATTGCCCATCTTCTCTCATGAAGCCATGCACATACACATATGTCAATTTGTTTTCTATCTTTTTTTTCTACCACAATCACCTCAAAATATTTTTAGCATTTGGATCTGATCTATTATCTATTTTCTCTTATGAAGCTACTCATCTATATTTCTAAACATGGAGGATCACCTCAATTTATTTTTATCATTTGGATTATTGATCTATTAACTATTTTCTCTTATGAAGCTACATCATTTATATTTCTACAATTGGAGGTTCTATTTAGATGTTATTGTGTAAAGCAATGTGAAGTCAAATTGTCTAGATAACAATTTTATTTTGTACTTAATGTTTACATATTATCTAACTTTCCCACAGCAGAGCGTGAGGTTTCATCTAGTTAAATATATGGAAGTGTCCATTTCTGGAGCTTCAGAAAAAGTTAATCTTAGGAGAAGTCTTTGATACAATTAGATTGATAATTTGCTAGTAAAACTATAACTTTAAAATACTTCTTGCACAAAAGGTTTCTCACTTTCAATGTATTTACTAATCTATAAGAAATAATCCCAAAGAGGTAAAAAGGAAATTATTTCACCAAGCTAGATAATTGAATTATTGCAACTTAAATATAGTATCGACAAGAGAAAATTTGCAGATTGAAGAAGCCTATCCCCTATTATAGAACTTTATGCCTCTACCAACAACAGTAAACACAATTTTATTTCTTTAATATTTTTGCAAATAATAACACAACTAGTATTAACTCTATAGCCAACACCTGGTTCCAGCTCCATAGGAAAGTTAAGTGTCTATACATCAATGGGTAACCATGAAGGATACTGAAATACTTAGTAAAAACAATGAAATTGTAGGTCTGATAGCTAATAATATAAAAGCAAGTGGCTTGAAACTTATAGGAGTATAGGACAACCTGAACAGCAAGATCGATGGAATCTGAACCAACTGGATGAGGACCCAAGGCTGCAAGGTACTTAACATGCTCCAGAGCAGATGCCTCTGAGAACCCACGCTTGCCAGCCTGTTCAGCATCAAGGGGCAAAGGAAGATTTGCAAACTGAAAACGATAAACAGACCAGGATCCATGAAGGAAGACTATCAACAATCCCAGCAATAAAAAAGGTGTCCTCCTGCGCCTGCCATAATCTTCATTTGTACTGACTGCTTCATCAACTTTGGGTTTCTCATGGGTTGTGACAGAAGAGCCTCGCCCTCGAGGCATTCTGCATGTATAGATGTGAAGGACAAAGCACCTGAAAAAAAAACTCTTTTGACAATTAGTTCTACTAATGAAAGAAAATAAAATATGATTTGTTTATCACTCTTCTCACATTTTTCTAGAAGAACAGGCAAAACAACTTAGTGCTATCTTTATAGGGAAAAAGGACACGTTAGAGTGGAAAGCTTCTTTGCAGCATGGTACTGTTTGAGTTCCACTTTTTTCAATTAAAAGTTTCCCTTCAATCCAGGGTTTAACATGAACCAGTATTCATTGTTTTATTCAGTATTTTGAATCATTGCAGCTGCCAACGAAGGTTCAATTCCCTCTTTCAAGTAGAAGAAATACATGCATAGTCAAATCAGATACAATCCTCTGTGCATTATAACAACTCATGTTAAATTTCTAGCAGGTTCTAACCTTTCCAAGGTTTAGGATTTCAGAACTTGGCTGTTCAAGCAGCAAATCAATATGAGTTTTCCTCTGGTTTTCAAGAATACAGAAATGCAAAAAAGAAAAAGAGAGAGAGTGTGTTTGAGCTCACACTTGCTGCATACCCAGTCTGCAGATTTTTAAGGAACCAGTTTGGGTCAGGGCAGAGCATAAAATCATTCATATGTCAGGCTGTTGCACAGAATGTGCAGCCCCAGTACTAGCATTTTTGGGTGAAACTTTTCACCACAAAGCCTAAGGGCCCCAACTTAGTTCCATGCACTTGCCATCATGAAAACGATGTGGCCCCTGCCAGCAAACGCTTAATAAAAGTTCCAGGTAGCCACAGCAATTACCGTGATCTGGTTTCAACATCATACGTACTTCGTATAAAACAAATAAGTATTCGTACTAAGGCAACGAACGCTGCTCACAGCAGGGAAGCCATCAAGTACATACGTACGGCGCGGCCGCACAGGTATATCCACCCAGCACGGGCTTAATAAAAGTACCAGGTAACCAGCAATTACCGAGATCTGATTTCAGCATCATGTGCACAAAACAAACAAATAAACACTAAAGCAACTAATGCTGATCTGATGATCTCAGTTTGGATGCATTTAGTACATACGTACAGCGCAGCCAGCCAGGCATCTCCACCTAGCGATACCATCTTATCTAGGAGTAGTAAAAACTCGCTTAGCCCCAGCAAAACCCATCTAATTTCCCCGAAAAAAAACCCCAGCAGCTAGAAACTCAGATCTGCCCAGCGTCCCAGCGCATCCGCGTATCACATCAAAGCACGCAATGCTAGTATCTACTATCTCGCACGAAACTATACAAAAGCAGGCAGAACACGGCATCAACGCACCCACCCACAAAAGCAGAGCACACAAGTCAACGTCGCGAAATTCCCACGAAACCCAGTGGGAAGAAGCAGCAGGGGGGCATCCGAGATCAACGAGGAGAGCACGCGGAGATCGGATGGGGGAGAGGAGAGCGGAGACGAGGCGGAGGAATCGGAGAGAGAATTTACTTGGGTTTTCGCTGCTCGAGAGGCGGAGACCGGAGGGAGGGAGGCGGCGGCGGCGACGACGACGACGACTCCGCTGCCCAAGGCGCGGAGATGGAGGATATGAGGAGGAACGGGTGGTGCCGCCCGTGCCGCTGGACGACGTGGTGGGTGGGTGCTGGCGGTGGGACGGAGTGAGAGTATGGGGGCGCGGCTCTGGTCCCCGGACGAGGCGGCCTGGAGCTGGAGGGAAGACCGGGAGACTATGGCCTGTGGGAGAGTTTACGAGGGACGGGATGGGGCGCCGCCGAATCCTTGATTGGGATGCTGGGCTGTGGCCCCGTGCAAGGCGGTGAGACCGGTGGGAGTACTGTTTCGTTTGTTACGGTATACAGTAGACAACGCCATCACGTGATCCGCTCCAATTTCATCGGCAAGTTTTTACCTGCGGCTGTTGCAGCAACTGAATGAAAAAAAAAAAAGAATGACAAAGCATCTGTAAATAAACGATTAATTTATACTACCTCTGTTTCAGGTTATAAAACAACGGTTATAAGACTTTCTAGTATTACTCACATCCATATAGATGTTAGTGAATTTAGACAATGCTATAGACGAAGGAAGTATCAATAAACCTGACAAAGTCCTAAACCATAGAGTAACTAGCACTGGTGCTACGTAGAGATATGTTTTTATATCCCGCATTTAAAATCCTCCAACCCTTATTGGAATATGTATATGATCAGATATATTGCCAAAAATCGTTTGTATTTCTTTTGTTTAGGTGAAATTCCGAATTAAACCTGCTAAATCCCTAAACCATAGAGTACCTAGCATGGGTGCTATAGAAATATATGTTTTTATATCTCGCATTGAAAATCCTCATTCCTTAGTGGAATTCGTATATGATCAAATATCATTGTCCAAGATTGATTGTATTTTTGTTAGGCAATTCCAAACTAAAAACGAAAAATATGATCCCTTCCTATAGTAGATTACCAAGGAATAATAATCTTTCTTTTATAGGTGAAATTAGATTGGATTTAAATATATATACCATTCCTCGATTATACGAGACAAAAAGAAGAAATGGCACGATTTCTCTATAGTTGTAGGATAATTTAGGGTGGTTGTTTAGATCAAACTAGTTCCTCCTCCTGAACTGATATAGGATTCTAATTTCTGGGTAGAAAAACAAACTCAGGATTGCATACTGAGATCTGTTACACGAGAGTAGTTTTAGCGCTCACTGCTCAGCGGCACTCCAGAACTCCAGATGTGTCCGGGACTCTGGAGTGGCGAGAGAACACAGGTCAGCAGTCACGCATCATATCTTGAAAAGGCAGGAACTTTACAAGTTCATACTCCAGCTTGGAAGGGTAGGGTGCTGAAAAGATAAATAAAAATCCGCAACATCATTTTGACACCATCAAAATCAGGATATAGATTACTAGAATTTTCAAGAAAGGGAGTATGCAGTAATACAATTCAAAAAAAAAGCGTCAAACGTACATCAATAGTTATGTGATTTAACATAGATGAGGCCCCTCCAGCACTGCAAGCCCAGCATTTAGCCATTTCTAGCACTATCATCAAATGCAAGCACCGTAGATCTGAAAACAGTTGGATCTCTATGGCAGAGTACGATGGCACTTATCAGGCTTTCTTCTTGTACACGTTTAGGCATCTTTACATAGGATCAGCAGATTTTATCTTGCTCCACTTTTCTTTCGCAACAGATCAGCTCGACGTTTTACCTCTCTCTCTGCTGTCTGGACATAAAATTCAGCCCCAAGCATGTCGTTTATCTCGACATTTGATGATACACTTGCTTCAGCAGTCTCAATTATCAATTCAACTGTCAAAGTGAAACCCAGAGCTGAAAGCACACGTACAGCATTGGCAAGCCGGCAAATATGTTTCCTTGTTTCTAGTGGAGTGAAATTCTCCACTTCAGCACTCAAATTCGGCTTATCTTCCATCATATTAGCGTTTTCACCTACCACAACATGCTCACCTACCCAGATGAATCCATTGCAACCAAGAATCAAGTCAACATCATATTGCTCGAGGTGGTGGAAATGCTGCTTCCGTCGTTTTACCAAGTATGCAGGTACTACAAGCAGTTGACCCCTCTCAAGCTGCAAAATAAGAACATCAGTCGAGAAACAGTAACAATCTAATGTTGAATTAGGTAGAAATGTAACATCTTTTGAATTGAAAATACAACTGTGTAACTAAAGCAGTCACATACGAACTACTGAACAACAAACGTCATTATCAAAATTAAGGAAAACTAGGTGTCAAGACTTAATACACATCATGAACTAGCTGTGAACCTTAGCATTATTCATTATTAAATGTCCTTGTCTCCTTGAACTAGTTATAAATCTCCTTTGCATCATTGCATGTCCCTGAACTATTTATAAACCTCCTTTGCATTATTGCTCTGGAAGATAAATATGGAACCTTTTTTTTGCACACACAGCAACACTGTGGACATTTAAATAGAGCATATTCATAATTAAGACAACATACGGATTACCGAACCACACAGGTCACATAAGAACATAATCTTGATTATTATGGTATGGGCAATGATAGCTGACAGAGTGGTTGATCTGGAATCTACCTTTCCATACTTTTGACTCCGTGCTTGTAGGTGCAGAGATCCATCATGTTGGAAACCACGAACTTCAGCCTGGTAATTAATTCCATGCAAAGAAGCAGCATACCATTTAAACGGTGCTCCAAAATGGAAATTAGTATCTATGACAAAATGAAGAAATATAAATGGGAAATTCGATTTCAAATATGACCAAGTCCCTAGTCTAGAATAATAGATAAAGAAGTATGGGACATTGAAATTTGACCTCACAAACAAAAAATGGTAAACAAAATACAAAATGCATGATTCAGGCATCCTTTTGTAATCTGCAAGCAAAATGCCTTAAGAGTGGAAGAAATTTCTCCATAACTAACTAATGCATTCACAGAAAAAAAATGTTCAGAAAAATGTGCCAAGTTGAACTGCTGCATTATAGATACATAGGCGACTAGCATAAACAGTTGGTAAAAAATGGTTTTGATAGATGATGAATTGAGTGCATTAAATGAGCAGGTTGAGACTGTTTGCCACTCAATAGGTGTGGATTTACCACTCAACAGAAAGTAACTGATAATCTGCTACCCAATAGTCAATACACACGCACACTTGATGATTTGCCACTATCACCATTTGGTTTGCATGCTTCCCTCCAGGCCGACCTAGAAGGGGTAGAATGCGGATCATCATTATGTGTGTCTATTGAGAGGCATATTATCATACCTTCTACGGAATGGCAGATACTCAAGTGCACATCTATTGCGCGGCCTAAGTCAAATCCCCTATCAAAATTAAAACCCATTCCAGCACCAAACAAGTTAGTCCTTCTACCTTCAGAGAGAAAGGGTAAGTACAATACTTACACAGATAACATCATTTTCTTCAAAAATTGTCCGCATATTAAGTTCATCGACAGCAGTTCTCCTTCTCTAACAGTGGGGACAGGGAAAATGCATTAACTAGAATACTAGAGAACAACGAGAAAATAAATAATGAAATTTGTAATAAAATAACAGTGTCCATCATTTGTTTCTTTGAACATGACAAAATATGTAATCTGTCAAGCAACATTCCAACGATGTCATCATAGTGTATAATTTTCCAAAACAGTAAAATGAATCATTTCTACGTGGCCATAGTGTTCCTATGGTGCCATCTATTCGATGGACACCCAGCTAGAGTGACGCTAGTGGATAGACAGCATTGACCCTGACGCACTAGCACGTAACATGCCACCATGTTTCTTCAAACTTGTATTTTCTTTGGTCATTTACATGAAAATTGGTTCAGTTGGTGTTTTTATTCAAACACAATGCTGATCTTGAGCAGTGCTTCTATGCTTTATATCTCCAAGTGAAATAGAATAGTTTTCATTATAGTATAATTCAAAATTTTAAATGGAATAGTCATCTTTCATCTTTCAACAATGCAAAAGCTAAACTTCTAAGTGAAACAGAATGGCTTTCAATGAATTCAGTGTTTTAAGATAACTAAGGAGACTAGAAAAGGTGCTTCAACGAATGCTGAATGCGTGAAATATCATTTGTTGTAGTACCACATATTATTTATTTTCCAGACTGGTATAACAGGAAGATGTAGCTATGTTCAGCCATCTGACATCCCACAAACTTTGGATATTATATAAGCCTTAAGATACAAAAAAATGAGAAAACTGTACCTGAATTCCATCGGGTAAATTCATAGAAGAAAGCATCAAAACAGCATCTTGGCTAAAATTTATCTCCAACCTCCAGCGTTTAGGTGCAATCTTGAGAAACAAAAATCACGACAGTAGGTTATTTATCTTTTTTAATAGATTTGCATAACATGGATGTTGAACTGACATAATAATAAAGATAACAGTAGCTGATTTTGTGAAGATGTGACTATAATATTAAACCAGATTTACCAAAACTACCTTACTCCAATTTATGCATATATTATCAGGACTGTCAAAATACTAAGAAATTCTAGCAACTTTTAACTAAATAATCATATCCAGCAAAATGAAGTTTTTATCCCTAAAATGATATTCATGGACCAAAATCAGTAAGAAGAATGTCCAAAGGGTGCCATAAAGCATAATTGTCAGTACCTCAATAACACGGCCAACTATGATATCACCAACCTCCGGCTTATACCTAAAAAGGTCAGAGAGAAAATGGACTAAGAATTGACACGCTCATTCAGATGAAGCTCCCCTCGCTTCCTCTCCACCAACAGAAATCACACGAGCAATTCTTACATTCAGATTGTCCAGACATTCAAAACCAGAAACCAAATAGTTTTAAATAAAAGTAGCTAGGACATTGTATTTTGGTAGCAGAACTCATTACGAACTTGTAAAGTAATTCAAAGTATGTCTCTTCCATGGTAGCAAACTTTTAATGAATTCATAAAGAAGTTGTAATGGTCTGTACCAATCATTTCCACAGCCAAAATATATCAAATCTATGGTTTGATTTGGTGCAAATTACAGGCTCAGAACAAATCCAGCTGCAGCACAGTATATCACAAGTTGTTAGCACTGCCTGAGTGCTTCGAAATTGAATCCATAATCCCCATTCTACATATACTCCATCAGTCCATCAACATCCACCCCACAAAATCTACTACTGGACTCGGTACAATAACATAAACCCCGCTCTCATCTCGGAAGCTAGTCCTATAGCAAAACGCCCAGGGAAAATACCATTGTTCTGCCAGAGTTATCCAATAAAGGAGCACGCAAATGAACCGCTTTTCAAGGTTCATAAGAAACAGGTAAAACCGCTGGAAAATTGATTCTATGATACGTCAGTGAATCCGAGGAAGGTTAGAGCTCGAGTACCTCGCCCTAAGCGTCCGCACGTACACCAGCTTGTTGACCCGCTCCACCACGCCGCACAGCGTCGCCACCACCTCCCCGTCCTGATCCGACGTCCCATGCCCCCTGCGCGCAGAGAGAGAGAGAGAGGAAAACGAGAAACCCCACATCATCCAGCCGTACTGCCGCCACACACGAAAGGGAATGCGAGATTGGGAGGGGGGGAGACAAGGGGGGAAGTGCTTTGCTCTCACTTGAGAATGTTGTCCTCGTCGTTGACGGGGATGGTGTCCGCGACGGTGACGGCGGCGGCGGGGGCGACGGCCTGGAGCTCGTGGAGCGCGGCCTCGAGGCGCACCCTCTGGGTCTGGTTCAGCGAGAGCTGGAGGTCCCTCATGGCGGGCGGCCTCGCGAGCACGCAGGTAGGCGCGGAGGAAGCGGGAGGAGTAGGGTAGAGTAGAGGGTGGCGCGGCGGAAGGGAAGCGGATCGGCAAAAACCCTAGTAAAACCTGCCCAAATCCGGCGCGGGTTCGGCCGGTCTCGAGGAACACGGAGGCGCAGCGCAGCCGCCGCCACGGCAATGCAAGCCTACAGCCTACAATGGGCCGGAAGCCCAGAAAAGGATCGCGATGCTCGCGATGTTGGTTGACATGGGCTTTTTGGGCCGATGTTTAACAGTGCTTGACATCATGGGCCTTTTCACTCACTGGATGTGTTTTATGAACGAACTCGGAACTTCTATTCAGATTCAGAAATGAGAATCACATTCTATCAAAAAAAAAAAAGAAATGAGAAATCACATTAACAGACACTTAAATATACAAATTAACCAAATTATTATTATCATATCTTACACACGTTGTTAGTAACCATTTCTTAACACGGTATGCATGTTTACTTTGGAATATGGGATGCGCAAGATATTTTCGTTCTGTTTTTATTCTTATTTTTTTTTAGCTGCAGATATAGCTAAGAGAATTTGTATGCTCTGCTTGGGCTGTGTTTTTCAACCCTTATCAAGTTGTTTCCGTTTCATATGGAAATGAAATGAACGTCTCTTTTCTCCGAGAGTAACAGGTGAAGCATCCCCGTCCATAAGTTCATCCGAAAATTCCTTAGGAAGAGCTTATTTGTGGACGAGCATGGTTTGTGTCTTGTAGCTGGGAAGGTGACCTTTTCCAAAACAGTATACATACCTCAACCTGTCCATGTCCTGAAGTTAAGATCATCTTTAGATAGGACTTAAACTTTTTTAGTCCCTGTCACATCGGTCTGGATACTAATTATAAATATTAAACGTAGACTATTAATAAAACTCATTCTATAACCCTAGACTAATTTGCGAGGCAAATCTATTGAGCCTAATTAATTTATGATTAGCCTATGTGATGCTACAGTAAACATGCGCTAATTATGGATTAATTAGGCTTAAAAATTTTATCACGCGGATTAGTTCTTATTTATGTAATTAGTTATATAAGTAGTCTATGTTTAATACTCCAAATTGATCCGATAAATAGGGACTAAACTTTAGTCCCTGATCTAAACCCCACCTAAGCTGCTTTAACTCTAGTGAACTGTGGCCGCTTCTGCTAGATCCCCTGTATACATCGCATCACTTCGCGACCTCTGAATGTGATACTCAATAATTCGTCCCCAGGGATCAGTAGTAGTGATTGGATGAATCCCCTGTGCCGTGTTCGTCGTGGCTCTCAGCTCTTGAATGAATCAGACAAAAGATGTGGTGAAATATTGTACTGGTACATCATTAGAAGGCTCACCGTTCCAATCAGTGGGTAGAACTTCATCTTTCAACAATGCAAAAGCTAAACTTCTAAGTGAAACAGAATGGCTTTCAATGAATTCAGTGTTTTAAGATAACTAAGGAGACTAGAAAAGGTGCTTCAACGAATGCTGAATGCGTGAAATATCATTTGTTGTAGTACCACATATTATTTATTTTCCAGACTGGTATAACAGGAAGATGTAGCTATGTTCAGCCATCTGACATCCCACAAACTTTGGATATTATATAAGCCTTAAGATACAAAAAAATGAGAAAACTGTACCTGAATTCCATCGGGTAAATTCATAGAAGAAAGCATCAAAACAGCATCTTGGCTAAAATTTATCTCCAACCTCCAGCGTTTAGGTGCAATCTTGAGAAACAAAAATCACGACGGTAGATTATTTATCTTTTTTAATAGATTTGCATAATAGATTTGCATAACATGGATGTTGAACTGACATAATAATAAAGATAACAGTAGCTGATTTTGTGAAGATGTGACTATAATATTAAACCAGATTTACCAAAACTACCTTACTCCAATTTATGCATATATTATCAGGACTGTCAAAATACTAAGAAATTCTAGCAACTTTTAACTAAATAATCATATCCAGCAAAATGAAGTTTTTATCCCTAAAATGATATTCATGGACCAAAATCAGTAAGAAGAATGTCCAAAGGGTGCCATAAAGCATAATTGTCAGTACCTCAATAACACGGCCAACTATGATATCACCAACCTCCGGCTTATACCTAAAAAGGTCAGAGAGAAAATGGACTAAGAATTGACACGCTCATTCAGATGAAGCTCCCCTCGCTTCCTCTCCACCAACAGAAATCACACGAGCAATTCTTACATTCAGATTGTCCAGACATTCAAAACCAGAAACCAAATAGTTTTAAATAAAAGTAGCTAGGACATTGTATTTTGGTAGCAGAACTCATTACGAACTTGTAAAGTAATTCAAAGTATGTCTCTTCCATGGTAGCAAACTTTTAATGAATTCATAAAGAAGTTGTAATGGTCTGTACCAATCATTTCCACAGCCAAAATATATCAAATCTATGGTTTGATTTGGTGCAAATTACAGGCTCAGAACAAATCCAGCTGCAGCACAGTATATCACAAGTTGTTAGCACTGCCTGAGTGCTTCGAAATTGAATCCATAATCCCCATTCTACATATACTCCATCAGTCCATCAACATCCACCCCACAAAATCTACTACTGGACTCGGTACAATAACATAAACCCCGCTCTCATCTCGGAAGCTAGTCCTATAGCAAAACGCCCAGGGAAAATACCATTGTTCTGCCAGAGTTATCCAATAAAGGAGCACGCAAACGAGCCGCTTTTCAAGGTTCATAAGAAACGGGTAAAACCGCTGGAAAATTGATTCTATGATACGTCAGTGAATCCGAGGAAGGTTAGAGCTCGAGTACCTCGCCCTAAGCGTCCGCACGTACACCAGCTTGTTGACCCGCTCCACCACGCCGCACAGCGTCGCCACCACCTCCCCGTCCTGATCCGACGTCCCATGCCCCCTGCGCGCAGAGAGAGAGAGAGAGGAAAACGAGAAACCCCCCATCAGTCCAGCCGTACTGCCGCCACACACGAAAGGGAATGCGAGATTGGGAGGGGGGGAGACAAGGGGGGAAGTGCTTTGCTCTCACTTGAGAATGTTGTCCTCGTCGTTGACGGGGATGGTGTCCGCGACGGTGACGGCGGCGGCGGGGGCGACGGCCTGGAGCTCGTGGAGCGCGGCCTCGAGGCGCACCCTCTGGGTCTGGTTCAGCGAGAGCTGGAGGTCCCTCATGGCGGGCGGCCTCGCGAGCACGCAGGTAGGCGCGGAGGAAGCGGGAGGAGTAGGGTAGAGTAGAGGGTGGCGCGGCGGAAGGGAAGCGGATCGGCAAAAACCCTAGTAAAACCTGCCCAAATCCGGCGCGGGTTCGGCCGGTCTCGAGGAACACGGAGGCGCAGCGCAGCCGCCGCCACGGCAATGCAAGCCTACAGCCTACAATGGGCCGGAAGCCCAGAAAGGGATCGCGATGCTCGCGATGTTAGTTGACATGGGCTTTTTGGGCCGATGTTTAACAGTGCTTGACATCATGGGCCTTTTCACTCACTGGATGTGTTTTATGAACGAACTCGGAACTTCTATTCAGATTCAGAAATGAGAAATCACATTAACAGACACTTAAATATACAAATTAACCAAATTATTATTATCATATCTTACACACGTTGTTAGTAACCATTTCTTAACACGGTATGCATGTTTACTTTGGAATATGGGATGCGCAAGATATTTTCGTTCTGTTTTTATTCTTATTTTTTTTTAGCTGCAGATATAGCTAAGAGAATTTGTATGCTCTGCTTGGGCTGTGTTTTTCAACCCTTATCAAGTTGTTTCCGTTTCATATGGAAATGAAATGGACGTCTCTTTTCTCCGAGAGTAACAGGTGAAGCATCCCCGTCCATAAGTTCATCCGAAAATTCCTTAGGAAGAGCTTATTTGTGGACGAGCATGGTTTGTGTCTTGTAGCTGGGAAGGTGACCTTTTCCAAAACAGTATACATACCTCAACCTGTCCATGTCCTGAAGTTAAGATCATCTTTAGATAGGACTTAAACTTTTTTAGTCCCTGTCACATCGGTCTGGATACTAATTATAAATATTAAACGTAGACTATTAATAAAACTCATTCTATAACCCTAGACTAATTTGCGAGGCAAATCTATTGAGCCTAATTAATTTATGATTAGCCTATGTGATGCTACAGTAAACATGCGCTAATTATGGATTAATTAGGCTTAAAAATTTTATCACGCGGATTAGTTCTTATTTATGTAATTAGTTATATAAGTAGTCTATGTTTAATACTCCAAATTGATCCGATAAATAGGGACTAAACTTTAGTCCCTGATCTAAACCCCACCTAAGCTGCTTTAACTCTAGTGAACTGTGGCCGCTTCTGCTAGATCCCCTGTAGACATCGCATCACTTCGCGACCTCTGAATGTGATACTCAATAATTCGTCCCCAGGGATCAGTAGTAGTGATTGGATGAATCCCCTGTGCCGTGTTCGTCGTGGCTCTCAGCTCTTGAATGAATCAGACAAAAGATGTGGTGAAATATTGTACTGGTACATCATTAGAAGGCTCACCGTTCCAATCAGTGGGTAGAACTGTGTGCACGGTTGCATCAATCTTCTTTTCGTGCCAACCCGGGACCTGGACAGCATGAGTGACCCCGTTTGTCCATAAACGCAAGGCCCCAGCACCGAGAGACGAAGACACCTGTTTACCTCCAAAACAACAGGATTCAAAGCTGGCTTTGTTCTGAAGGACAGTGTTGCTGTCGGTTGGGAGCTGGGACCAATATTAGTCGACCTGTTGCGAACTGATTTGTGCAAATCTGGGTGGTCTTGTAGACGTCTTCTGCACTAATTCTGAGCTAGTAGGAGTATCACATTGGATGTGTACGACCGATCGATCAAGCGTTCTTTTTTTATTTTTCTTATGGTCGTCAGATCTGAAAAGAACTGTCGGCCGGTAATGCCGGTAATCAGTGAGGAATCAGTACCCGATGCAGCAGCAGTACCAGCTGCCTGTGCCTCCTCGGAGCAAATGGTACATGTCCCAGTATATGCTAGTGCAATTATGCTACTCGAGTAAAAGAAAAAAAAGTTATGTCAGTAGATATGGTTTGTGTTCTGGAAGATGCTTGATTGCTTGCCTAATGGGGTGACTGGAAAGTAGATAGCGAAGGACTAGACATAAGACATGGACTCGGAGGCTTGATACGGAAGTCATAAAGCAAATCATCTCTACATGGGCAGTAACCATTCGTCATTTGCCCTTAACTCTGAAGAATCAACGAATCGGTTTGCTGTCTTGATGCATCATGCATCTTTCGTCAAAAGGATAGACCTCACCTCATCCCGTGGTTAAACTTTAACCGGTCGCTGCCTCGCTGGTGCTTCGTCACCAGACGAAAGATTGATGGATGTTTGCCTTTGGAGAAGATCGAGAGTGACCGTGAAATGTGATGGCATCAAGATGACATTTTCTGCATTTGGGCGCGCAACTTGAAGGAAAATGTAGTAAGCACTTTGCAGCCTGTAGGGAGTAGCGACCGTTTTCTATTGATGTATATGGTGTATATACCGATTTCCATAAAAAAAAGTGAAAATGTTAAGAAAACAAAGGACTGTACAATGTAGTATGATCAATCGATGATTGCAATGCGCTTTGTAGCAAAGCAGTCCACGTCAAGGGAACACCTTGCGGGTTCAAACTAAACAACCGCAGGTTGTACTACATAAGGACATGTTCATGTTTAATGTTAGAGACGAGTATGGTCTCTTAAACAATATAAGATTATTTAGATACCGTGTCTTTACAATAGTAGAAACGACAAAGATTCTAATCATTAGCTCAAGAAATATTCCTTTTGTTAATATTTTTTCCTTTTTTTTACCCTCATGCAATCATATTTCCATATTATATTGATTAAGAGTCGTTATTAAGACGTTATGCATAACAACGATGTTTGTCTCTCCCTCTTTCTCTTTCTTGCATGTCAACAAGTATTCCTAATTAGCAACGCTAAGAGACCACTATTGACAACCATTGTACATGCCCTAAGTACTTCCTCTGTTTCAAGTTATAAGACTTTCTAGCATTATCCACATTCATATATATGTTAATGAATCTAGACACACATATATATTTAGATTTATTAACACATATATTAATGTGGATAATGTTAGAAAGTCTTATAATATAAAATAGAGGAAGTAGATATATTACCAATTTGATGATTGAAAGCGGCTTGGGGGCAGAGTAGGATTCCTGATTTTGACAGAGGTTGCATAAAAGCAGCGGAAAAAAAAAATCTCGATAGTCAGAAAGAGAGGTTATTAATATTTCATCCCTGTTGTGGTTAACTATCTTTCAGAAAAAAAAAAAAAGAACTGCTTGGGTTAACACAGAAGGCACATTATATAACAGCCGCATTATTGGATCGTTGCAAAGCTGTCGTTCTGCATGCACCTCATACTACTGCAACCGGGTCAATCATTTTGGCCACGGTTGCAGTGACAATTTTGTTTGCACTGTCAAGTGGCTCTGGAGACCACTAAACTAAACACATTTTTACAGTACATCCTGTGCATACCGTAAGTACGTTGTTTGTTGAGTCCGTCCTAGGCTGTGTTTAGATCTAAAGTTTGGATCCAAACTTCAGTCATTTTCTATCACATCAACTTATCGTACACACACAACTTTTCAGTCACATCATCTTCAATTTCAACCAAAATCCAAACTTTGCGATGAACTAAACACAGCCCTAAGCGAATCCGAACACCGGCGTTGGTTTCCCACCGTGTCAACGTCAGGAAATTGTTGCCGCTCTGGGGACTCGGCAACCGACGCCCTGCCAGTTTACGACATCCAAGAAGTCTCTAGAAAAAATATCGTCATCCCCGCGCGTCGTTGGTCGGTCTGCGGTGCCCGGGCCAGCAGCGAGCCAGCCGCAAAACCTCCTCTCGCGGAGCAAACCACCTCAAAAACCAACGGCGGCCGGGTTCGCCCAGACGCCCACAGGGCGCGCGCGGAAAGCCAAACCACCGCGCGAGCACGCGCCGTGGAGCGGAGCGCTCCATGCGGCGTCGCCTCGCGCGGCTGAGCGGACACGCACGCACGTACTAGGACGAGTAGCCTGTCGCCACCCGCCACCCGCGAGCCGCAACCGCCACGTCTGGCCACTGGCCACTGGCCTGGATTCTCACCTTGACAAACCACTTGGATACTTGATGCATGTCAGTTACTTCCACTCTCCCAGTGTACCGCTCCTGTCTAGGACTGCTAGGCAATACGCGACCAGTAGCACACTAGCACTGTGACCAGAAGCAATGTATTGCCACCGCTGCATGCATGACCACCGCTTATGCCCTGTACACTGTACTGATGCAGCGCAACGTTCCCCATGTGTGTCTGCTGCAGCGTGGCGAGCGAGCCGCTAGGTTCAGTACTAGTACTATCTTCTCTTTTGTAAAAGCGGTGCCAGGTAGAAGCCTGATCGATCCAAGTTTTACGTGGCGGAGGGGCGAGATAGGCGCCACGACGGCGTCACGGCGATCGAGAACCAAATCAACCCCGGGTAGCTCCGCTGCCGCAGTCGGTCGATCGATCGCGCGCGGTGCCATCCATGCATGCATGCATGGGCAGGCTCCTCTTGCCAGCTGCGCCGTTTGTGGCAGTGCGCCCTGCTCGAGCTAACCGAGCCGACAGATCCTAGTGCAGGCAGGCGCCGCGGTGCGTGCCACTGCCACAAGACCAGAGAGAGACGTGGTGCACCCACGGGCCACACGCCGCCCGCCCCCGCCGCGCGCGCGTGCGCATGCAGAGGCGGCAGCAGCTGCCTTCACGTGCACAGCCGTGCCATGGCCGGGCCTCACCTCGCCGATGCATCCACCCTGCTCGCCTCGGTCGAGCGGCCGGCCGGGCCTGGCTCCGCTGCTCGTGCGCAGGCTGCGGCGTCGTTCGTCCGAGGACGTCCCATCAGTCCACGTCGAGACCACTTGGCGAGAGCTTGGATCAGCAAGGCACAAGTATAGGTGGTGTTTGGATCCATAGACTTAACTTTAGTCCCTGTATTTAGACACTAATTTAAAGTATTAAATATAGACTATTTACAAAACTAATTACATAAATGGAAGCTAATTTGCGAGACAAATTTTTTAAGCCTAACTAATCAATAATTAGATAATGTCTACTGTAGCATCACATAGGCTATTATGGATTAATTAGACTCAATAGATTCGTCTCGCAAATATGTCCAAGATTATGGATGGGTTTTATTAATAGTCTACGTTTAATATTTATAATTATTGTCCAAACATCTGATGTGATAGGGACTTAAAAGTTTTAGTCCCATTTAAACAAGGGTCTTAATCTCGCAGCCGCACCCTGCTCCATTTTAAATTTGATCGTGCCATTGTCGTTACGTACGGGTTTAAAACTGCGTCGTGACATAAGCAGATGGGAGTGAGTGAGCACTACGGTTCAGCGATGCATGGGTCGGGTCTGGAAGGGGACGTCGTTTCGATATATTTTTCCTGTGTGCAGCTGCAGCAGCAGCATGGGTGAAGCGATAGGGTCCTACATGGCCCTACATGATCTTATCCAGCTACAACGTTGGGAAAACGACGCCTTGCCATATGCCATGCATATTATCGGCTATCCATGTATAGCCGTGTTAACAAATAAATACTAATAGATCAATTATTGATGCTCTTCGGTTTGTGGAGACTCGCAGCCTCATATGTCACCTAATCTGTTTTACCATCAACCTTAATTCTGATATGGGACCCTACAAAAGTCCGAACGTAGTGAATGAGTATATGTATTTCCAGGATTTTCCTTATATAATCACTGATATGATATATATCAGTATCTGCTAACTGTTCAGTAGGGTCGGCTTGCCGCTGCATCATTGGCAATGATGCTGCTAGCTAGTGTTGCACTATACTTAGGTGTCCCGCTCATCCAAAAGAACAATTCATCATTTTAGCTATTGCAGGAGAGGCAGTCGTTCATTTTCCATTTACACTCCTGTTGAATGACATCAATATATATAATATATACATACAAAATTACTGGAAAAATGTGTGGTGTGACGGTATGGAAGATATTTTTTTCTTTTCTCGAATTCTATAAATAAAATACTACTACTAAAAGAATAAGCAACAGAGACTGGCAGTATGCATGCATGTCAACACAAGATTCTTTCTGAATTTCTTCCTCTGCAATTTCGCACAAAACGGCATGCACAATTCTGCATACTACATACTACAGTGGTATAATACATACACTGCGCAGTAATGTGGAATTTCCCATACTCGAAGGGTAGAAAAAAAAAATACAGGATCGATCAGCTGATCAACCAACTCCAACCATCTCCAGGTGCCCTCAAAATTGTCACACCTTGATTGAACAAACCACCCACTCTTCCTGTCCTCTCTTGCATCTAGCCTTCTAGGACTAGGAGTACTACCCAATTTCTTATCTTGTCCATGGCGAAAGAAAAAGAAATAAGAACAAAAGAGAATAAAGTAATTAGTACTACTAAGTACTCATTTTTAACCTACTGCACGTCTGCACGGCGAGGCCAACCACCGGGAGTGATCAGCTAGCTCGCCGGTCAGTCCTCGAAGCCGGTCTTCTTCCAGACCGCGTCCCGGACCCGGCTGAGGTCGCGCCCCTTGAGCGTCCTCCCGATCCCCTCGTGCACCGACAGCGACGCCGCGCGGCCGCGCCACGCCAGCTCGTGCGGCGGTATCACCACGCCGCCGACGCCGGCCACCTTGCCGTACTCGTAGTCGTCGTCGCCGTCGCCCTGGAGCTCCCACTCCGCAGCAGCGGCCTGGTGATCCCTGTACTCGACCCCAAGAATCTTCTGCCAGTCCGGTATGTTCACCGGCAGCGAGCCGGCGGCCCGATCCAGCGGCGCCTTCCGGCCGGGCGGACGGGATCGCGCGGCCCCTGGCGCCTAGCTCGGCGGGGCTGGACTCCACGCCGGCCGCGCCGAACGAGCCCCACACGTCCGACTCGTCGAACTCGTCTGCCCCGGGGCTTCCGGGGCACCTCGCCGCGGCGCCCCTGGACGGCGCGAACATCCGGTAGGCGTGCTTCGCTGCCGCCGACCTCGCGCTCCCAGCCATACGCCGCCGCCGCCGCCGCCCGATCGATCGGTCTACGCTGCAGGGTAATATATAGGAGTAATTTGCTCCGCTTTACCGTGACGCCGCTCGCAACCACCGATCTTTACAGGAGGGGAGAGCGCGAGAATGTCGTGAGGAGAGTAATGGGTTTGGAGTTTGTGTGTGGGTTTGGACGTTTGGTTGTCCACGTTGGATTTTATAGGAGCGAGAAGTGAAGAGCAGAAGCGGATAAGACTGTTTTCTGGAATGACGCTTCTGCCCTCCGGTGGTTCACGCTGCCACGGCTTCGTAGGCTTACAGCTATGCACCGGGGCACACCGTGGGCGCTTGTGTGGCCATGGGACACGTCGGTCTTGTACACGCCTGAACCGTGGCGAGTAAACATAGTAGTATTTTCCACCGGTGACGTGCCCGCGTCGAGACAAAATCGTACTACGACTACGAGTACGACCAGCTTCACGCTGGAAATGGGCCAATTTCACAGGGAGTAATAATTGGCCAAGGGCATTGGCGAGATTTCGCCAAGAGGAAAGGACCCAGGGACGCCGTCGCTGCACACACGATGGCAACATGGCCCCCTCGGCTGGGTCGACGGGTCCGCGAAGGCGACACGTGGTCTCGCGCTTGGCTGTCTCCCCACGTTCGCTGCCGGTGGCCCCGTCCCCCCTCGTGGGCGCGTGAATTGCAGCCTACTGGCGAAGGGGCCCAATCGTGGGCCCGGCTGTTGGATGGTAGAGGAGACTGGGCCGGTGGCCGGTTGAAACTTGGACGCAATGCAAATAGTGCAGTTCGAGTACTGCGGTAGTGTCCGGGTCAGGTACGGCCCAGATTGATATACTACCGGACTACCGGAGTGCAGTTAACACCGGTCACAGGCTCACAGCTTGACCGGGATGATCAGGAAATTTAGGGCCACAGGCAAAAGGTCGTTGGAACAAATCAATCTTATCCAACTGAGCTGTATAACTTCTCTTCAAGGCATGAATGCATAAGGGGTGGGATCACAACGGTGTGTTGTTAATCGCCTTGCGTATCACCTAGAAACAACACTATCGTCTAACGAGTTGTTTCTACATTATTACAGCATATAAAAAGAGCCATCCCTACAAACTGTGAGCGAAGAGATAATAGATACCACCTCCGTTTCAAACTATAACACTTATTTTGTTTCGTCATGATAATGTTTTGAACAACAATTATTTTATTAAAATATGATTTTTGACACAAATTAATTTTTATTATATTTATATTCAAAAGTAATTACTTTTGCCACAAAATTATATTCTAATAAAATTATGATTGATCAAAGTCTTGTCCCGATGAAACAAAATATACCTTATATTTTGAGATAGATGGAGTAGTAGTACAATACAAGAAGAGATATATGCCCCATCTGTGGTATGGGTTATTTGGCTCGTCTCTTCATCACCAAGGGCCAATGGCTCCATTTTCTTTGGTACACGTTAGAAAAAAAAATATCTATACAACATTACATAAGGACGACGTAGTAATTGTTGTTACATACTCAACAACATATTAACAATTTATTTATTGAAAATGTCTCAGCTATTTATGCAATTTATTGATTGTATTTAAAAACCATATATTGTTAGTTGTTTTAACCTTTAGATGGTTGTTCTTTGGTGTAGGTTGTACAATGTCACAAATTCAATCCACCAAACAACAAAGCAAATATACCACACCTAGGTTATTCATCTTGTTTCACGCATGATCAGTCTACCTCTCTGCAAGAAAACCAAGCAACGAAGCAAATATACCACACCTAGGTTATTCATCTTGTTTCACGCATGATCAGTCTACCTCTCTGCAAGAAAAAAAATGCTAAAACTATTAACAAGAACAATTATGATACCTCTAGCTAGTCAGGATTAGGATACCTCATACTAAATCACTAATACGTATTGTTTGGATTAATGAGAACACATAGCATTTTCATACTACAGTGTAAAGCCTAGTGATAGGGTGTGATATCCATACCCTTGTAGATGAGAGCTCACTGTGATCTATAGGATGGTGGACTGCGATAGGCAACCAAAAGTAAAATAGGGTAGCTAAATTTAGCAATATTTTTGGTTGGTAGTGTAGGGAAGAAAAATGATCTGTTCAAGTATATCCAAGCAGCCAAATTCACCCACTATTTATGCATGTTATATAACATTATTATTTTTGTAGTTGAAAAATTAGCGATACCTAGTAGGAGTACATTTTTATTCAACTGTAGCATTGTGTAATTCTTTTTGACGCAAACATTGTGTAAATTTTTACACCATGAACACACAAATCTGCCAATGAGTGATCACGGTCCGACTGTGCACCGGTGTGTGATGCCCCTGGACAGGGGCGAAGCTATGTTGTCCCGAGGGGGTTCCTAGGAACCCGGCTAGGAAAGTAAAATTAGTGATTAATACCCCCTAATGACCATGTGGGCACCCCCCTTGCCTATATTCTAATGAAATAATGATTGATCAGAGTCTTCTCCCGATGAAACAAAATATACCTTATATTTTGAGATAGATGGAGTAGTAGTACAATACAAGAAGAGATATATGCCCCATCTGTGGTATGGGTTATTTGGCTCGTCTCTTCATCACCAAGGGCCAATGGCTCCATTTTCTTTGGTACACGTTAGAAAAAAAAATATCTATACAACATTACATAAGGACGACGTAGTAATTGTTGTTACACACTCAACAACATATTAACAATTTATTTATTGAAAATGTCTCAGCTATTTATGCAATTTATTGATTGTATTTAAAAACTATATATTATTAATTGTTTTAACATTTAGATGGTTGTTCTTTGGTGTAGGTTGTACAATGTCACAAATTCAATCCACCAAACAACAAAGCAAATATACCACACCTAGGTTATTCATCTTGTTTCACGCATGATCAGTCTACCTCTCTGCAAGAAAAGAATATGCTAAAACTATTAACAAGAACAATTATGATACCTCTAGCTAGTCAGGATTAGGATACCTCATACTAAATCACTAATACGTATTGTTTGGATTAATGAGAACACATAGCATTTTCATACTACAGTGTAAAGCCTAGTGATAGGGTGTGATATCCATACCCTTGTAGATGAGAGCTCACTGTGAGCTATAGGATGGTGGACTGCGATAGGCAAACAACCAAAAGTAAAATAGGGTAGCTAAATTGGGAAGAAAAATGATCTGTTCAAGTATAGCCAAGCAGCCAAATTCACCCACTATTTATGCATGTTATATAACATTATTATTTTTGTAGTTGAAAAATAAGTGATACCTAGTAGGAGTACATTTTTATTCAACTGTAGCATTGTGTAATTTTTTTTGACGCAAACATTGTGTAAATTTTTGCACCATGAAACACAAATCTGCCAATGAGTGATCACGGTCCGACTGTGCACCGGTGTGTGATGCCCCTGGAGGCTTGGACGTTGTCGCCCGCTGTACCACACTACTACCACGGCGCCTCATCCTCCTCTCTCCCCCTCCCCGTCGTTATCGTCGATCGCACGCGCTGTAGCTGTCGTGGTGCATGTATGCTGAACTGTACTGCTACCCACGAGCGGGCCGCGCGCGGGTACGTGGCGTGCGGGCAGTGGCCCGGTCCACGTGGGCGCTGCCCTGGACGCACGTAAGGTAGGGCGCATCTGTACCCGATCCAAAATTAAGACGCCCCTCGGTCGCGCCCCCGGCTAAGGCCGCTTTGATTCAAACCAAATTCATAGAAATTTTAGAGGATTTTATTTCTATACGAATTTTTCCTACAAAGCTCTTTGAATCAAAAGAATAAACCCTATGGAATTCTATGAAATTCCTATGGAATGTCTCTTCCCATACAAGTTTTGGAGGAATTTTAGGGCCCCTTTGAATCAAAGGATTTATGTATGAATTTCATAGGATTCAAATCCTATAGGAAATTTTCCTATTTGGCCTTTTGATTCAAAGGATTGGAGCTTTTCAAATCCTATGAAATTCCTATGAAATGGCACATTGCATGTGGATTTTGGAGGAAATTTAGCAAGAGCTCCAACCTTTTGGAAAATTTCCTTTGAGTCTATCTCTCGAAAAACCGATTCCTGCGTTTTTCCTGCGTTCCAATCAAACGACCATTCCTGTGTTTTTCCTGTGTTTTGCAATCCTCTGTTTTACACTTCAATTCCTGTCAGAATCCTGTGTTTTTCCTATTCCTCCGTTTTTTCTACCCTGCGATTCAAAGGGGGCCCTTAACAAGAGATAGAACCTCATGGAAGAAATCATTTGAGTCTTTATTTCTCCTCAAATTCCTGTGTTTTTCCTGTGGTCCAATCAAACGGTCATTCCTATGTTTTTCCTGTGTTTTGTAATCCTCTGTTTTACACTTATATTCCTGTCAGAATCCTATGTTTTTTATATTCCTCTGTTTTTTCATTCCTATAATTCAACGGACCCTAAGTTTTAATTCCGACCCGAACTGTCTCTACAAAACACAACACGTCTCTACCAGTAGTATCGGACCGTGTGTTTGTATCTGTATATACACGCAATGACCCACACCGATGCGCGATGTTTGGACAGACGAAATACTGGTGTGAATTTGTGTCGTCGATGCGTACATCGATCGATTCGTTGCAAAGAAGCGGCTGTCATATCCATCAATTGTGGCATATATGGTCTGAAACTATGAGAGGATTAACGTACGAGCTTGGTCTTTTTTTTAAAAAAAAAAAGGGTTCATACTTAATTACGTTTCTAAATTCTAATGTGAAAGGATATGACTTGTACCGGTCATACGCTCCTGGTTCTGGCGTGCAGGTTATATACTTGCATTACGACTAGCTGTCATATTCGACCTTCATTCCCATCTGCCTCGCAGTGGACGCCGGTTTAATTTGGCGTCAAGAGGTAGAGGGGATGCATGGTCAGGTGCGCAGTGCAGGGTATTTTGGCCGGTCAGTTCAGTTGGTCTACCGGTTTTGCTTGCATTCATGGGTCTCCTTCCAATTCGCTGTCACTGCGCTGTTCCGGATAAAAAGCGGTAGCTAGATGGTGAATTCAATACCGTATGCGCACTGGACTGCTCGACAGATGACATCGTCGTCTCTGGCAGCCTCCGATCGTGTGCACCGTGTGTGGTGCGTACAGTAGACATCGCAGACTGAATTTTCATTGTAAGGTACGTATAGCTGGTTTTTAAATACGCGTATAGTATAGCCAGACGCGCGGGTTATCTCAGGACTCAGAAGGTTAATGTAGCGTACGCCACTGTGATACTGTCCATAATATATGGGTCATCCTTTGTGAAACGTGGAAAGGCTAACGGTGATTCACGCCATCCTTTTGGAGTACTTCTGATCAATGATCATCAATTCATCATATGGGCTAATGGGCAGCTGAAGGACGCAACAGTGGTCAACTAAAAGCAGTGTCTTGCCGAACTCGGTACGTACTCGTCCCTACACTAGTACTATAGCACACAAATTTGCCTACACCGATATGCTGTATTCGGCCTTGCTAGAGTTGGGCTCACAAAAATTTTTCTCGGCCCAAATGTTCCGCAACAGCCTAGAATGAGCCTTCTTCTCTGTTGGGCCAATCTCATGCTCGTTTTCTCCCAAAATCCTAAGCGCGAGGTTTTGTTTTGTAGGCCCAAATACGCTACACACGGCAAGCGGACACCGCGGAAACTCATCTCCAACAAGGCCAACAACCCTCCAGTCAATGCTGTTCGAGAGATTCAGAGAATCGGAAGCAGTTCAATCCCGAAGCAATTTCACTGTTCCTAAATCCTAATCCCTTCGCTTGTCGCCGATGAGCGCGGCGACGGAGGAGGGGCGGCCGGACGGCGAGGAGGATTCGCCGCGCGCGGAGGCGTTCCTGGAGATCCTCGGCCGGGTCCAGCCGGGGGATGCGGAAGCGGAGCTCTCCTCCTGCGGCATCGGCCCGACGGCGGAGGTCGCGGAGCAGGTGCTCCGGTCCCGCGTCTGCTACTCCCGCCCCAAATCCGCCGTCCGCTTCTTCGTCTGGTCGGGCCGGTCGGTGAAGCACACCGGCTACGCCTGGAACCTCCTCGTCGACATCCTCGGCAAGGCCGGCATGGAGGAGCCCATGTGGGACGCCGTCCGCACCATGAACAAGGAGGGCGGCGGCCTCGTCACCGTCGCCACCTTCGCCTCCATCTTCTCCTCCTACTGCGCCAGCGGCAACCTCAGGAAGGCCGTCGAGGCCTTCGACGTCATGGGGAAGTACGGCGTGGAGCCGGACGCCGTCGCCCTCAACTCCCTCCTCTCCGCCATGTGCCGCGGGGAGGGCCGCGCGCAGGCGGCGCAGGACCTGTTCGAGCGCACCAAGGCCACCGTCGCGCCCGACGCGGACACCTTCGGGATTCTCCTCGAGGCGTGGGAGAAAGAGGGGAACGCCCAGCGCGCCAAGAGCACCTTCGGCGAGATGATTGTCCGCGTCGGCTGGGACGCCGGCAACATGCCCGCGTACGACGCCTTCCTCTCCACGCTCGTGCGCGGGGATCAATTCGGCGAGGCGCTCAAGTTCCTTCAGGTGATGCGGTCCAAGGGCTGCCTCCCGGGGCTCAAGTTCTTCGCCAGGGCAATCGACCTTGTCGTCCGCAAGCGCGACTATGCGAACTCTTTGGCCATTTGGCAAATGATGATCTCGGATGCTGGCCTTGTACCAAACCTCCCCATGTACAATGCCATGATCGACCTCTGTTGCAGTGTTGGTGATACCGACTACGCCCTCCGCATGCTCGATGAAATGCCCTTCAATGGCGTCTTTGCAGATTTTATCACGTACAATGCCATACTTGAAGGGCTCATCAAGCAGCGCAAGGCTCGTGAGGCTGAGGCTTTCCTCGCAGAGATGAGCAAGAACGAGCAGCTGCCCTCCCCAACCAATTGTGCTGCTGCCTATTAGCATGTTCTCTAAGGAGTTTAATCCGTCAGCAGCAATCGATGTGTGGCACTGCATTGTGGAGCACCAGATTACTCCGGCTGATGAGTCAGCCAGAGAACTAATAGTTGGTTCTTTGATTTTGGCAGGTTTGCTGAGGTGGAGAAATAATACTGATGAAATGTTGGACATGGGAATTGAGTTACCTCAGTCAACCATTGATAATATGAAGCGCACATTTGATAAGGCTGGCAAGCGCCACACATATGACCATATGCTAGAAGGCTAAAGCGGTGTTAGCTACACATCACCAGTTTAATCATAATAGGTATGCCTTCTTTCATATGGGTGTTTTTGGCTGTGTCAGTGAATGTCATGAATTGCCTATCATCTTGACCTTATGCCATTCACTAATAAGTAGTAAGCTACTTGGAGTGAATGTCATCAATTGCGTGAATTCACCAATCATCTTGACCTTATGCCATTCACTAATTAGTCCTCATGACTTGCAATTAAGCTACTTGGAATTGGAGGTTTTATCCTGGACTACTAGTTTGGTTCCCTATGTTCTTGCATGAGCCAATTCCTTGTTGCTATTGGCCGTGTTACTCTCCTTTTCTTGTTAATATTGGAGTACCTTTTCTTGACACAGTGCACAAGCCACTAAAAATGACTATTCCACTGACTATTTCTGTGCCCTACTTTTATGCATTTTGATAACTTTCCTTGCCCCTTCGTAAGACACTGCACATCTATGATTCCATCTTCCTTTACAATAGGATTCATAATGAGTATGGAATGTAGCCGTTTGGTGCTCTTCAATGGAGGAAGAACTCCTAACTCATATCTTGGGTATCTAGCGGACATGCACTTCTATCACAACAACTCATATCTTGGGTTATCTAGCGGGGACATGCACTTCTCTCACAACAACTCCTTGTCGATGTCTACACTACTCACCCCACTTTAAGATAGACATCTTGTGGTGGCTGTTGGGGTTTACGGACTTATGTGCCCTCGCACTACAGTTGATGCAACCCATAAGTCCTGATTGCAGATGGACACATTGCATTGACTATCGTCTATCTTCCAGGACCTAACCATTACACATTGGCTATATGTCTAGGCTGTGGTCTCCCCTCATCTAATCATTGAGTGAGTCCCTTGTCCCAAATTACAATGGCCTTACAGATGTGTTTTGTGCTTAACCTTTTTCTCTCTGACCACTTCCATCATTGTAGGTGTCATAGGCTTCTTAGTGTTTAAGCCAAGTAAAATGTGATTCAATCTTCTTTGCTCAAATCCTTGATTCCTGGTACAACATAGTCGAGATAAAACATAATGTTGTTCACTTTAGCCTGTTTGGGTTTTGCAAAACTCCACAGATATGCAGAAGAGAAATGCTATCCCCACTCCATCATGGCTTGACACTTCTTAGTCTTAACTCTGTAGAATTTTAAGGATTGCCTTCTAATTTTGGCATATTATGGACTCGAGTTCAAGATGTGGTGTACTGCGTGTCATCTTTTTCCCTTTACCAAGTTACCCTGCTCTATCTCCAAATGCTTTTGATCACTCTTTGAGAAAGGCATGTTGGAAAACAGAATCATGTGGTCAGTACGGATCACACAGTGCACAAGGTGGTATTGTTCCTTCTTCGTTGAACCTAGATTATCTTCTTTAGTGTTTCTCTGGAACAACAAACCTCTTGAATTGCTAAAGATTTAGTAGCATTGGGTAGAACTACAACAGGTTATGTCTACTGTTGCCACTGTTTGATGCACTTCCATCCTATAGAAATCAATAGCTAATGTTTCTATTAATGATGTGTCTACCAGGGAGGTTTTACATAATTAGAGTCAGGGACTTTTTTGGGGCCTTTTGTGGGTTGACTCCAAAAAAATAAAATAAAAATTCCCAACACTACTGAGAACCTTTAAAAAAATTCAGAATGATCTATTTTGGTTTATTTAATGATCAATGCGCCTATGATTGCATCTGTTGAAGTAGAGTTGTATTCCCACCTTTCTCTCTACACCTTAAGCTTTTGGATGAGCTGATTGGTTCATGAAACTCCAAATATTTTCTGTGGATGTGTTGCTTGATTACTTATTTATGTGTTTCATGGACGCACTGACTAACTATGGTACAACTGTTCTATTGGTAGCCTCATATGACCTTGCTTTTGTTACCACATGTTACTTTTGCAGCCCGACAACCTAGGCTTTACTTAGTACTGTATGTTAACATTTGCATTTGGTCAAATATTGGATTTTTTGGTGTTGGTTTTGTCTGTCGATTGAAAACTAGAGGGTGAATGAGAGAAAAAAGAGGACAAAAGGCAAACCTCATGTCAAAATTTCCTTTTTGTGTCTCATCTCTCCTAGCTCCAGCTTGGCGATTGTGGTCCAAACAAAATGCTGACCTCTGGTCACTGTAAGACATTTATTCAAACTATGCCACCCTGCTTTGCTGCGTTGTCGTTGAGAAGCTCCTCACCATTGGCAGGGGCATTGTTGTGCACCTCCTCTTCCTCCAGGCTCCAGCTCATATAGCTAACGAAACCATGTTTTATATTTCAAAACACATATTTAGATTGAAACTCAAGTACTCAACCTTTTAACATAAAACACCATGTTTTAAAACTTTTCCTGTCTAGGCAAAGCGTACCCAACCCCATCTTGTCTCCCTGTTGGTGCTAACTTGGAACAATCTTGCCACATCTTGGCATAGTTGCCTTCACATTGGCATGTTTGCTAGAGTTAAGTGCCCTTCTTTGCACCCAATTGACCCAAGAAGGCATGAATTCTGCCATTTGGCCTTGTCTGTCACCATATGTGTTGGGCTGATGTGGCAGAATACCAGTATAGAGACTAGCCTGGCTTGAGCAACCTTTACTAAAAGACGGCGTTTTACATTGGTTGACTGCTCACCTTGTTCATGTGCAAAAAAGAAAAGGGGAATGGGCAAAATTTCAGAATGAGGAATTTATCCAAACAAATGTAATGCATGTGTTTGTGTTACACTTTGTCATGTTCTATAAATTTGTGAAATTTACCCTTTCAAAATATCTGACAGGCTACCTAAAAGTATTGACAGCAGTGGGTTCATTGGCATCAGCATCTGCGCTTCCTGTCATAGACGCCTCTCGCCTGAATCGAGGATTAAATGAAATCAAACGGTGAGAGTACATGCTGATGTGTGGATTCAAGTCCAACAATTAAAAGGGCATAAAATGTAGAAGAGCAGATCAAACAGTTCTTTCATTTGGAAGATCTCATAGTTTTTGTGCTATTAGCTTGACCTTCACATGGCACTGTAGTGCCTAGGGGTGTAGATATAGTTGTTTCAACAATCCAGTCATTAACATGTCACCATGTGCCTTTAGTTTTAGACCTGCAAGTCTTTGGGATGTCGATAAAGTTTTCCTGAGAGGGTGTTGAGTTCTTTGGTATGTTAGTATTGCCATATGTCCACTTGTTCAGGATGAGAAGAGGCGAGTTCTGGGTCTCTTGGAAGGCTGCATGGGTACAACCACGGTGAGTTGCTAATTTCATCACATATGTTGCCTATCCATTGCCGTGATTTGCAGGTGTGCTAGAATGGGATAGTGATTTGCATGTGTGTTCCGTCATAGTTGGGGCTGAACAGGATATCGATGTATAAAAATGTGGTTCATTTTATTTAGGTCTGCATGATATAATAGAGCGATGGACATGCATCATCTAGTTTCTAATCAACCTTTAGGGGAAATGATCAAATCCACTCAACTATGGGGCAAACAATACATGCCTTGGGGGAAAAAGAAAGATCGATTTCCCATAAGAGTAAAAGTTGTCATTAAGCCATTATCCTGCTGATCCTTCTATTGTTTTCCTTTTGTTGTTATTGTTCAACTTCAGCTATTTGAAGGTGGATTTTGGAGTAAAAGGTATTCCACAGAGTTGCTCCATTTCAATGTCATGCTACTGAAATATTATTGGGTTTGTTGTGTTGAAAATTGAACTTAGGCGAAGTGCTTCAGTGTCAATTTGCAACACAGGAAACCTGTATAGTTTTGAAATCTACTGTTATTACCAGCAATCCAGCATTTTTGTCACTATTCAGTCATTTTTAGCCTTAATTGTCCCCCGTTTTGTGTTAGGTTTTGATTGCACGTTGATTGTTTTAATCCAAGAAATTGCTTTTTGCTGGAGATTGTGTTGTTTTTTTAGTTGAATTTTTATGCTTAAGATCAGATCGCCATTGTTCAAAGGGGATATGCTTTGTTGAATCGGTTCATTGATCTCAGATTACTTGGTTGTTAGCTGGCTAAGGTGACAGTTCTCCCATATTGTTCAACTTAAGTCAGCTTAACATAAAAATCCCATATATTATGGGACGACGGTACATAAATAGCCAGCTTTTATTGAAGTGTTACATAGAGCTCTGTTGCTCCGACATCCCAATTGTTATGTAAAGAATCTAATATGTTTTGAAATATGTACTTGTTTTCCTAATTTGTATTACTCCTTTATATCTGGACCTTCCAGATGCAGATCATCATATACGCAATCCATCTTATTTTTACACATTTTTCGCGGGACCTCCTTTTACAGAATGTTCTCTTTTTATGCTACGTTCTGCAACTGCAACCTGTCTGGACATGCCTAATGGTGGTTCATAATTTTCCCAGTTCTGATTGCTACGAATTTTGTTGAATTGTTAGACACAGACCCCTTGGATGGATAGCGTGCAGAGTCGTCTCTTTGTCTGTATGCGAAAAAGGATTCCATGTTCTTTGTTTTGACAAAAATGAAAGGAAAAAGAACTTCCTGTCCTGCAATGCCAGCTGCTAGGCAGTTGTAGAAGCCCATCAAAAATATTTGGAGTGAATAGGACTCAGCCGTCCAGCTCGTTTCAACCATAAAGGCGTAAATTATAGGGCTCAGCGTCACTATTAGCCTGGTCGGTCATTGTTCATTTTTTTCGCATATTGTAATCTAATGGCTGCAGTGCATCCACTCCACTTGTCCATCCAGGAGTCCAGCACGAGCTGCATGCGTCAACATGCAATCGCGGAGAAACGATGGCTCAGGAAGCGTCCTGGGAGATGGAATTGGGGAGGGAGATTGATAATGGGTCTTCGCTTTCTGTTTTGTGCTGTTGTTGTCTTCATGGACGAAAGGGCGGCTTGAAACTGTTCCATCCATGAGCGAAATAACGGCATCCATCCATGGATGAGAGTGGACGGTCCTCGAAAGAGAGTGGCAAAGCGTTTTGTCAGGAACAAGCAATCGCATTGCCTTCATGTGAAAGCATAGCAAAACTGTAGAAGGTTCTAGCCTGGCAAGTTGCAATTCGAGAGAGATTTTATTTTCACGTTGCAATTGAACTTTTGCATCCTCCAATTTTTGGTAAGGAAAGGAAAAGGGCCTCTAGAATGTAGTGATGCAATGCTCGTTGCAACGAACCGCTTTTGCACCACAAATTTAATCCGGCCGTATGGTTCAGACAGGCTCGCCTGACCTCATGGCAAGACGTAATTAATTCAACCAGGCTTACAAATTTGTGTACTTTTGCCTTTGATTATTCAGAGAAAGGATGGATACAGCCAATGCTGGCACATCATGGGACATTTAGGTTGCAACTAATCAAGCTTTCTGATAACAATCTTGATTAGCTGGTGGTTCTTGCGATGTACACACGCAGGATGCATGATAGATCGATGATTCGTTGTCCTTATTATTAGCAACCAAACTGCTGATCAAGCAATGACTAATGGTTCTCGCTGCCAGACAAATGGCAATAATACGAAAACATTCCGCCTAATATTCGTGGTGACTAAAGGGCCAAACCAAGCATGCAGCTAGCCAATGGGTAGCAATGGCTTCCCAGAATTCCGGGACGTGCATGCAAAACCTGTATATAATACTGAAATGTAAATTTCTCCATTTCAGCAGATATTCAAGCGAACTGAAGGTCTGAAGCCAACTAAACAAGGTGTTGTAAGTTTTAAACAAACGAAACCTGTTACCTATACACTAAAGGGCCAAGCCTTTTTTTTTTTCGAGAAACACAGTACAAACACCCTACCCCTATGAGCACCTCCGAAAGACTGGGCCGGCATATCCCCTATGAGCACCTCTGAAAGACTGGGCCGTCATATCTTGAGATTGACGAAGTCACCACATGCGTCTCGCTGTCGACGAGTACGTCGCCTACCACTGAAAGAATAATTAGCCGTAAATGCGAGCACCCATGTCAAATCTAGTATTTGAACCCGGGTGGGCTGGTTCCACCACAAGGAACCTAACCAGTTAAGCTATGCTCACTTCGCACTAAAGGGCCAAACCTTAATCGCTTAAAACACTGAAACCTAACCACTGAATTGAACTAAGTGTGTACAACATCTGTATGGAGGGCTCTGAGTTGGTAAAGAACAGCAGAGAGCCAGGAGATCGTGTGACGTTTATCAGAGAGCTAAATCCAAATGTTGAACACATAAGCCATCCACACATTATCACTGGATTAAACTTGTCCTCTGATTATAAAAAGCAAACCCCCGTATAATGCACAGCCACCAGTTAGTCTCTGGAATGTACAACTGTACATACACTAATCAACAATTGATAATATAATCAGGAGCAATTTAACTCGCTCTTTTATTAACTGAGATGACTTGAAGTACTACTGTCACTTACATGGCTTGTTCATGTTGTTGTAGTGGATCTTCTGGGTGGGGCCCCTCATCGGCGCCGCCATCGCCGCCGCCTACCACCAGTACGTCCTGAGGGCCAGCGCCGCCAAGCTCGGCTCTTCCTCCTCCTTCCGCGGCTAGACGCCGCCGCCGCTGGATGACCGGAGGCATTGAAGTGTAGATATATCGATATTAGAGAGGGCCTCCGGTCAGCTCGCTGTTAATGATCAGCTAGCTGTTCGTTTGCCTGCCAGAGCTAGTTTATCCTCGGATTCTGGCTTTCTGCGTCAGCTAGCTTGTTGATCATCTTCAGCTTCTGTAATTCCTGAGCTATGCTGCATAATTGTTTTCTCAATGTTTCTTCCAGGTGTGCTTTTCATGTTAACTTTGTATGTGTCTGTATGTATATATATGCGAGCTGTGTGCATATGGTACCAAAAAACTGTATGCGTACTATATATAAAAAAGTACTTCTATGTTTTCCTCCTAGGGTCTTCCGGATCTATCTATTCCTGCTTTGAGTATCACTTCTTTAGAATCTGTTGAATGTATCAACAAAGGAAGAACACCATAAGTCAGTCTATCTACCCGAGCTGTGCTTGAACAAGGGGTGAACGGGCCGCGGACGCTCGCGTTTTGGTGAGGAAAAAGTACACTGAAGGACCCTCAACTTGTCATCGAGTTACAGAATCGTCCCCCAACCACAAAACCAAATATATGACATCCCTTAACTTAAAAAACCGTTCAATCTAGGTCCTTTAGTGGTTTTGACCCGATTTTGTCCTACGTGGAAGCTGAGTCAGCGTGAAACCTACGTGGGACCAACGAGCTCAGCGACGGCTACTCCAAGGGCACCGGCCTCGCCGCCGAGATCATCGGCACCTTCGTGCTCGTCTACACCGTCTTCTCCGCCACCGACCCCAAGCGCAACGCCCGCGACTCCCACGTCCCCGTAAGTCACTTCGCGCGTTAGCTCTTCTTCTTGCATGGCAATTAGCAAATGATTAATTAGCATTAAACAAGTGATATCGCTAGATAGGGACAATTGAAGAAGTCTAAACACGTGATTATATTAGGTGAGCCATCGTTTTCAAGGTCTGATGGATAACATATATACAGTTCTCATTGGCGTTCTTCTGATTATAGTTCTGGAACATTAGGGTCAATTTTTGATAATGTTAGTTTCATACAGTTCAACTACAAGAACGTTAATAAAAGTAACTCCTTTAACCAAACTGATTGCATAAGCGTGCAGTGTGTGCTTCCTGATGGTAAATGGTTCAAAATGTCTAAACAGCTGAACTGAAATTAATTTCAGAACATCTGAAGAAACAGTCTCGAGAATTTGTTCATATAATTAACATGATGCAATTGATTTGTTCAGGTTCTTGCTCCTCTTCCAATTGGGTTCGCGGTGTTCATGGTTCACTTGGCCACGATCCCGATCACCGGCACCGGCATCAACCCGGCAAGGCTAAATCCAAATGTTGAACACATAAGCCATCCACACATTATCACTGGATTAAACTTGTCCTCTGATTATAAAAAGCAAACCCCCGTATAATGCACAGCCACCAGTTAGTCTCTGGAATGACCTAATGATGATGGCTTTAGTCGGTTGAGGGCGGCAAAATTATAACCCAGAAATCCCCCTCACCATAAACCCCAGGCTTATCTCTCACTAATTAACAAAATCGCTAAACAAACTAATCACTTGATCACTTCCTGTCCAGTCACGAGCCAGTAGCTAGCTACTACTAGCTACAGTCCACTAGACACCGCCCATAAATACCTCGGCTCGCCGAGCTCGTCAGCTCACACCACTGCAAGCAGCGAGCAACCTAAGCGCGCACACACACAGCGCGCTCACAGTGATCGGAGTCGGAGATGGCGAAGGACATTGAGGCGGCGGCGGCGGCGGCGGAGGGCGGGGAGTACACGGCGAAGGACTACTCCGACCCGCCGCCGGCGCCGCTGATCGACGCGGAGGAGCTGACCAAGTGGTCCCTGTACCGCGCGGTGATCGCCGAGTTCGTGGCCACGCTGCTCTTCCTCTACATCACGGTGGCCACGGTCATCGGGTACAAGCACCAGTCGGACCCGGGCGCGAACGCCGCCGACGCCGCGTGCAGCGGCGTCGGCATCCTCGGCATCGCGTGGGCGTTCGGCGGCATGATCTTCATCCTCGTCTACTGCACCGCCGGCGTGTCGGGCGGCCACATCAACCCGGCGGTGACGTTCGGGCTCTTCCTGGCGCGCAAGGTGTCGCTGGTGCGCGCGGTGCTGTACATCGTCGCGCAGAGCCTCGGCGCCATCTGCGGCGTCGGGCTCGTCAAGGGGTTCCAGAGCGCCTTCTACGTGCGCTACGGCGGCGGCGCCAACGAGCTCAGCGACGGCTACTCCAAGGGCACCGGCCTCGCCGCCGAGATCATCGGCACCTTCGTGCTCGTCTACACCGTCTTCTCCGCCACCGACCCCAAGCGCAACGCCCGCGACTCCCACGTCCCCGTAAGTCACTTCGCGCGTTAGCTCTTCTTCTTGCATGGCAATTAGCAAATGATTAATTAGCATTAAACAAGTGATATCGCTAGATAGGGACAATTGAAGAAGTCTAAACACGTGATTACATTAGGTGAGCCATCGTTTTCAAGGTCTGATGGATAACATATATACAGTTCTCATTGGCGTTCTTCTGATTATAGTTCTGGAACATTAGGGTCAATTTTTGATAATGTTAGTTTCATACAGTTCAACTACAAGAACGTTAATAAAAGTAACTCCTTTAACCAAACTGATTGCATACGCGTGCAGTGCTTCCTGATGGTTCAAAATGTCTAAACAGCTGAATTGAAATTAAATTTCAGAACATCTGAAGAACAGTTTCGAGAATTTATTCATATAACATGATGAAATTGATTTGTTCAGGTTCTTGCTCCTCTTCCAATTGGGTTCGCGGTGTTCATGGTTCACTTGGCCACGATCCCGATCACCGGCACCGGCATCAACCCGGCAAGGAGCTTGGGAGCTGCGGTGATCTACAACCAGCACAAGGCATGGCATGACCACGTACGTGCCACACTACTTTGCCTCCTATATTTTCCTTTTTTTTTACAGTCTACCAATGGTCTACTTACATGACAAATCGATTAGCAATCACAAGCTTAAATTATAAGCATAACTTTGCGGTCCTTCTGAGCCGTAAGTCCACACATGTATAGCAGACAGTAGATATACTATTATACCGAAAGGCTCGGGATAAGGCTTAAATTAAGCTCAGCAGATGTCATCACCAACTGATAATTAAGTCATGAAGTTTTTAAAATATAGCAACTCCACGTCCCCACCTGCAGAGCAACTTCAGAAAGCAACCTACAAGGCCACAACAGAGCAAACGGCCCTGTAATCTCCTCCCAACTACCCTCTAGACATACCTAAAGAAGCTCAATGGTAGCTTGGTGTACAACTGTACATACACTAATCAACAATTAATAATATAATCAGGAGCAATTTAACTCGCTCTTGTATTAACTGAGATGACTTGAAGTACTACTGTCACTTACATAGCTTGTTCATGTTGTTGTAGTGGATCTTCTGGGTGGGGCCCCTCATCGGCGCCGCCATCGCCGCCGCCTACCACCAGTACGTCCTGAGGGCCAGCGCCGCCAAGCTCGGCTCTTCCTCCTCCTTCCGCGGCTAGACGCCGCCGCCGCTGGATGACCGGAGGCATTGAAGTGTAGATATATCGATATCCGTCCAAAAAAAAACAAATCTGGTTTTCCGTGCCAACGTTTACCGTCCGTCTTATTTGAAAAAAATTATAAAAAAATTAAAAAGACAAGTCACACATAAAATATTAATCATGTTTTATCACTAGGCAACAATGAAAATACGAATTATAAAAAAAATTATATATAAGACGAAACAGTTAAAGTTGGATACGGCAACCTATGGTTTATCTTTTTTTTGGGACGGAGGGGAGTAGATAACATGTGATTTGTCACTCATTTAACGCGCTGTGGATGCGTGTTGTCACAAAGTAAACGTATCCTTGATATTAAGCAAAAAGTATACATTAGTACTTGTCTTTTTATCCAAACAAGAGGGAGTACAAACAGAGGGAGTCCATTTAGAGTCTGTTTGAGAGCTTAAAATTCTGATAAGAACATGTTGTAGCCAGCTTCTGAGAATCTAGAAAAATTGGGCTTTCCAGCTTCTGACTTCTAATTCATTTTTTGAGGTTCTACAACTACAGCTTCTAAAAAATCTGGACCAAAAGCTAAATTTTTGGGACCTTCTAATTCTGGAGAAAGCTGCAGTAGCTAAAGCTCCCCAAACAGGACTTGGCCATTCCGGTTTATCCTTTTGAATATAACATTTTAGTACCATGATACCGGTGTGCTCTTTCTGTATTCCTATAAAAGATCATATATCCCTTGTCATGTCTCATGTGGTACCCACATAGCACATACAGTAGATGACCCATTTTACATATAAAAGTGAATGGATTAAAGTAAAGAACAAATAAAGAGAAATTCATTTGAACTAGCTGAAAACAAGTCATATAGATCTATATCCATTATTTCATTAGAAGCAACAATCTTGATTTAAATATCTATTTGGCACAACTTTAGATTGTTAGAATTTTAGATAGAAATTTTTGTTATCCTATTGGCCATTATATAAGATAACCAACCAACTAGGCTCTAGAAGTCACAAAAAATCCATAAGAAAAATTAATATCCATTTAGATTAAAAATATACAATTTTTTAAAACATGATGGTGAGCTACCATTAAATTTTGATTGCAAGTACAGTCTCGTGATTAGAAAATGGAATGATTTTAGAAAGATGAGGTTCGATTTTAAAACTCGTGTTTCAACACACGGGGTATTTAGCTGGTTGGGTTATAAGTTTATAGACATTTCACATACTACATCTTGCAGTGCGCGCTATATAGATTTATTCAATGTATTTATTAATATTTGTATCTCTTATGACTCAAATAACTTTGAGTGGATATGATTTCATAGTTTTGGTATTTAAATACGAGTTAAAGTCTAAATTTAACTCTATTTTTAGTTAGATCTAAATTTAAACTCATTAGGGCTGCAACTTCCAGCTCACTTCATTCTATTATTCGTGATCTGAAAACTTGTTGTTTTACTCCAGTTTCAAAAAAGATAAATTGAAGTTGAGTTGTGCCAAATAGACCCATACACTCTGTTGCAGGTGATTATGGCCCAGCTGCCACCGTCCCGGCTGCGTTGCTGGCATGCACTCCGTCCGGCCTTTTCACCAAAACGCGAGCGTCGCGGGCCGTCCACCCCTGTTCAAGTACAAACTGACACCCCTGTGTTCTTCCTTTGTTGGCACATTCAACAGATTCTAAAGAAGCGATACTCAAAGCAGGAATAGATAGATCCGGAAGACCCTAGCTAGGAGGAAAACATCGAAGTACTTTTTATATAGCGTGGCATAGAGGTTTTTGGTACCATATGCACACAGCTCGCATATATACATACAGACACATACAAAGTTAACATGAAAAGCACACCTGGAAGAAACATTGAGCAAACAATTATACAGAAGCTGAAGATGATCAACAAGCTAGCTGACGCAGAAAGCCAGAAACCGAGGATAAACTAGCTTTGGCAGGCAAACGAGCAGCTAGCTGATTAACAGCGAGCTGACCGGAGGCCCTCTCTG
>CM020183.1:36844774-36883912 GCA_009805545.1 Oryza longistaminata
CTGGTCCTGGTCCTCGCCCCGCGCGCGCTTCATTCGGGCGAGGTTGAACTCCAGCTTATCAAGGTAGGCGTGTTTGAAGGAGTCGCGGATCCGGAGCGACGGCCACAGGTGCATCTTCGCCGGCGGGAGATTGCGGGGGTTCGCGGCGGATGGCCGGAGAGGAGAGGAGCGAGGAGGCGGCGGCGGCGAGAAGCGTGAGTTTTGGGGAGGATCGTCGCGGTTTGGTCAGGGGTCCATCAGTCCATGGATGATGGAAGGGGAGGATGTGACTGCAACGACGGGCCCACGCGGGCCCGTAGGCCGATCTGGGCTCGGGTGGGTCGTCGGAGGGTGGGGTCAGGTCACGTATCCTGATCGTTGGAGGAATATCGGACGGGTGGTAGATATGCTGACCGTATTGTAGGGCAGCTGATCGATCAACCCAAACTTTGAGGATTAATTAATGTTGGATCTATAGTGGTGTTTAGATTCAGGAGTGTATACGGACGCGATGGATGCGTGCTTTCACAAGTATACATATCCTTGATGAGGAGAAAAAAAGTAATATCTCCGTTTCGTATATTATTAGTTGTTTGACCTTTTTTTTCTTTCAAACTTACTACCTCCATTTTTTAATAGATGACGCCGTTGATTTTTTCTCACATGTTTGACCATTCATCTTATTCAAAAATTTTATGCAAATGTATAAGATATAAATCACACTTAAAGTACTAGAAGGAATAAAACAACTCATAACAAAATAAATTATAATTACGTAAATTTTTTGAATAAGACGAATGGTCAAACATGTGAGAAAAAATCAACGGCGTCATCTATTAAAAAATGGAGGTAGTAAGTTTGAAAGAAAAAAAAGGTCAAACAACTAATAATATACGAAACGGAGATATTACTTTTTTTCTCCTCATCAAGGATATGTATACTTGTGAAAGCACGCATCCATCGCGTCCGTATACACTCCTGAATCTAAACACCACTATAGATCCAACATTAATTAATCCTCAAAGTTTGGGTTGATCGATCAGCTGCCCTACAATACGGTCAGCATATCTACCACCCGTCCGATATTCCTCCAACGATCAGGATACGTGACCTGACCCCACCCTCCGACGGCCCACCCGAGCCCAGATCGGCCTACGGGCCCGCGTGGGCCCGTCGTTGCAGTCACATCCTCCCCTTCCATCATCCATGGACTGATGGACCCCTGACCAAACCGCGACGATCCTCCCCCAAAACGCACGCTTCTCGCCGCCGCCGCCTCCTCGCTCCTCTCCTCTCCGGCCATCCGCCGCGAACCCCCGAAATCTCCCGCCGGCGAAGATGCACCTGTGGCCGTCGCTCCGGATCCGCGACTCCTTCAAACACGCCTACCTTGATAAGCTGGAGTTCAACCTCGCCCGCATGAAGCGCGCGCGGGGCGAGGACCAGGACCAGGACCAGCAGCAGCCGCCCGGCGACGGGAAGGCGCCGCTGCTCGAGGGCCGCCGGGCTCCGAGGAGCTCGTTCGTCGCCGGCGCGCTTGAGCTCGCCATGGACGCCGCCATGCTCCTCACCTGCTGCTGCTGTTGCTTCTGCTGTGGCGGTATGTAACACAGACTGAATCCTGTTTTCAATTTCCATTTCTAATTATTGGGATCGCAGAAATCCAACCGTGCTACCATCCATTTCATTTATCCTTAATTTTTTTTGCACGGATTCAGCGTTTGATTGTGAAAAAACGCATTTATCATGATAGACGAAGTATTGTCTACTAATTTTCAGTTTTTCTGAATACCCCAAAAAAAATTCCACTTGTATTTCTACTTGAATCAGACAGAAGAAAATCATGTGATAGATTACGACTGCGATAGATTGTAGAGTCGTAGGTTCAATTGATTGAGATGGTATAGGAATTAATGTTCTGGTCGTGTATGGTATGGATTGGTTTCCTGATCTATCAAGTTGAATCTGTCTCCTTAATATTGGGGCTTCAGACTTGATCGCTTTTGCTTAACCACTTAACCACATATAATTCGTAAGAAATAATCTCCTACAAGAGCACCCAACCTTTTTGGTAAGTTGGCAACCATGAGAATTCACTGTACACACGTAACCATCAAAGAAATACTAGTTTCTATTGGAGGCTGTAACTCACACCTCTGTCGTTGTTAGCAATCTCAAATGGTTGCAGTTATGCAATGTGGGGTGTTCACGAATGTTAACAAGAGTTGTGGTGTGATCTGGTTACATTGAGGGTATAGCGTGTCAGAGCATGGCTGTAGTTCTGGGTTATTTGATGAATTTACGATGGCAGTGAAACTGTGAAAGTCAAGGTTTGCTGTTGGACGCACCTGTTTATGTGCTTTTCCTTTTTGTCCTGAGTCAGCAGTTTGATGGTCCTTCCGTAATACGTTCTCGTGGGCTATCCCCCGTCTTCAGTTTGATTTCCTTGCAAGAACAACATTTGAATAGACTCAAGTCAGGACATTTGAAAATAACTTCATTTCTTCAATTCATAAATTGTGGCCAAGTTTTTTTGAATTATGATTACTGATTAGACACTTTTCTGGAAACCCTCATAGCCAAACATCTGAAGATATTATGCATGTTTGTTTGAAATCTCAATACCAGGCCAAAAACTCATTTAGGACCACAATTGTGACAAAAACTATCCAGGGACCAGGGCGGGCTACTATGCCTGTTGAAATTGTTTCTGCACTGATTTTTCCTTTTAGAACTATATTCCTGGACTGTGGACTGAACAAGAGGATTTTCCCGCTGAAAGTGGATATTGTATATTGTTGGTGCCTAGTACAATCACGAGTTGCTATGGATCTACGGTGCATATGCCGCATGCAGATCTTTGGAGGGACACATAATTGACTCTCCTTAATTTAATGGTTACTGCTAATTGGTGGGCATATCCACCTTCCTGTCTTCGAACTTATGATTTGTCGCTGTGATAAAATAAGTTGAAGCTGTTTGCCATATATTTTTGGTAATTCATGTTATGGCGATCTCCATTTTGTTCTATGGCCATCATGTTCTTCATTTGCAAAAGGAAAAGAAACCGCTAAAATCCCCTTTGGTTTCTTTCCTGAATTTGATCTAGGTAACTTTATTTTTTCTAACCCGTATATAACCAAACCATCTGTTTTGTTCCAGCTTGTGGTGACGAGGAAGATCATCCTATTGCTCGCTGAGAATCACCTTCAGAAGAGTTCCCTGAAGAAAACCAGAAAATGCACGGACACAGTCAAATAACTTCTTCTCTGTATATATGGATTTTTGGTTGTTCGCTGTTGTGGCTCAAAGATGCCACTGGCCAATATACATAGAAGTATTTTTTTATGTAGAAAATTAATGTAGTTATACTTCAGAATCAACAGATCGGCCTACGGGCCCGCGTGGGCCCGTCGTTACAGTCACATCCTCCCCTTCCATGGACTGATGGACCCCTGACCAAACCGCGACGATCCTCCCCCAAAACGCACGCTTCTCGCCGCCGCCGCCTCCTCGCTCCTCTCCTCTCCGGCCATCCGCCGCGAACCCCCGAAATCTCCCGCCGGCGAAGATGCACCTGTGGCCGTCGCTCCGGATCCGCGACTCCTTCAAACACGCCTACCTTGATAAGCTGGAGTTCAACCTCGCCCGAATGAAGCGCGCGCGGGGCGAGGACCAGGACCAGCAGGAGCCGCCCGGCGACGGGAAGTCTCCGCTGCTCGAGGGCCGCCGGGCTCCGAGGAGCTCGTTCGTCGCCGGCGCGCTTGAGCTCGCCATGGACGCCGCCATGCTCCTCACCTGCTGCTGCTGTTGCTTCTGCTGTGGCGGTATGTGACACAGACTGAATTCTTATTGCAATTTCCATTTCTAATTATTGGGATCGCAGAAATTCAACCGTGCTACCATCTATTTCATTTATCATTATTTTTTGCACGGATTCAGCGTTTGATTGTGAAAAAACGCATTTATCATGATAGACGAAGTATTGTCTACTAATTTTCAGTTTTTCTGAATGCCCTAAAAAAATTCCACTTGTATTTCTACTTGAATCAGACAGAAGAAAATCATGTGATAGATTACGACTGCGATAGCTCGTAGAGTTGTAGGTTCAATTGATTGAGATGATATAGGAATTAATATTCTGGTCGTGTATGGTATGGATTGGTTTCCTGATCGATCAAGTTGAATCTGTCTCCTTAATATTTGGGCTTCAGACTTGATCGCTTATGCTTAACTACTTAACCACATATAATTCGTAAGAAATCATCTCCTACAAGAGCACCCAACCTTTTTGGTAAGTTGGCAACCATGGGAATTCACTGTACACAGTTCCTATTGGAGGCTGTAACTCACACCTCTGTCGTTGTTAGCAATCTCAAATGATTGCAGTTATGCAATGTGGGGTGTTCACGAATGTTAAAAAGAGTTGTGGTGTGATCTGGTTACATTGAGGGCATAGTGAGGGGAGGGGAAGAAGAGGCTGACATGTGGGACCCACGTTGAGTGGGCTGCCACGTCGGACAAAATCGGAGTCAAAACCCAACTAGGGATTTAGTTTACACTGGTTTTGTTAGTTGGGGGACGTGTTGTATCCGGTTTTACGGTTGGGGGGCGATTTTGTAACTCGGTGACAAGTTGAGGGACCTCCGGTGTACTTTGTCCTTTTGGTGAAAAGGCCGGATGGAGTGCATGCCAGTTAACGCAGCCGGGCCAGTGGCAACTGGGCCATAGATCACCTGCAAGTCTGCAACAGAGGGTGCGCTCTTTTCAGCTTATAGGATTTAGATTCTCCTCGTTTTCCGTTAGCACGCTTTTCAAACTGCTAAACGGTATATTTCGTGCGCAAACTTTCTATAAAGAAATTGTTAAAAAAATCCAACAAATTTATTCATAAAAAATATATATTAATACTTAATTAATCATATGCTAATCACATTTCTCGTTTTGCGTGCGGCTAAACTGTCCACTGCCACTGCTGAAACGATCGCACCCAGTGTAGAGAATTTAGAGTATCCAGAGTGGATGGGTCTATTTGGCACAACTCCAACTTTAGCTTCATCTCTTTTGATACTGGAGTAAACAAACAGTTTCAGATTACGAAGAATAGAGTGAAGCGAGCTGAAGTTGTAGCCCTAATGAATTAAATTTAGACTTTAATTCTATTTAAATACCAAACTACGAAATCATATCACTCAAAGTTATTTTTCAGTCATAAGAGATACACATCTTTAAATAAATAAATTGATAAATCTATATAGCGCGCACTGCATGCTGTAGTATGTGAAATGTCTATAAACTTATAACCCAACTAGCTAAATACCCGTGTGTTGCAACAGAGTTATAAAAGCGAAACTCATCTTTCTAAAACCATTTCCATTTTCTAATCACGAGACTGTACTTGCAAAAATTGATATTAAATTTTCTTATGGATTTTTTGTGACTTCTAGAGCCTAGTTGGCTGGTTATCTCTACATAATTGCCAAAAGGATAAATAAAATTTTTAATTAAAACTCTTACAATCTAAAGTCGTGCCAAAGATATTTTGCTTACACTGTTTGACCACTCGTCTTATTAAAAGTCGCATTTCTCGTTTTGCGTGCGGCTAAACTGTCCACCGCCACTGCTGAAACGATCGCACCCAGAGTGTAGAGAATTTAGAGTATCCGGAGTGTATGGGTCTATTTGGCACAACTTCAACTTCAGCTTCATCTTTTTTGAAACTGGAGTAAACAAACATATTCAGATTACGAAGAATAGAGTGAAGCGAGCTGAAGTTGTAGCCCTAATGAGTTAAATTTAGATCTAACTAAAAATAGAGTTAAATTTAGACTTTAATTCTATTTAAATACCAAACTACGAAATCATATCACTCAAAGTTATTTTTGAGTCATAAGAGATACACATCTTTAAATAAATAAATTGATAAATCTATATAGCGCGCACTGCATGTTGTAGTATGTGAAATGTCTATAAACTTATAAGTTATAACCCAACTAGCTAAATACCCGTGTGTTGCAACAGAGTTTTAAAAGCGAAACTCATCTTTCTAAAACCATTTCCATTTTCTAATCACGAGACTGTACTTGCAAAAATTGATATTAAATTTTCTTATGGATTTTTTGTGACTTCTAGAGCCTAGTTGGCTGGTTATCTCTACTATATAATTGCCAAAAGGATAAATAAAATTTTTAATTAAAACTCAAACAATCTAAAGTCGTGCCAAATAGATACTCCTTCCATCCCATAATATAAGGATTTTGATATTTTGCTTATACTGTTTGACCACTTGTCTTATTAAAAAAAATTGTGCAAATATAAAAAACGAAAGGTTATGCTTAAAGTATGTTGGATAATAAAGTAAGTAAAAAAATAAATAGTAATTTTATTTTTTTAATAAGACAAATGGTCAAACAGTGCAATCAAAATGTCAAAATCCCTTATATTAGGGGATGGAGGGAGTATTTAAATCCAGATTGTTGGTTCTAATGAAGAATAATGGATATAGATCTATATAGGCTTTGTTACCCGTTGGTTCTTCCCTCGGTCTTCATCCGGAGCTAATTGTAACAGGATTGGGCAATGGTCCGATCTGAGGGTGTACAACCTGTGCCATAGGGAAAATCGTTGACCAATTCTGGCTCGCAATAGCCTGATCAAGTCGGACTAGCACATTTCGTCTTCCTTCTTGTTTGTTATCGTATGCCCATGGCGACCCCTTGAACCCTAAATCATATTTGGCTATATAGATCCTAAATAAGTTTGAAAAAAAATGGTCAAACAACTAATAATATACTAAACGGAGAGATTACTTTTTCTTTTCTCAAGGATATGTCTCCTGATCAAGGATATGTGTACTTGTGAAAGCATGCATCCACCTTGTCTGTATATTGGATGTGACACGCCAAAACTATAGATCCAACATTAATTAATCCTCAAAGTTTGGGTTGATCGATCATTTGCCTACCGAAACTCACGTGAAAAACGGCTGCCCTACAATACGGTCAGCATATCTACCACCCGTCCGATATTCCTCCAACGATCAGGATACGTGACCTGACCCCACCCTCCGACGACCCACCGACCGTGGCTGTAGTTCAGGGTTAATTGATGAATTTACGATGGCAGTGAAACTGTGAAAGTCAAGGTTTGCTGTTAGCAATCTCAAATGATTGCAGTTATGCAATGTGGGGTGTTCACGAATGTTAAAAAGAGTTGTGGTGTGATCTGGTTACATTGAGGGCATAGCGTGTCAGACCGTGGCTGTAGTTCAGGGTTAATTGATGAATTTACGATGGCAGTGAAACTGTGAAAGTCAAGGTTTGCTGTTAGCAATCTCAAATGATTGCAGTTATGCAATGTGGGGTGTTCACGAATGTTAAAAAGAGTTGTGGTGTGATCTGGTTACATTGAGGGCATAGCGTGTCAGACCGTGGCTGTAGTTCAGGGTTAATTGATGAATTTACGATGGCAGTGAAACTGTGAAAGTCAAGGTTTGCTGTTAGCAATCTCAAATGATTGCAGTTATGCAATGTGGGGTGTTCACGAATGTTAAAAAGAGTTGTGGTGTGATCTGGTTACATTGAGGGCATAGCGTGTCAGACCGTGGCTGTAGTTCAGGGTTAATTGATGAATTTACGATGGCAGTGAAACTGTGAAAGTCAAGGTTTGCTGTTAGCAATCTCAAATGATTGCAGTTATGCAATGTGGGGTGTTCACGAATGTTAAAAAGAGTTGTGGTGTGATCTGGTTACATTGAGGGCATAGCGTGTCAGACCGTGGCTGTAGTTCAGGGTTAATTGATGAATTTACGATGGCAGTGAAACTGTGAAAGTCAAGGTTTGCTGTTAGCAATCTCAAATGATTGCAGTTATGCAATGTGGGGTGTTCACGAATGTTAAAAAGAGTTGTGGTGTGATCTGGTTACATTGAGGGCATAGCGTGTCAGACCGTGGCTGTAGTTCAGGGTTAATTGATGAATTTACGATGGCAGTGAAACTGTGAAAGTCAAGGTTTGCTGTTAGCAATCTCAAATGATTGCAGTTATGCAATGTGGGGTGTTCACGAATGTTAAAAAGAGTTGTGGTGTGATCTGGTTACATTGAGGGCATAGCGTGTCAGACCGTGGCTGTAGTTCAGGGTTAATTGATGAATTTACGATGGCAGTGAAACTGTGAAAGTCAAGGTTTGCTGTTAGCAATCTCAAATGATTGCAGTTATGCAATGTGGGGTGTTCACGAATGTTAAAAAGAGTTGTGGTGTGATCTGGTTACATTGAGGGCATAGCGTGTCAGACCGTGGCTGTAGTTCAGGGTTAATTGATGAATTTACGATGGCAGTGAAACTGTGAAAGTCAAGGTTTGCTGTTGGACGCACCTGATTATGTGCTTTTCCTTTTTGTCCTGAGTCAGCAGTTTGATGGTCCTTCCGTAATACGTTCTCGTGGGCTATCCCGTCTTCAGTTTGATTTCCTTGCAAGAACAACATTTGAACAGACTCAAGTCAGGACATTTGAAAATAACTTCATTTCTTCAATTCATAAATTGTGGCCAAATTGTTTTGAATTACGATTACTGATTAGACACTTTTGTGGAAACCCTCATATCCAAACATCTGAAGATATTATGCATGTTTGTTTGAAATCTCAATACTAGGCCAAAAACTCATTTAGGACCACAATTTTGAGAAAACTATCCAGGGACCAGGGCGGCCTACTATGCCTGTTGAAATTGTTTCTGCACTGATTTTTCTTTTTAGAACTAGATTCCTGGACTGTGGACTGAACAAGAAGATTTTCCCGCTGAAAGTGGATATTGTATATTGTTGGTGCCTAGTACAATCACGAGTTGCTATGGATCTATCGTGCATATGCCGCATGCAGATCTTTGGAGGGACTCATAATTGACTCTCCTTAATTTAATGGCTACTGCTAATTGGTGGGCTTATGCACCTTCCTGTTTTCGAACTTATGATTTGTTGCTGTGATAAAATAAATTGAAGCCGTTTTCCATATATATTTGGTAATTCATGTTCTTGCGATCTCCATTTTGTTCCATGACCATCATGTTCTTCATTTGCAAAAGGAAAAGAAACCGCTAAAATCCCCTTTGGTTTCTTTCCTGAATTTGATCTAGGTAACTTTATTTTTTCTAACCCGTATATAACCAAACCATCTGTTTTGTTCCAGCTTGTGGTGACGAGGAAGATCATCCTATTGCTCGCTGAGAATCACCTTCAGAAGAGTTCCCTGAAGAAAACCAGAAAATGCACGGACACAGTCAAATAACTTCTTCTCTGTATATATGGATTTTTGGTTCGCTGATGTGGCTCAAAGATGCCACTGGCCAATATACATAGAAGTATTTTTTATGTAGAAAATTAATGTAGTTATACTTCAGAATCAACATGTGTGCTCTAGAAAGTCGTATTTACATTCAGGGTACTGTGCTTCTCCCGGAACATTTATCCTTACCTCTGTATATTCTAGACGTGTTAAACGCCTATCGCTGCATTCATGGTTACCCTTCGCTCGACATTTTAATCTGATTGGGCCAATGGCTGATCACAGGAAAGGTTTGATTCTATGCTCTAACTCCTGGGGATAGCGTAATCTTAATGCATAGATCAAGGGCAATTTTCACTACTTTATCTTTCCTGTGGTCATGATTTTGTGCAACTCATGCAGAAACACTTAGGTCATTGGCTGGTTGAAAAGTGGTTGACCATATATGGTCTGGTTGAAAGTTGAAACATTCGCACCCAAGACCCAACCAAGGCAACGATCATGGTACGATCCATATCAGGGAGGGCCCATACATTCAACTGCTCACGGCTCTTTTCGCGGTCTTAAATGGGCCAGCCCACTATTTGTTTTGCCCAAAAGGGCCCAAGTATAGAAGAAGCCCAACACCGGGACATTCGCGTCGTCTTCCCCTGCTGAGAATCACCTTCAGAAGAGTTCCCTGAAGAAAACCAGAAAATGCACGGACACAGTCAAATAACTTCTTCTCTGTATATATGGATTTTTGGTTGTTCGCTGTTGTGGCTCAAAGATGCCACTGGCCAATATACATAGAAGTATTTTTTTATGTAGAAAATTAATGTAGTTATACTTCAGAATCAACATGTGTGCTCTAGAAAGTCGTATTTACATTCAGGGTACTGTGCTTCTCCCGTCACATTTATCCTTACCTCTGTATGTTCTAGACGTGTTAAACGCCTATCGCTGCATTCATGGTTACCCTGCGCTCGACATTTTAATCTGATTGGGCCAATGGCCGATCACAGGAAAGGTTTGATTCTACGCTCTACCTCCTGGGGATAGCGTAATCTTAATGCATAGATCAAGGGCATTTTTTACTACTTTATCTCTCAGCGCTGAGGCCACGGTCTATTCTTGAAATTAGTTTTTGGCACGGTTTACTTTTGAAATAAGTTTTTTGAAAGGATCAATTTGTCAAAATTGCAGGAAACACTTTGGTCATTGGCTGGTTGAAAAGTGGTTGACCATATATGGTCTGGTTGAAACATTCGCACCCAAGACCCAACCAAGGCAACGATCATGAGAGCCCATTCTTCTACAGATGGTACGATCCATATCAGGGAGGGCCCAGACATTCAACTGCTCACGGCTCTTTTCGCGGTCCTAAATGGGCCAGCCCACTATTTGTTTTGCCCAAAAGGGCCCAAGTATAGAAGAAGCCCAACACCGGGACATTCGCGTCGTCTTCCCCTCCGTCTCCGATGGCCGGAGCGACGCCTCCGCAGCCTTCGGGGTTCGGATCTCTCCACTCCGTATCCTCGCCTACCTGGGTTCCGTTCCACCACCATCTTTTAGGACCCCTTTTTCTCGTCCTCGCGGTCTCCTTGTGGTCACCTGAATTGAAGGATTGGGGATTTCGCCTTCCTCTCCACGAACTCACCTTGCCGCGCGTCGAGGGGGTGACTCGTGGTTTCGTACGCGGAAGGTGGCGAAATGGACGAGTTCTTCATCGGGCTCGAATCCCGGCTGCGGCGCTCGGTGAAGGTGGCGGACTCCGTCATGATGGGGCTCGTGAACGCCGCCATGGAAGACGCCTACAAGAAGAGCCTCTGGAAGGACGGCGACCTGGAGCGCCTCGTCCAGAAGCTCCGCTTCGCCGAGCTCGCCATCATGCAGCTCGAGTGGAGCCTCCGCTTCGTGCGCGGCGAGATGGAGTCCGGCGACGCCCTCCTCGAGACGCGCGACCGGATCCAGGCCCGCCTCGACGAGGCCGAGCTCGCCGTCGCCGACAAGGACCGCGACGACATGCTCCGGAAGCACGAGGAGGTTGCCTCGTCGCGCCGCGAGGCGGCGGTGCCCGCCGTCTCCGGCCGTGCCAGCGCGCTCCGCCGGGAAGCCGACGACGACGAGGAACGCCGCGTGTTCGGGGAGCTGAAGGGCTCGGTGGACCGGCAGATGGCGAGGATGAGGTTCAGGCTCGAGGACGCGCGCTCCACGCTCATGGCGCTCATGGAGACGGTCAGCGGCGAGGCGTCGCCGATGGCGAGGCTGCAGGAGGCCGGGCACGAGGGCGACGGGGTGAAATGCCTGTCAGGATTCTACAGCATGGCGGAGCTGCTCATGGAGTTCCAGGAGATGGTCCTCGACGCCGGCGCCGTGACGGACAGCGTCACATCCTCGTTCGAGTTCATGGAGAGGTCAGTCTCCTCGTTGAAGGAGGCCATGGACGAGCAGCAGTGGCTGGCTAACGTCGAGAAGGAGATGTACGCAGCGACCATCAATGGTTTTCTCAGAGAGATCAGTGCGGGATTTCCAGTTCTGAATGATTGTTCTTCTCCGGGAGAGAGGCAGCCAACTACTGAGAATATTTGGGAGGAAACTGAACATCTGAAGGAAAAAACCGAGCACAATCAGAAGAGCCTGAAGGGAGATCATTGCGGGATATCTGGTTCTGAATATCTGACATCAACAAGGCCTGCGACAACAGGGCAGTGTTATTCAGAAGAGCCTAGCATCTGTCATGAGGAGGTTGAGAGGCTTATAGAAGAAAAGATTGATTCGGAGATCAGATGTGAACTGCAACATGTGTTACATTCAGAAATATTCAGAGACTTGGTGAGGAAATTGGCTGTTCTGGATGTTCAGAAGCTAACTGAAGAAAATGGTGAACTGAACATCAGAGTTGAATTACTCTGTGAAATATATACTACAGTATTTAAAGATTTGGTGAGTAAACTAAGTTCAGAATCTGCTGAACATTTTATCAGGACCTTCATCAAAGATGAAGTAGAAGCTGTCATTTTTGCCCGGACTTTAAAAGAATTTAAGAGTGTGACTGAAATGGTTCGCAGTGAGAAGCATATCAAGGAAGAAAACAATTGCAGTTTTCCTGGGGAAATAGAAAAGGGTTTAGAACAAAATATTGATTTTAATGTGCTCAGATTCCCAGATGAAAATGCATGCACCAATAATTTGGGAAGATTCAGTATGATTGGCAATATTGAACAACTATATACTATGAAGATGCAAACTAGTGGTGCTAGTGAAGATAAATGTACAGATTATTATCAGGTACCTCTTGAGAAAGAGATTTTAAGCAGCCCTGGTAATTATGACAGGCAAGATTCAGAAGAAAATTATCTGCTAGCTGAAATATCAACAGGAAAAGATGGTGTTTCTGATGCATGGAATGGCAATGTTGAGCAGTCTTTGCAGCAACAGGATCATAGGAAGCTGCACGTGGGAGACACAGCTTTAAATCTGAGCATACCTCCTGAAGAAGCGAATACAGAGAATGCCGAAATGACCTTGATTCTTAATGAGAAACTTGATGTGATTCACTCAACAGGTTCAAATTCCATGCTTGCTGAACAGGATCACTTTGATCTGCAAATGGCTCTAGTTTCATTCACTGGTTTCCAGGAAGTGTTCATGAATTTTGAAGCTGTTACCTGCGAAAAGTTAGAAACAGCTATGCTGAGGTTGGTACGTTTCTTCGATAACTTTTCATACTCATTTTTTTTTTTGAACGCCGGCAAAAGCTTTGCCTTTTATATAACTTTTCATACTATAGCACACACGGAGGATAATCTCAAAATTACATTTGAAGTGAAGTTAGGTATGCAATTGCAAACTCAGTAGTGATGATTATGCAGATTGAATTATTTGAAAAAGCAACAGGGAAATCTGATTGAACAGATGCGCTCTCTTAAAATGAGCGAACAGAGTTATCAGATAGCTTTCATCAGGCGATGCCACGATCTCCAAACTGCGGAAGCAGAGGTTAGAGACACTGACACTTTTTATCTCAGGGGGAAAACGGCTTAGTACTGATTCCCAATACCAAAATGATTCAGTGCAATAGGAAGATGCTTTATCTTTATTTGCTCTGAATGATAGGTGGATCTGCTTGGCGATGAGGTGGAACTGCTTCTTGGACTTCTCAGGAAGACGTATAAAGCGTTGGATCGCTATTCACCGGTTCTAGAACACTATCTCGGGGTAATGTTATGTTTGTGTGCCATTATGCGTTAGATTTATAAAGTAAAGCTATTGCAGATACTACTGAGTACGGCATTGTTCGAATATCCAAATAATCATACCTGAAATGGTATAGTTGAGTTTGTTCATTTACTTTTTCAGGTTAGGGAGATGCTGAAACTGCTTGGGAAGGAGCTAGCCCTGAGGCATCAGGTTTAGTAATGGAGACGGTCAGCGGCGAGGCGTCGCCGATGGCGAGGCTGCAGGAGGCCGGGCACGAGGGCGACGGGGTGAAATGCCTGTCAGGATTCTACAGCATGGCGGAGCTGCTCATGGAGTTCCAGGAGATGGTCCTCGACGCCGGCGCCGTGACGGACAGCGTCACATCCTCGTTCGAGTTCATGGAGAGGTCAGTCTCCTCGTTGAAGGAGGCCATGGACGAGCAGCAGTGGCTGGCTAACGTCGAGAAGGAGATGTACGCAGCGACCATCAATGGTTTTCTCAGAGAGATCAGTGCGGGATTTCCAGTTCTGAATGATTGTTCTTCTCCGGGAGAAAGGCAGGCACCTACTGAGAATATTTGGGATGAATATCTGAAGAAAAAAACCGAACACAAGAGCCTGAGGGGAGATCAATGCGGGATATCTGGTTCTGAATATCTGACAACAACAAGGCCTGCGACAACTGGGCAGTGTTATTCAGAAGAGCCTAGCATCTGTCATGAGGAGGTTGAGAGGCTTATAGAAGAAAAGATTGATTCAGAGATCAGATGTGAACTGCAACATGTGTTACATTCAGAAATATTCAGAGACTTGGTGAGAAAATTGGCTGTTCTGGATGTTCAGAAGCTAACGGAAGAAAATGATGAACTGAACATCAGAGTTGAACTACTGTGTGAAATATATACTACAGTATTTAAAGACTTGGTGAGTAAACTGTGTTCAGAATCTGCTGAACATTCTATCAGGACCTTCATCAAAGATGAAGTAGAAGCTGTCGTTGTTTCCCAGACTTTAAGAGAATTTAAGAGTGTGACTGAAATGGTTTGCAGTGAGAAGCATATCAAGGAAGAAAACGATTGCAATTTTCCCGGGGAAATAGAAAAGGGTTTAGAACAAAATATTGATTTGAATGTGCTCAGATTCCCAGATGAAAATGCATGCACCAATAATTTGGGAAGATTCAGTATGATTGGCAATATTGAACAAATATATACTATGAAGATGCAAACTAGTGGTGCTAATGAAGATAAATGTGCAGATTATTATCAGGCACCTCTTGAGAAAGAGATTTTAAGCAGCCCTGGTAATTGTGACAGACAAGATTCAGAAGAAAATTATCTGCTAACTGAAATGTCAACAGGAAAAGATGGTATTTCTGGTGCATGGAATGGCAATTTTGAGCAGTCTTTGCAGCAACAGGATCACAGGAAGCTGCACGTTGGAGAGACAGCTTTAAATCTGAGCATACCTCCTGAAGAAGCGAATACAGAAAATGGCGAAATGACCTTGATTCTTAATGATAAACCTGATGTGATTCACTCAACAGGTTCAAATTCCATGCTTGCTGAACAGGATCACTTTGATCTGCAAAAGGCTCTCGTTTCATTCACTGGTTTCCAGGAAGTGTTCATGAATTTTGAAGCTGTTACCTGCGAAAAGATAGAAATAGCTATGCTGAGGTTGGTACGTTTCTTCAATAACTTTTCATACTTCAGCTTTGCCTTTTATATAACTTTTCATACTATAGCACACATGGAGGATAATCCTAAAATTACATTTGAAGTGAAGTTAGGTATGCAATTGCAAACTCAGTAGTGATGATTATGCAGATTGAATTATTTGAAAAAGCAACAGGGAAATCTGATTGAACAGATGCGCTCTCTTAAAATGAGCGAACAGAGTTATCAGATAGCTTTCATCAGGCGATGCTACGATCTCCAAACTGCGGAAGCAGAGGTTAGAGACACTGACACTTTTTATCTCAGGGGGAAAACGGCTTAGTACTGATTCCCAATACCAAAATGATTCAGTGCAATAGGAAGATGCTTTATCTTTATTTGCTCTGAATGATAGGTGGATCTGCTTGGCGATGAGGTGGAACTGCTTCTTGGACTTCTCAGGAAGACGTATAAAGCGTTGGATCGCTATTCACCGGTTCTAGAACACTATCTCGGGGTAATGTTATGTTTGTGTGCCATTATGCGTTAGATTTATAAAGTAAAGCTATTGCAGATACTACTGAGTACGGCATTGTTCGAATATCCAAATAATCATACCTGAAATGGTATAGTTGAGTTTGTTCATTTACTTTTTCAGGTTAGGGAGATGCTGAAACTGCTTGGGAAGGAGCTAGCCCTGAGGCATCAGGTTTAGTACAGTGTTGTCCGTATCAGTCTGTTGATCAGTGAAACATGCTTCATATACCCAGATTAACCCATAGACCTGGTTCAGGTGCATGTATTTTCTTTCGCCTGTAGCTTGTTTATATTTTAAAGAAAACACTAGGATCAGTCAATGAAATACGATCATTTTCTTTTTCGAAAGATCGATGAGATACGATAATGTATCGTGTGATTTGCTATTTCGCTCTCATCAGCTGTCATGCTGTCCTCCCTGAATCCCTGATGCTGCCTATCGCTGGTAGGTAGGCCGGGACGGGCGGACAGCTGACAGCATGAGGCGGTGAGGCCCACTGGCCCATTAATAGTTGGGCTGAAACGGGATTGCGGTGGACGTGCGGACCATATTGATTGGGCCGAAACGGGGAATCGTACGGCCCAAAATATTGGGCCGGAAATGCTCCATGGTGATTTGTTACACTTCTCGAAGTTTCCAGTGGTTTACCTCTTCCGCCACCGCACAAAGCAGCCGTACCCGCCGGCCGCCGCCGGATCGCCGACTTTGCACAGGGAACTCGCCGTCCCGGCCTCACTCGGCCAGCGGCAGCCATGGAGCTCGACCTCCCGCCGAAGCAACGAGCCCCGCCGCTCGCCGACCTCGCCGTTGCCATCCACCGGGCCGCCGAGGCCACCGCCGCGCTCTCCGCACCCTCCTCCTCTTCCCAAGCCACCGCTGCTGTGGCCGCCCTCCGTGACGCCCATTCCGCTATAGGCGGCTTCCTCTCTCGCCTCGAGGCCTCCGTCCCTGCCCCTTCTTCGTCCAGCGACGATCAGCCGATGGCGGACGGCTGCGAGGGGGAGGGGGAGGGGGAGCAGCAGATGGTAGAGGAGGTGGAGGAGGGTCTCCGGGAGTGCGCCCTGCAGGGTAGCAAGCGGCGGAAGCGGCCTGTGCCGCCGTCGTGGCCCCTAGGGCGCCGCTCGAGTGGCGGTTGCGTGGTGCCGGAGGCCGCGCCGGCTCCTCTGGACGTGGAGGGGCGGCGGCGCGCTGCCATGGATCTCTTGCTACAGTTCCATGGGTAGGATGAAAGGTGAGGAACTGAGGATTCGGTGCTTATCATGTCTAACATTTTCATCTATATTGTGCATACCAGTGCGTTGCAACGGCATTTGGAATTATGGGGTTTAGTTTTTTTTTTTTTTGTATCCGATTTTTGGGTTGATATTTTAGGTAGTTTTCTAGGGAGGCGGTTTTTGGGAACTAAGATGGTGGGGAGGACTTCGCTAGTTTGCTTTTAAAATGTTAGAGAAATCAGGTTAGGGGGGTTTGGGTTTGTTGATGAGAGGGAAATGAGCAATGATGAGAACTATTCCGTTTACTATCTTCCCAATCCCTAGTAATAATCAGTGTTTGACTGTGGACATGTTACTGTACCATTGCTGGTGGTACTATCTTCAACTACCTTGTTGTGGATAATTGTGGCATTAGGAAAGTTGGGGATTGAAAACTGAAATCTTTACATTTTGCAAATGTAAAGAAAAAAACTGCAAAGAGATGAGCAACGTGTTTGTTGTGAAGGATGTATTGAGTAGTAGTATGCTGAATATGGTACGCATCTCAGGTAGGAGTGTAGGATAACAATCTCCAAAATTCAGCAGCATAAAGATAGAAATAGAAATAGAAACTTTACTCCTTAAGAAAATAATCATTTCAGAGTAACTCAGGCTGTTGTGGTGAATTGCTCAATTAGAAAAAATAAATGCCTCGGTGCATTGCGTGCATACTGTGTAGCAAACCCTCTTGTGCTAATGGGGAAAGTCTTGGGCACTTATCAGCCCATCTTTTTTCACCGCAATGCTCGTCAAGCTCCTTCAAGAATATTTTCTTCTAGTTTTCCTGCCTGTGTTAGCAACTGATAGTAGGTACAGTCGATAAATCTTTTCTGGAAGCACTATACCCTTCATTTATATCGTATTGATCTCTACAAGTTTGCACTGTACTTGTAATGCTGTGAGCTCATATGAGGAGTAAAATTAATTTGGGTTCCATCCTTCTATGCAATGTTGCAATCAAGCAAACCTTCTACCTGTCAACCTGTGCTTGTACTTATACTTCTCCAGCATGAAAACTGAAATATATCCGCGCCATATAATAGCGGGTCTGCTTACTAGCATACAGCCCCATCCTTCGATACAATGTTGCAACCAAGCAAACCATCTACCTGTGCCTGTGCATCAATACATTGCATTGATATCTTCAACTCTTGTACTGGTATTTTTTCTCATTTTTCAGTGCAGGGTTCATTGGCACAATACGAACGAAATGATGAGGCGCCTACTGAATAGTCCATACCAAGTTTGTAGGTCATACACTCGTGCTGTTCTTCACGAAGATATACACAAACATATCAAACAAACCACAAGCAAATAGGTGAAATCACCAACCTTCCCAATACTGAGGCAGCTAGAAATCAACACTTCAGCAGTGAGTGTGAGACAGAGCTAGTATCAAGCAGTACTCATCAACATAATGAGCCACTTAGCCTTACAGATTGTGTTATTTCCCAAAAAATAAAAAGTGAGATGAAAGACTCAGATTTGAGTCCCAAGATTGTTTTGTTTTTCAGTAAATGGGCTGAATCATTTGTCTCCTCAGGCGTTAATTCGTTATCCCCTGTACCTCCTCCGCCACCAGTCTTATGAGTGGATTGACAGTTGCTTGCTCAAACATGTTCCTGGAAGGTATTTATTTTACATCTAATATTTTTTATTTGGGGTTCAGCGGGCATTTGTTTTGATTGTTTCTTATTACTTCCTCCGATTATAAATATTTGATATTTTTGAACAAGATTTGATCAAACTTTTAAAACTTTGATCATCAATAACATCTCAAAATTCTTAGCTTAAATATGAAACAAATGGTTTTGCGTAGGTTTGCCTTGAAGAATACTGTCATATTATCATAAGATTTTTAGATGTTTACAAACTTTTTGTAACATTAGTTGATTGTCCGCTTGTTGCAACGGATCTTAAATAAGAACATTGTCAATTGTCATACATTTTAAAGCCCTAAATCTATCTAATCATCAAAACCGTTTTGCCATCAATTTGCATATCGCATCACTTAATTTCTGGAAATCTATCACTTGGAATTTTGTATATACTTTGAGCTAACCACACATGTATATAGCTTTATAAGGAACAGAGAGTTGGTGATAAGGGTGATGGCAGATTCATCATATACCCGCACCAAGATCACTTTGACTCCCTCAACTGGCCACTGAATCTAAATCGTATCCCTCAACCGCAATACCAGAAATCTCGACCCCCCGAACTTGCAAAACCGGTGCAATTTGACTCCCTTGGTGGTTTTTGAGGGTGGTTTCGCTGACGTGGTGCACACGTGGCAGCGTTGATCCGGTATTTGTCCCACGTGGCATTGACGTGGCGCTTATGTGGCATTAAAATAAAAAAATATATGCAGGGCCCATTTGTCATTCACCCAAAAATAATTGTGGGACCCACTAAAATGTAGGTCCCACATGTCATCCTCCCTCCTCTATATCTCCCTCTTTCTCTTCGTGAGTGGGGAGCGGCGTCCGGATCGGCGGCGGCGACGGCGGGCGATGGACGGATCAACAGCGGCGGGCGGGCGGCCATTGGAGTTGCGGATCCGGAGGCCGGATCTGCCCCTCGCTTTATTCCTCCTCCCGATAGACTGCGCCATGGCCGTCGCCGGGGAGCTAGCCATGGACGAGACTAAACATTCACAAATTTCACCAGGGCTGGCCGCCTGGGCCCAAGGCAGAGCTGGCCGGCTACTAGGAGGACGCGGGAGCTCAGGTCCCTCGGCGGCGGTGCGGGCGCTCCAGCTATGGCGGAGAGGGTGGCTTGCTTTGGAGGGGGATAGGGAAGAGGACAAAGCTCCAGCTCTATCTGTTTGGCCGCGTCGGGAAGGGGAACCATGGCGGAGAGGGTGGCTTGCTTCGGAGGGGGATAGGGAAGAGGACAAATATTGCCCGCTGGGCATCAGCCAAAAGCAAAGGAGTGCTGGGACACATCTATAGACGAGCTAAACAATGGCGACAGATCCTACAATGCTCAAAACCAAAACCACTACATCAGTTCAACATCTCGAAACAAGAAATTGTAAATTGAAAAAACAAAACAAAATAAGCCACGGCAAATTGTCCAAATTTCACGCGTCGACGAGGATGCACAAGGAAGGAACTAAGAGTACTAGAGGTTTACTTGTTCAAATCGTTAAACGATTGGTTGGAATTAGTGGGAGGTCATCGGGAAGCGTCGACGGTGAAGGCCTAAACCGTCGGCTTGTACCCCTGGCCGCGCCGAGGCTGACCAGCACGGACTTGAGGAAACTCCTTTCCCAGCGACATGGCTCCGGCGCCCTCAAAGGACACCGCTTCTGATGTCGACAAGGACGGTCGCTGCTCCATGCACGGCTCCGGCGACGACGGGAGGGTGTCATTAATGGTGCTGCTAGAGTAGGCGGAGCGGTGGCGACGGCGGCCGGGGACGCCAGCCTGAGGCGCATGATGAACGCTGTCTTGGTGACGCCCACGCCGATCGTCGCCGTGAGCACCGAGTTGCGGCTAGCTATGCCGGCTGCCTTGAAGATGCTCGGGCCATACAGCACCACGGCCTCGATGCCGGTGAGGTGCTGGAAGAAGTGGATCTCCAGGGCAGCGATGACGATGCGCTGCACCGGCGGCGTCGAGTGCAGGAACGCCGAGGGAGCCGACGCTGACGCCGGCGACGCAGCGGCCGGCGAGGAGCGCGGCGAAGTTGGGGGTGAGGCCCATGAGGACGGAGCCCGCGAGGAAGATAGAGGCGGCGAGATGGAGGAGGGAGGAGAGGGAGGAGGAAGAAGGGATAAGAGATGATGACATGTGGGACTTACAGGTCAGTGGGTCCCATAATTTTTTTTTGGTGAATGACAAATGGGCCCCGCATATTTTTTTTTATTTTGATGCCACATAAACGCTACGTCAATGCCACGTGGGACAAAGACCTGGTCAACACTGCCACGTGTGCGCCCCGTCAGCGAAACCGCTCTTCAAAACCACCCAAGGGAGTCAAATTGCACCGGTTTTGTAAGTTCGGGGGGTCAAGATTTCTGGTATTACGGTTGAGGGATAACATTTAGATTCGGTGGTCAGTCAAGGGAGTCAAAGTGATCTTATTCCTATTTAAAAGTATACTCCAGTATAGATAAAATTGATATCGATGGTAAAAGTTTGAAAGTTGAATTAAATCTGGCCCAACACGCACTCAGGGAAGTACCTGTACTTCCTACAAGACTTTGCAGCGTTTCATCCATTGAAAAGTCTGTTGGGCTGCAAGGCTTGCAGCTGTACAGGATATGGAATTCTTCAAAGATTTTTGTACTCACTAGTAGAACACATGGCCCACTGAATAGTGGGACCGGTAAACGAAGTATCATACATCGCACGGTTTTTTCCCGCGACCACAGCGATCAGCCACAAAAACAAACGAGTCAACCTTCACAAACAAAGCGAGAGCAACAGTATCAATCTACACTGCGCAACCAAACCCCAAGTCAGGCTTCCAATTCCAACTACCGCCGCTTCACCATGGCCGCTCCTCTCTTCCTCCTCCTCCTCCTCCTCGTCTCCTCCGCCTCCGCGGGTTACGAGGAGGAGGCGCTGCTGCGGCGCGCGGAGGAGGAGCGGGACTGGATGGTGGGCGTGCGGCGCCGCATCCACGCCCATCCGGAGCTCGCGTTCCGGGAGCACCGCACCAGCGCCCTCGTCCGCGACGAGCTGGAGCGGCTCGGCCTCATCCGGCCGCGCGGTCGCCGGCACCGGCGTCGTCGCCGACGTCGGCTCCGGCCTCCCCCCCGTCGTCGCCCTCCGCGCCGACATGGACGCCCTCCCCGTCCAGGTCCCCACCTCTTCCCCTTTTTTTCTGATTTCGGTCGTAGTAGCTTGTAGGAATGCCAAAACCTGCATCTCAGCATCTCTGTCCATCGGTGGTACTAAGGAGTGAAGGATGCGGAGCAGCTTCTGATCGCTCATGCTTTGCTTTAGTTCGTAGTTCCACTCTAAATCGCTTATTTTGAGGGATTGATCAGTACTACGACTGGGGAGTGGGGTTTCTCTTCGTCGAATTGACTTCATTCGGTTGGTTGTGATGGTAAAGGAATTAGTGGAGTGGGAACACAAGAGCAAAGTGGATGGTGTGATGCATGCCTGCGGTCATGATGTGCACACCGCGATGCTCCTGGGAGCTGCAAAGTTGCTTAGTGAGCGCAAGGAGCAGATCAAGGTGTGCTTTCTTATTTATTCTGATCTGAAAGGATTTTGCAGCTTTAATTTGGCATGATGTCGTAAACTGATCTTATGCAAGTTCAGATTTTCATGCACATAGCATTGGCCATTTCACATGTTTTAAGAGATTCCCTGGAGTTAAATATTTATTGTATAGTGACATTGCATGATGATAACGAATATCGACAAATTCCTCGTTCAAATGATTCTTGTGATGTAACTCAACAAATTATACTAGCCATCTGAAACTTTACATTAGCTACAGATTTTCCAAATATCTTTCAGTGCACATGCTAGTGAATACACCTAGATATTACAGGGATGAACAGATATTCATTTTTGTCACATCTATCTTTTATGATCAAGGGCACAGTGAGACTTCTTTTCCAACCTGCCGAGGAAGGTGGTGCGGGTGCATCTTACATGATAAAAGATGGTGTTCTTGATGGAGTTGAAGCTATATTCGGGATGCATGTTGACTATCGGATGCCAACAGGTGTAATAGCAGCTCATGCAGGGCCTACACAAGCTGCTGTATGTTTTTATGAAGCAAAAATAGAAGGTAAAACTGGAAAGGCTGAAACTCCACACTTAAATGTGGATCCTATTGTTGCTGCATCATTTGTCATCCTATCCCTGCAGCAGCTCATTTCAAGAGAAGATGATCCTCTTCACAGCCAGGTATGACACTATATTTCAGTATATTACTTCTGCTAGTTCTTATTTAGTATGTTAATATGTTATAGAAAAGTGTTGCACATAAGCCAAAATGGAAAGAGAAGGAATGGAACCATGTTGGTTAACAAAAATCTCTTTCGTCATAGACATGTTAATATGTTATTAAGGCTAGTGAGTCGGGGTCTCTTTAGAACAGTATTCAGTTATTACTCTTGTTGCGCAAGGTAAAGTGTAAATTATTAATAACAAGCTCCGGCATTTTGATGTGCTAGCTGCTACAAGGTCAACTCAACTTTAGATCATGTACTAAAAGGTGTTATGTTGTAACCATGCATTTGTTCTATTGTGGATCATTAGTCATCAGCACATGAGATAAAAGTTAAGGTCTTGTACATTTTCAATTGGCACCTAATATGCCATAGAAGGATGATATTTTATTGGGAAATCTACTCTTGCATGCTGCCATGATACTCATTTTGATTTATAGTTCTCACATTTATTGAGACAATATGTTTTGTAATTTATTTGGATACCTTTAAATTCTCTAGTAGAACTATTTGGGGCAAACAACAGGAAACTTTGCATGTCAACAGGAAACTGTGCATGTTTCTGAATATTATTAATTTGTTGCCTTCAGGTGCTCTCAGTTACCTATGTCAAGGGTGGGAACACTATTGATGCCACACCTCCAGTTATTGAATTCGGAGGTACTTTGAGGAGCCTCACTACTGAAGGTCTATATCGTCTACAGAAAAGGGTCAAGGAGGTTAGCCCTATGGCATCCTTTTATTCTCTATAAGCCTAAATTAGCATTTTTGCACAACTTTGTTGTCCTGTTACCATTGCTAGTACTTTCATAGCAGTCCGCTGAGGACTTCATATCATTAACCTTGCATTGTTCTCTCTCTCAGACTCAGCAACACATTCAAGATTCAATTGCATATACAGAAAAAAAATGCTATCACTAACTTGTATTTAGACCAACTGGGTTATGGATTACGGTCCTGTTCTTGTAGTCAGTGCTTCATGCCTTTTCTTTGCAAGTGGCATCCGCTCAAAGCTAACAGTGTGCTAGTGTATGCATATTTGCGGACAATCATTATTTCAAACTATCAGATAACTTGCTCGGCTGTACAGTAGATCTTGAATATAAATGTTGTCCCTATTCCCAGGTGGTAGAAGGGCAGGCAGCTGTGCACAGATGCAAGGGAGTTGTCCAGATAAAAAGGGACGACTACCCAATGTATCCGGCTGTCTTTAATGATGAGAAACTGCATCACCATGTAGAAACTGTGGGCAGACGATTACTTGGTCCAGACAAGGTGAAGCCCGGAGAGAAGATTATGGCTGGCGAAGACTTCGCTTTCTACCAACAGTTAGTTCCTGGAGTTATGTTTGGCATTGGTATTAGAAACGAGGAAGTTGGTTCAGTTCACACTGTTCATAACCCTAAGTTCTTCGTTGATGAGGATGTTATTCCAATTGGAGCTGCACTGCATACCGCCCTTGCAGAAATGTACCTTACTGAGCGCTCCACAGAAGGTGAAGACGGAAGCCAGCATTCGCATTGACATTCATGTGTTGAACAGTTCGAGTGTACAAGTATCCAAGAGAATAATCATGCTTCTAGAATCCAGATGATCATTTTAGTAGCGTGCAAGGCGTTCTTGTACTCAGGTACAGGTATGCTCGAGTAATGACGAGAAATATATACACTGTATTACTCAATGATCACTGTACAACATCCGACATACAAAAACAGAACTGGAACTGACAATCTCAAGAGAGGCATCAATACATACACAAATTACGACTGAACCAAACCTGACGGATCACGAGATGAGAGACCCATTGGAAGAGCAATGCAAAAGCGTGCACGAACAGGACATGCCTACGCTACGCCGAAGGAGGTGGCGCGAGGAATGGCACCGGCACGTTGGCGGCCGGAATGGCAGGCATCGGAGGCAACGCCACCTTGGGGATCCCGGCTGGCATCGGGGGCATCGTCACCTTCGGCACAACGACGGCGGGCACGGGCGGCAACGTGACCTTCGGCACCGTGACCGTGGGCACGGTGACCGCCGGCACGGCTGGCATCGGTGGCAAGGTGAGCGCGGGCACGGCAGGCATGGGTGGCATCGTGACCTGCGGTACGGTGGCCGCGGGCACGGCTGGCATTGGTGGCATCGCTGTGGGCACGGGCAGCTTCGGCACGGCGGGGATGCTGCCGGGGACGGCGGCAGGAGACGCGGTGGGAGTAGCTGACTCCGTGGCGTCTGCCAGGAGGCGAGCGGCGTAGCTCACGTTGGCGCCAAGGAGAGCGAGCGCCATGACGAAGGCTAAGCAGCTGCCGGAATTAGCGGCCATTGTAGGAGGGAAGCTGCGTGTGATCCTTGGTTTGTAATGTGACTGATCCAAGGATTGGTTCTCCTCGGCTTAGTTCTCGTTTGCTTGGTGCGAACTATGATGATTCGTGCATGCGTATTTATATACACAGAAGACTAGATTGATCACGCCATCAGGGTGTGATCCGATCATCCGATCGGTTAGATTGGTAGTTGACCAGATTAGCATGGCATCCCTAGGCGAAACGGGTTGTTTAAGGAGTCAGTGATGCCCTGACCCCAGTTCGACGAGGGAGCTGTATCGACGTGACAACCCGCGTAGCGATCTGCTATGTATTTCTCAGGTTAGTTCACCTCCCAATTGGCTCGAAACTAACGCCTGTCATGGGCGTATTGTGCTACTGCACCAACAATTGGCTCAACCACAACCACTAGCAGAAAATTTTCCCATCTACTCGTAGTTGAATAGATAAGTTTCGGCACAGGGAACCAGAGATCGGGAACGGTAGTGGTAGTGGAGTTGGGTTGGCTAGGAAAAACCGGGCACGCTCTCTGGCTCCGACGCCGCGACGCAGATGCGCTCGGGCGCGTTTTTGCAGAGAGCGGAGAGCCGGAGAAGCACGGGATGTACAGGCAGTAGTGCAGTACGCGTGTTGACGGATGGAGATTTAGAGGGCTTTCCAAGGAGTTGGGCCGGCTTGCGTGGAGTGTGGGCAATTTGGTTGGACTAGTATTGGGCCCGTAGCTCAAGGCTGGAACAGAATCTCTGGCCCAGGGTGTTGCAGGCTGAAATTTCTGGCCTTACGGGGCCTAGTTCGGTAGCTAGGAGCCCAACCTACCCCGAAGGCCGAAAGCCATGTGAAGTTAGCCAACAAGCACAATGTGATTGCCAATGAATTCGTGTTTGAGTGACTCCGGTCGGCACCGACTAGTTGCCTTGACACTCATGATGCACGCCGCTCAATCTGATTGGCCGCATCCTCAACGCTGATCACGTGTACCCGTCCATCCCACTGTCAGGTCGGTAGCTGTAGCTCCCATTACGAAGCCAAATACACACACGACGATTGTAGCTACCCGTGCTCTTTGTCTAGCTTGTCATACTGAATTCGTAGCCTGCCGGCCAGCATCAACATGCCTGACCCTTGCCAGCCAGCTCCTCGGCGTTCCAAATCCAAAAAAACATCCACACATGCGCGCACCAATCACCTCTAAACCAGCGCACAAATACTTTCTTCCTGCACCTGCCCGCTGCGAATTTTACCGGTACCAATGAGATTGCCGGGTGTCGGGTGCTGGCTGTATTTGGAAATTTTAACCCAACCCGGTCTCCAATGCACTGCTGATATGAAATGGCTAGTTTTGAATTTCGAACTGGACTTCGAAACTGCTATATAAACCCCTACAGTCCGGCGTCCCCCGGACCGTGCTAGCTGCTCAAGTTCGTGTACAACATCCTCACAGATTCCATCGTTATAGTTGAGCGCAGGTGTTCCTAAGGAAGCAGAGCAAATGGCTCCCATCTCTCGCCGCATTGCGCCCCTCCTCTTCCTGATGCTCCTCATCCTCGTCGCCTCAGGTTCAGACACTTGTCCTCTCGTCATCAGTCAATCAGTAGTATGAAGAAGAACATAAACCAATGTGATGTACCGGATTACGTTTGATGGATTGTTCTGTACCATTCGTGCGTGGGTGCGTGCGTGCAGAGATGGGGACGACGAGGGTGGCGGAGGCGAGGCACTGCGTGTCGCAGAGCCACAGGTTCGTGGGCGCGTGCATGAGGAAGAGCAACTGCGAGCACGTCTGCATGACCGAGGGCTTCCCGTGGGGGGAGTGCAGGTTCCACGGCATCGAGCGCAAGTGCTTCTGCAAGAAGCGCTGCTAGCCTGCTTAGCCGGAGAGGCCCAGCCCCAGGCCACCCGCTGATCGATCAATGATCCACCAAGCCAAGCCAAGGCGCCATTCCCCCCCATCTCGCTGGTCACAGTCGTCTCTCACCTACTCTCGTGTAGTAGCCCTTCTCTCTCGATGTTATCGTGCACGCGAACTGCTGTCGACTTGCCTGGTCCTGTAGTAAGTTTGTAAGGTGTCTTTACTTACCTGGAACAATAAAAACTTTGGTCGTTGCTCCGATTGCTTGGCTGCGTATGTATGCCTGTTGTTCTTTTGGCGTGACACGTACGAGGGGTTTCACGAGACAGCGCGTACTCCCTCCGTCCCAAAAAAAGGCAAACTCTGGGTTTACGTGTCCAACTTTGACTGTCCGTCTTATATAAATTTTTTTTATAATTAGTATTTTTATTGGTGTTAGATGATAAAACATGATTAATACTTTGTGCGTGACTTGTTTTTTTTTTATTTTTTCAAATAAGACGGACGGTTAAACTTGGGCACGGAAACCAGGGTTTGTCTTTTTTTGGGACGGAGGGAGTATACACGATCGAGCAGGGCTTGCGAATCAATCACAACTAGCTGGGTGGCCCGCGCAATTGCGTGGCTAGCACCCAAACAAAATCATATATTTTTTAGTATGATTTTTATTTAAAATTTATTAAATAGCTATCTCATTGTCTTAAAACTTTAAAAGACTAAACCTTATCATCCTCGTGTTTCTAATTATATAGTTTTTAGAAGTCACACCAGCTGCTATCCCTTATGTCATCTCCTTCTTTATTTGCTTGCTTGCTTGATCTACCACTATTCCTATTCATTCTTCTTCGAACCTTTAAAAATTGGATTTTATAGTTTTAGAGCTTATTGTCACGTTGGGTTTCATTTTTATAATTTCTAGATATCCCATTAAACGTTGCCATTATACTCCTCTACGGCCTGTCCACTGTCTTTTCTCTTTATTGTCATTGAGATTTTAAAAATCGAACATAATTATCGTTTGGGTTCATTTTTACTTTCTAAAAGTCCCGCCAAACCGTCAGATGTATGAGCCATCCTACCATGCAGGAAAGAAGAGAAGTACATCATGAAAATGAGCCCTTTTCAAGGGTCTCTTCTCTCAGCCACACAATAGTTTGTTTCGTCATCCAAATTCACGGGATCTCCGATCACAATGGACAGGTTTCCACTATTGTGCAACCTTAGGTGGGTATCAAGCCCATTTCCCTCGATGCACTGTCTATCACATTACGTGGTAGCCCCTTGGTAAACTGATCTGCCAGATTTCTAGCCGTTTGGACATAGTCCAATGCTATCACTCCGGAGTTTTTCTACTTTCTGACAGATTTCAGTCTTTTTTTGATATGCCTAGATGACTTCATGTTGTCCTTTGAACTGTTCACTTTAATAATCACTGTTTGATTATCACAGTTCATTAGGATAGCTGGCACTGGTTTTTCAACCACCGGCAAATCCATCAGGAGTTCACGAAGCCACTCGGCCTCAACTGTCGCAGTATCTAGTGCTGTAAGTTCTGCTTCCATTGTTGACCTCGTTAAGATTATCTGTTTGCAAGACTTCCAGGAAACAGCTTGTGGCTTTTATCTCATCAGCATGAGATATCAAGTTTGAGTCACTATACCCTTCAAGTACTTTTGGGTACCCGGTATAGTGAATTCCATAGCTCATAGTGCCCTTTAGATAGCGCATTACTCTTTCTAGAGCCTGCCAATGATCATCTCCCGGATTTAAGACAAACCGGCTCAGCTTGCTTAAAGCAAATGAGATGTCAGGCCTCGTTGCACTAGCCAACTACATCAATGAACCAATTATTTGAGAGTATCTCAGTTGATCCCTTGCTATTCTTCGGTTTTTCCTTAATAGCACGCTGGGATCATAAGGAGTAGGAGCTGGCTTGCAGTCACTATATCCAAAGCGACTCAAAACCCTGTCCACATAGTGAGATTGCACAAGTGTAATCCCACCCTCATCTCCTCTTAGTAGCTTAATGTTAAGAATAACATCAGCCTCTCCCAAATCCTTCATTTCAAAACTCTTGGACAGAAAGTCCTTGACCTCCTCAATCACATTGAGGCTGGTCCCAAAGATCAATATGTCATCGATATATAAGCACAAGATCACTCCATTTCCCCCACCATAGCGATAGTACACACATTTGTCAGCTTCGTTCACAACAAAGCCAGCAGATGTAAGTGTGGTGTCAAACTTCTCATGCCATTGCTTAGGTGCTTGCTTAAGGCCATATAAGGATTTCAACAGTTTACACACCATTCTCTCTTGACCTTCTAGTACATACCCGTCCGGTTGATCCATATAGATCTCCTCCCCTAGCTCTCCATTTAGGAAAGCTGTCTTAACGTCCATCTGATGGATGAGAAGACCATGAGAGGCTGCCAAAGCAAGTAGTACTCGAATCGTGGTCAAGCGAGCAACTGGGGATTATGTGTCGAAAAAATCCTCGCCTTCCTTTTGGGTATAACCCTTGGTCACAAGCCTTGCCTTGTACTTTTCAATTGTACCATCAGGCCTAAGCTTTTTCTTGAAAACCCATTTGCATCTTACAGGCTTGCACCCATATGGACGCTCAACGACTTCCAAGTACCATTAGACATAATCGAGTCCATCTCACTGCGTACTGCTTACTTCCAGTAGTCAGCGTCAGGAGATGAATATGCCTCTTCTATGGTTCTTGGGGTGTCATCCACGAGGTATACAATGTAGTCATCTCCACAGGATTTTGCAACCCTTTGTCGCTTATTCTTACAAGTATCTACAATGTCGTCCTCCTCAGGATTTTCCTCAGGCGTTTGATCATTGTGTTCTATCGGTGCAAAGTGCTCATGGGGCATGACAGTTTCTTGACTAGAAGTGCTAGGTGTATGTTTCATGGGAAATTCATTCTCAAAGAATGTAGCATCTCTGGACTCAATAATTGTACCAACACTCATGTCGGGTACTCCAGAGTTTACTATTAAGAATATATAACCCACACTGTGAATAGCATAACCAAGGAACACACAATAAACAATATTTGGTCCAAGTTTTCGCTTTTTGGCTATAGGTACACTTACCTTGGCCAAACAGCCCCATGTTCGTAGGTATGAGAGATTTAATTTCTTCCTTTCCCATTCCTCGAATGGTGTCACTTCCTTATGCTTCATTGGAATTTTATTTAGGACATGACATGCGGTCAAAACTGCCTCACCCCACCATTCCTTGGAAAGCCCCGCAGTGTCTAACATGGCATTCACCATCTCAGTTAGAGTACGGTTCATTCTTTCGGCCACCCCATTTGATTGGGGTGAATAGGGAGGCGTCCTCTCATAAATAATTCCAAACTATTCGCAAAAGGATGCAAATTCATTGGAAAAATACTCCCCACCTCTATCAGACCTCAACCGTTTGATTTTCCTTTCAAGTTGGTTTTCTACCTCAGCTTTATAGGTCTTAAAGTAATGCAATGCTTCATCCTTTGTTTTCAATAGATACACATAACAAAATCTAGTGCAATCATCTATCAGTGTCATGAAATATTTCTTTCCCCCTTTAGTCAACACGCCGTTCATTTCGCACAAATCGGAATGAACAAGTTCTAGAGGTGCCAAATTCCTCGCCTCAGATGCCTTGTGAGGCTTGCGAGGTTGTTTCGATTGAACACAAGTATGGCACTTAGAACCTTTGACCAAAGTGAATTTTTGAATTAAACTCATGTTAGCTAAGCGCGTCATACAACCAAAATTCACATGACAGAGTCGCGAATGCCACACATTAGACTCATCATTCTCACTAATATGGTTCACAAAGGGCTGGCCGCCAGCGGCGCCCCTCTTGTGCCGCCGCCCGCCGCCTCCCCTCCAGCCAGATCCGGTGGAGGGGAGGACGCCGCCGCCGCCCGCCGCCTCCCTCCCGCCGGATCTGGCGGAGGGGAGGGTGCCGCCGCCGCCCATCTCGCCGCACTGACAGCGCCTCTGCCGGGCGTCGCTCGACCGCCGCCGCGCAAGAGAGAAGTCGAGAGAGGGAGAGAGACGAGAAGCAAGAGAGGAGGCAGAGAAAGCGAGAGAGAGAGAGAGAGATAGAGATAAGGAGAGAGAGATAGAGTGACTCATATAGGGCGTCGGCCTGGCTCGGCTCGGCTCGATTTAGAAAGGTGCCGGTTTTTTTTAAAAAAAACCGACACCTATAATTTATTATAGGTGTTGGTTATAAAGAAGAACCGATACCTGTAGTATAGGTGTTGGTTTTTCTTTAGAAAACCGGCACCTATTATATTAAAGGTGTCAGTTTTTTTAAAAAAACCGGTACTTATGTTATAGGTGCCGGTTTTTTTAGAACCGACACCTATAGTTGTTTAAAGGTGTCGGTTTTATGTGTTTTCAGTCATATAGAGGAGGGAAAAGTATTATGGTGCCGGTTTTAGCTGTTCGGACCTATAGTGCCGATCTCTATGAGCTTTTTTTAGTAGTGTGATAATCCTCTCAAGAATATGGAGGCTATATGCAATTCATTATCTTTACATCTATTGCATATCAATGAGGCATCCGTCTTGTCTTTTGGGGCTTATATCAAGTAGGTACAAAACTTGTTAAAAGTTGAAGAAGCCATTTTATGGTAGTTCTGTAGTGTATTCGTTATTAGATAGAGACGATATAAATATGGAACTTGAACTTGATTCACTCCTTACAATATGCGATGGTAATTTGTTTTTTCAGAAAAATGGAGGAGGTGCTAGTACCCCTTGACTTTTTGTCATCAAGTCAGAGTTGATTTCTTTAACTTCGGAGGCTGGTACAATATGGGATCACGGATTCTGCGTCTTCTGTGATCAATTGATGGAGTCGATCGACCACATTCTCTCTCAATGCCCGGAATCTTGCCAGGTTTGATGGAGGATTTTCAACTGCCTCAACCTGCAATTGTGTTTCCCTTCGAGCCGGCCAGATTTTGATCAATGGTGGATGGAGGCTAGATGCAAAGTAAGACAGAGAATCGACAGTGTTTCGACTTTTGACACGCTTGTGATCTTAATCGCTCGGGAATTTGAAGGAGTGTAACAACAGGGCAGATGAATGCGAGAGCAGGAGCTGGATAGCCCTAATCGTGGACGTCGCGAGGAAGTGCACAATGGATGCTAGCTAAGACTAAGGTGGTGCCAGTGGTCCGTTCCTGCAGTTTTGCCCGTGTCCTGATGCCCTGGCCTTCATCGTGGAGCACAGCCGCTGGCCGGGCTCACTCCATCTCCGTGGTGCGGGTGGGGAGGGGTGCCGGCGGCCACTGCCGCCGCAAGCTCCAATCAGACCGATCAGTCTCCTGTTCCATCCACTATCTTCTCTTAGGTTGTGTTTAGTTGGATCCAAAGTTTGGATTTTGGTTGAAATTGGAGATGATGTGACTGAAAAGTTGTGTGTGTATGACAGGTTGATGTAATGGAAAAGGACTGGAGTTTGGATCCAAACTTTAATCTAAACACAACCTTACAGTGATAGATAAATTTGGGGAATTTACTGTGTACAATTGACTTAGGGTCAAGGACCACATATAATGTATACAAGAGATGAAAAGACACATATACCCTTTAACACCCCACTCAAATGCAATGTGTATACAAGAATGCATTTGGGGTACAACTAAACTAAAACCAAAATATAAGCTTAAAGATATTGTCGAAGCATGTAAGTCTTGATGATTAAGTAGGAAAGATGCATCCCCTCCTCAATGAAGTGGACCTCGAGGCTTTCACAAACTGTTCTTTAGCCCTTGGTACCATGAAGCCTTCACAAATTGTTCTTCGGCTCTTCAAAGATTGGAGTAGGTTGAGACAATCCAGCTGCGGTGGGAGCTGCTGTTGTTGGTGATGATATAAAAGACTCATACACTTAGACGAATTGAAGAATATGAAATTGACTTGGATAGATTTGACGGATAACAGAAGACTTGAACTGAACTGAAGGACATATATGTACTATAGCAGCAACAACCTTTTTCTCCAAACAGCAAGCAAAGCAACAAGTAGGAGATGGCAACAAAAGTGGTAGGCGAAATGACATCACACTTAGAGGCCTGTGGGACCAACTATGGTGATGGCCATGACCAATCACTGGCTTGGTAAGACGGTCTTGCAACCAATGGACTGAGGAGCACATGAGACGGCGCTAGAGGCACTGCCACCAGCACTGATACTAGAAGGACCAAGCAGTTATGATATCCAAGAAAACAGGAGCACTAGCCGTCGCACGAGGACGGGGGACCGCTGCACGCCTAGCTCGATAATCAGCCAACTTCTCTGGATGAAGATAGAAGCAATCATCGGAAATATGTCCAACCTTCTTGCAATGAGAGCAAATACGATCACTTTTGCGATGGAACTGAATTCAGGGATCCCGCCCATAGGAGCTCCAACACGCTGAGGTGCTGCCATGACATTGTGAGTAACCACAGGAGTAGGAGTAGTGTCCAAGGAACAAAGACGTGTCTCCTCAGCGATTAGATTCTGCAAGAGCTCCACCATAGTAGGACGTTGTAGGACGTCCAAGCAACTGAACTCGAATGGACTCAAATTGAGAGAAAAGTCTCATGACAAATTGATACACTAGATTTTCTTGATCATGCTTCTCTCTGCCTTACATTGTGCACAACCTAGAAGCACCTTTTGGAGTCTGTGCCTCAAGCTGTCCAAACAACCGAGTAAAGGCATTATAAAATTCTTCAATGGACCGATCTTGTTGTTGTAAGTTGTGCAAATTCTGCAGCAAGGAAACGCAAAGCTCCGCTTTCTTGAGTGTACCTCTGTTTGAGGTAGTCCCACATCTCTTTAGCGGTTGAGGTGATCCCTGAAACTCATCCGAATAGGCACCTCTACACTCATGAATATGAATCCCATAACACGATCATCTGCTGTTTTCCACGCCTTAATTTTAGTTGCATCCGTTTCTCATCAGGAGGATCATCTGTGAGGTGAGATGCCTTGACCAATCGACCTCAAAAGCATACGAGCTGAAAGTTCCCATTCTTGATAATTTGACCATTTAGCTTTATGTCCGTGGAGAGCAGAGCTCCACCTCCAAGAAAGGGGTCGGATGTTGCCATCAAGACCAGCAGAAGAAAATTTGACAAATTGACTGGACAGAGACTTGCTTACAGGACTTGATGTATTGTCTCCTGAATTAGCACCAGCAGCACACAGCGGCAGCAGTAGTGGAAGAGCAGCAACAACGGCTGAGCGGAGCAACCGCGTGACGAGCGGCTGCAATGAGTGATGCTACTCACGCGTGACGGAACGATCACACTGACTTGCTGTGAATCCCGCTGCTGATCCGGACGAGGAGGACGTGGAGAAGATTTGCCCGATAGGGAGCCGCCGCCGGCAAGCCGGAGCGCCCGCGGACGACGGGGATCGAGGGCTAGGGGTTCAGCCCATGAGCTCTGATACCATCTTACAGTGATAGATAAATTTGGGGATTACTGTGTACAATTGACTTAGGTCAATGACCACATATAATGTATACAAGAGATGAAAAGACAATATACCCTTTAACATCTTCCTCTTTGTGGTTCTGGTCAAATTCGGAAGTTGGGTTCCAGTGCTGATCACTGATTGGCTTCCTTCGCCTGCCGTCTCCTACGTTTGGTTCAGCTAAAAAGATGGTTCATTTTTCCTTTTATGAACTCTTGACTCCTTGAGGCCGTTTGTTCTGTTTAGTTGGAGAACCAAAAGCAGGCAAAGCTAATTCTGATGCTGCAGCCTGCAGGAAACTTAGAAGTAATAGAAAACAATCCTTTTGGGAGTCTTGGCAAGTGGATTGTAGGGAATGATAAATGGCTTAATATAAATTAGTACTAGTAAAGATTACCACTGAGAAAAGAGTAGAAAACTCAATTGCAAGTTCTGCTGTCATGTATCGTGACATCGTACCACTGCAAGTACTGTTCTTCTGTATCTTCTCCAATGGGTTTACAATGCTATGAGTTACTCAAGAGATCTATGTTAACGGGTGTATCTATTATCAGGGTTTGTTGGATTTTGATCATGAGAGCGTTTCTGTTGTAAACTGAGTCCCTGATCCCCATGCCTTCTTGGACTTTATAGAAACATCTCCATCTACGTCTTTCTGAAATACGCAATCCGTGGAACTAATGCAACTACAATAGAAATGTTCACCTCTGTGCCCTGCAATTAACTTACAATATCCTCAATATGTTATTGATTTGGATAGGCGATAAAATACAGAAGGCTCAGTGCTTACCTGTACTAGTAAGTGATTGACATTCTTCACTGGGCATCTAAAAAAAAAAGAAACGTAAGTTCGATCTATGGCTTTGATGTTGCTATTGTTTGACTCTAACTGCTTGATATGGCTTCGATACAAAAAAAAAAAAGGAACTTTTTACGAATAGAGAGCAGCGGTAGATAAACAAGGAAACGACTTGAGAGATATTTGTGATCAAAATTCATGGATTCGGGATCATCTGAATACAAGAGTTTCAATCCTCAGCTATTTCAATTATTGATTATCAGAAATGTAACTCCACAATCCAAACTAAACCGATATCAGGGTGTAAGGGCTGGGCTGGGCTTTTGTTAAGTGAGATTTTTGAACTCATAGCTTTCTTTTAACTGCAAGACCATTTATCAGGCTTCTATTAGTTGTCCGCTTTAGGAACTTTCAAAACCTTTTTCATCCTTGCTGCTCGACTCCTGCAAAAAAGTTATATACTGCTTTGTTTTGGAGTACTTGTACCACTGATTCTATAGGATGTGAACAAAATACTGTTATACCTTCATATTTAAATGCTAATTTTGGTAAATTCTATTTATGCAGCACTTTGTTCTGCCTTACAAGTTTGATAATCCTCTGGGGAATATGCAGGGTTTTTTTTCCATCAATTATGAAAATAGAAAAAAAATGAATACCTGACTATCTATAACAAATTGTACTTTTTTTCTTAGTGTGTGCAAACTTGTAAGTGAACAAGAAGAGATCATTCTGTTTACTTGCTTTCCATGAAATCCTGATTCAGACACCATTGTCATCGGTATTAACTTTTGCACATTACTGGCAGGCAGCTCTATGAGTTATAGCAGCATCTTGACCGCTTCCTGAAATCTGCATTGATGGCTAAAATCAAATTACCTTTTGATCGGTCAACAATTCGGAGCATACTTATTCAAACTGTGAGTGCATCAAAATGCACCCAAAGGTCACTCAGGTACTGGCTATCTGTCGGACCAGGAGACTTCCAGCTATCTTCAGCTGGTTGTGCAAACTCAGCCCTCTATGCTATTGTCATTGAAAGTCCATCCTTGCCAGTACCAGCAGCTGCAAGGTGATCACATCATCGATACGATAAGATCTCCACAGTTTGCGGTCATGAAAAAGTGTAAACTACCTGCCAAATGCGCTCACCAAGTGGAAGGCGAAGAAAATGATGGATTTGTTAGAATAATTGGGCTAGGCCCAATTTATCCTATTAAATCTCAAAGGCCCATAATAAGTGTTAAGAATAATAATACCCACCTCAGGATTTAAGCGAGGAGTATCTCAACCTAAATAGGGAGTTTTGGAGGCTCCCTGTTGACCGGTTGAGGTGGGGGTCGGAAAGCCACACGCGCGCGCACACGCGCGCCGGGCCGGGCCGTGGGCGAGGCTGGCTTGCGTCACGTCACTATTCTTTTGCACCCACGTTCCCACGACTGCCTCCGCAACGGCGCGTCCACGATCCCACGTTCCCACGACTGCCTCTCTCCTGATATAGAAGGTGGCCGCGAGTCCGATCAGACGATTCGCTGCTTCTTTCCCGGGTGTTAGTTCCACGATCCCAGTTCCCACGACTGCCTCTCGCCTGATATAGAAGGAGCCGCGAGTCGATCAGAATGATTCGCTTGCTTCTTTCCTGGGTGTTAGTTCCTCGTCCTCCACGCCTGTGCTGCTCGATCAGAACGATTCGCACGATTCGCTTGCTTCTTTCCTGGGTGTTAGTTCCTCCTCCTCGCGCGCCTGTGCTGCTCTGATCAGAACGATTTGCACGATTCGCTTGCTTCTTTCCTGGGTGTTAGTTCCTCCTCCTCCGCACCTGTTGCTGCTCCGATCAGAACGATTCGCAGGAGGCTGCGAGTCCGATCAGAACGATTCGCTTGCTTCTTTCCCGGGTGTAGTTCCTCCTCCGCGCCTGTGCTTCTCTCGCCTCCACGATCCCACGTTTCCCACGACTGCCTCTCTCCTGATATAGAAGGAGGGCCGCGAGTCCGAGCAGAACGATTCGCTTGCTTCTTTCCCGGGTGTTAGTTCCTCCTCCTCCGCGCCTGTGCTGCTCTCGCCTCCTCGCTTCTGATCGCTTGCGCGCACACGAGAGATCGGAAAGAGCAGGGCCTCCAGAACCACACCTTCGCCTGAGATTTGCACCGGGTAGGGCGGTGATCAGGTTTTTGGGGAGTGCTTCCCGCACGACTGCTCGTCCTCATCCACCATGTCTGTGCCTGGAGCCGGAGCTGCCGCCGGCGCCGCTGCTGCTGGAGGAGATGGCGCGCCTGGAGCTGGACGGTGCCGCGAACGTCAACACCAACGGAAGCAATTCTGCCTCACAATCCAGCGGAGGGCCATTCTCGGGGTATATCCTTCTCCTGCTCTGTCGTTAACTCATTCGTTCATAGCGCTGTTAATCCTGTTAGTCGCAAGTCAATTGCGTTATTGCTATGTTCCTGTTCCTGATGTTCATGATGCTCATGATGCCTTTAGCATGCTATTGGTTATGTTACATGTTGTCACTAGATCACCCTACACTGTTTATGCCATGATTATTGTCTTAACATTTTGGATCAAAATATGCCGATATATGACCATATTTCCAACAATCCAAAAATCTGATAGGTCATTTTCGTAGTTGGCTTTGCTGCTGCACTGAAACCACATGCTTTTGATGTGTTCAACTATAAGAGATGGAAAGCACGTGCACTATTGTGGTTGACAGCGATGCAATGCTTCTATGTTTCACGGGCAAACGAAGTGAACCACCTCTTTCTCCTGAGGAAGAGGCTAAGTTCAAGACTTTGGATTGCCTGTTCCGTGGAGCATTGATCAGTGTACTCGCTGACAACATAGTGACGTGTACATGCACATTGCCTTCCGGGAAGGACATGTGGGATGCACTTGAGGCCAAGTTCGGAGTTTCTGACGCCGGCAGTGAGCTGTATGTCACGGAGCAGTTCTATGACTACAAGATGGTCGATGACCGTTCTGTAGTAGAACAAGCTCATGAGATTCAGATGCTGGCTAAGGAACTTGAGACAAACAACTGTGAGTTGCCGGACAGTTTGTGGCGGGTGCATTATTGCCAAATTGCCACCTTCTTGGTCGGACTTTGCCACTTCTCTAAAGCACAAGAGACAAGAGTTCAGTGTTTCTGATCTCATTGGCTCTTTGGGTGTTGAGGAGAAGGCGAGGGCAAAGGACGTCTGGGCAAAAAGGTTGAGGGAGGTTCTAGTGCCAATATGGTACAGAAGAAGAACCCTCATGCATCCCACAACAACAAGAAAGTCAAGCCTGATGTCAAACCCAAGGCTGCGATCAACTTTAAGAAGAAGACAAGGGAGAAGGCAAAGGGAGACTGCTTTGTGTGTGGCAAGTCTGGGCATTGGGCCAAGGACTGTCCTGAGCGCAAAGATAGGAAGTCTGCCAACATGGTCATTAGCGAGGCGGAAGGAACATCGGGGTACGGTAAAATATTACCTACAGTTCTCTTTGTTTTTCACTCGCCTGATTGGTGGGTGGACACTGGGCTTATATTCATGTATGTGCTGACATTTTTCTGTTTTCTTCTTATCAGGTCGGGAGGGTTCCTCCTTGTTGATGGGAAACGGGTCGCTTGCGGCTGTTCATGGTGTTGGTACGGTCGATCTGAAGTTTACTCGGGAAAGACCGTGTAGCTGAAGAACGTGCAGCATGTCCCTTCAATAAAGAAGAATCTTGTTAGCGGCTCTCTATTGTGTAGAGAGAGTTTTAGACTTGTGTTTGAGTCCAATAAATGTGTCGTATCTAAATATGGGACTTTTGTTGGAAAAGGTTATGACAGCGGAGGCCTTGTTCCGCTTTTTTCTTTGAATGACATGTGTAATAATCATAATGT
>CM020183.1:36883937-36905710 GCA_009805545.1 Oryza longistaminata
GCGGAGGAGGAGGAACTAACACCCAGGAAAGAAGCAAGCGAATCGTGCGAATCGTTCTGATCGGAGCAGCACAGGCGTGGAGGACGAGGAACTAACACCCAGGAAAGAAGCAAGCGAATCGTGCGAATCGTTCTGATCGGAGCAGCACAGGCGTGGAGGACGAGGAACTAACACCCAGGAAAGAAGCAAGCGAATCGTGCGAATCGTTCTGATCGGAGCAGCACAGGCGTGGAGGACGAGGAACTAACACCCAGGAAAGAAGCAAGCGAATCGTGCGAATCGTTCTGATCGGAGCAGCACAGGCGTGGAGGACGAGGAACTAACACCCAGGAAAGAAGCAAGCGAATCGTGCGAATCGTTCTGATCGGAGCAGCACAGGCGTGGAGGACGAGGAACTAACACCCAGGAAAGAAGCAAGCGAATCGTGCGAATCGTTCTGATCGGAGCAGCACAGGCGTGGAGGACGAGGAACTAACACCCAGGAAAGAAGCAAGCGAATCGTGCGAATCGTTCTGATCGGAGCAGCACAGGCGTGGAGGACGAGGAACTAACACCCAGGAAAGAAGCAAGCGAATCGTGCGAATCGTTCTGATCGGAGCAGCACAGGCGTGGAGGACGAGGAACTAACACCCAGGAAAGAAGCAAGCGAATCATTCTGATCGGACTCGCGGCCTCCTTCTATATCAGGAGAGAGGCAGTCGTGGGAACGTGGGATCGTGGAGGCGAGAGAAGCACAGGCGCGGAGGAGGAACTAACACCCGGGAAAGAAGCAAGCGAATCGTTCTGATCGGACTCGCGGCCACCTTCTATATCAGGAGAGAGGCAGTCGTGGGAACGTGGGATCGTGGAGGCGAGAGAAGCACAGGCGCGGAGGAGGAACTAACACCCGGGAAAGAAGCAAGCGAATCGTTCTGATCGGACTCGCGGCCACCTTCTATATCAGGAGAGAGGCAGTCGTGGGAACGTGGGATCGTGGAGGCGAGAGAAGCACAGGCGCGGAGGAGGAACTAACACCCGGGAAAGAAGCAAGCGAATCGTTCTGATCGGACTCGCGGCCACCTTCTATATCAGGAGAGAGGCAGTCGTGGGAACGTGGGATCGTGGAACTAACACCCGGGAAAGAAGCAAGCGAATCGTTCTGATCGGACTCGCGGCCACCTTCTATATCAGGAGAGAGGCAGTCGTGGGAACGTGGGATCGTGGAACTAACACCCGGGAAAGAAGCAAGCGAATCGTTCTGATCGGACTCGCGGCCACCTTCTATATCAGGAGAGAGGCAGTCGTGGGAACGTGGGATCGTGGAACTAACACCCGGGAAAGAAGCAAGCGAATCGTTCTGATCGGACTCGCGGCCTCCTGCGAATCGTTCTGATCGGAGCAGCACAGGTGCGGAGGAGGAGGAACTAACACCCAGGAAAGAAGCAAGCGAATCATTCTGATCGGACTCGCGGCCTCCTTCTATATCAGGCGAGAGGCAGTCGTGGGAACGTGGGATCGTGGAACTAACACCCGGGAAAGAAGCAAGCGAATCGTTCTGATCGGACTCGCGGCCACCTTCTATATCAGGAGAGAGGCAGTCGTGGGATCGTGGACGCGCCGTTGCGGAGGCAGTCGTGGGAACGTGGGTGCAAAAGAATAGTGACGTGACGCAAGCCAGCCTCGCCCACGGCCCGGCCCGGCGCGCGTGTGCGCGCGTGTGTGGCTTTCCGACCCCCACCTCAACCGGTCAACAGGGAGCCTCCAATAACTCCCTATTTAGGTTGAGATACTCCTCGCTTAAATCCTGAGGTGGTATTATTATTCTTAACACTTATTATGGGCCTTTGAGATTTAATAGGATAAATTGGGCCTAGCCCAATTATTCTAACAAATCCATCATTTTCTTCGCCTTCCACTTGGTGAGCGCATTTGGCAGGTAGTTTACACTTTTCATGACCGCAAACTGTGGAGATCTTATCGGTATCGATGATGTGATCAACCTTGCAGCCTGCTGGTACTGGCAAGGATGGACTTTCAATGACAATAGCATAGAGGGCTGAGTTTGCACAACCAGCTGAAGATAGCTGGAAGTCTCCTGGTCCGACAGATAGCCAGTACCTGAGTGATCCTTTGGGTGCATTTTGATGCACTCACAGTTTGAATAAGTATGCTCCGAATTGTTGACCGATCAAAAGGTAATTTGATTTTAGCCATCAATGCAGATTTCAGGAAGCGGTCAAGATGCTGCTATAACTCATAGAGCTGCCTGCCAGTAATGTGCAAAAGTTAATACCGATGACAATGGTGTCTGAATCAGGATTTCATGGAAAGCAAGTAAACAGAATGATCTCTTCTTGTTCACTTACAAGTTTGCACACACTAAGAAAAAAAGTACAAATTTGTTATAGATAGTCAGGTATTCATTTTTTTCTATTTTCATAATTGATGGAAAAAAAACCCTGCATATTCCCCAGAGGATTATCAAACTTGTAAGGCAGAACAAAGTGCTGCATAAATAGAATTTACCAAAATTAGCATTTAAATATGAAGGTATAACAGTATTTTGTTTCACATCCTATAGAATCAGTGGTACAAGTACTCCAAAACAAAGCAGTATATAACTTTTTTGCAGGAGTCGAGCAGCAAGGATGAAAAAGGTTTTGAAAGTTCCTAAAGCGGACAACTAATAGAAGCCTGATAAATGGTCTTGCAGTTAAAAAGAAAGCTATGAGTTCAAAAATCTCACTTAACAAAAGCCCAGCCCAGCCCTTACACCCTGATATCGGTTTAGTTTGGATTGTGGAGTTACATTTCTGATAATCAATAATTGAAATAGCTGAGGATTGAAACTCTTGTATTCAGATGATCCCGAATCCATGAATTTTGATCACAAATATCTCTCTAAGTCGTTTCCTTGTTTATCTACCGCTGCTCTCTATTCGTAAAAAGTTCCTTTTTTTTTTGTATCGAAGCCATATCAAGCAGTTAGAGTCAAACAATAGCAACATCAAAGCCATAGATCGAACCTTACGTTTTCTTTTTTTTTTAGATGCCCCAGTGAAGAATGTCAATCACTTACTAGTACAGGTAAGCACTGAGCCTTCTGTATTTTATCGCCTATCCAAATCAAGAACATATTGAGGATATTGTAAGTTAATTGCAGGGCACAGAGGTGAACATTTCTATTGTAGTTGCATTAGTTCCACCGGATTGCGTATTTCAGAAAGACGTAGATGGAGATGTTTCTATAAAGTCCAAGAAGGCATGGGATCAGGGACTCAGTTTACAACAGAAACGCTCTCATGATCAAAATCCAACAAACCCTGATAATAGATACACCCGTTAACATAGATCTCTTGAGTAACTCATAGCATTGTAAACCCATTGGAGAAGATACAGAAGAACAGTACTTGCAGTGGTACGATGTCACGATACATGACAGCAGAACTTGCAATTGAGTTTTCTACTCTTTCTTCAGTGGTAATCTTTTACTAGTACTAATTTTATATTAAGCCATTTATCATTCCCTACAATCCACTTGCCAAGACTCCCAAAAGGATTGTTTTCTATTACTTCTAAGTTTCCTGCAGGCTGCAGCATCAGAATTAGCTTTGCCTGCTTTTGGTTCTCCAACTAAACAGAACAAACGGCCTCAAGGAGTCAAGAGTTCATAAAAAGGAAAAATGAACCATCTTTTTAGCTTGAACCAAACGTAGGAGACGGCAGGCGAAGGAAGCCAATCAAGTGATCAGCACTGGAACCCAACTTTCGAATTTGACCAGAACCCAAAGAGGAAGATGTTAAAGGGTATATGTGTCTTTTCATCTCTTGTATACATTATATGTGGTCATTGACCCTAAGTCAATTGTACACAGTAAATTCCCCAAATTTATCTATCACTGTAAGATGGTATCAGAGCTCATGGGCTGAACCCTAGCCCTCGATCCCCGTCATCCGCGGGCGCTCCGGCTTGCCGGCGGCGGCTCCCTATCGGGCAAATCTTCTCCACGTCCTCCTCGTCCGGATCAGCAGCGGGATTCACAGCAAGTCAGTGTGATTCGTCCGTCACGCGTGAGTGCATCGCTCATTGCAGCCGCTCGTCACGCGGTTGCTCCGCTCAGCCGTTGTTGCTGCTCTTCCACTACTGCTGCCGCTGTGTGCTGCTGGTGCTAATTCAGGAGACAATACATCAAGTCCTGTAAGCAAGTCTCTGTCCAGTCAATTTGTCAAATTTTCTTCTGCTGGTCTTGATGGCAACATCCGACCCCTTTCTTGGAGGTGGAGCTCTGCTCTCCACGGACATTAAGCTAAATGGTCAAAATTATCAAGAATGGGAACTTTCAGCTCGTATGCTTTTGAGGTCGATTGGTCAAGCATCTCACCTCACAGATGATCATCCTGATGAGAAAACGGATGCAACTAAAATTAAGGCGTGGAAAACAGCAGATGATCGTGTTATGGGATTCATATTCATGAGTGTAGAGGTGCCTATTCGGATGAGTTTCAGGGATCACTCAACCGCTAAAGAGATGTGGGACTACCTCAAACAGAGGTACACTCAAGAAAGCGGAGCTTTGCGTTTTTCCTTGCTGCAGAATTTGCACAACTTACAACAACAAGATCGGTCCATTGAAGAATTTTATAATGCCTTTACTCGGTTGTTTGGACAGCTTGAGGCACAGACTCCAAAAGGTGCTTCAGGTTGTGCACAATGTAAGGCGAGAGAGAAGCATGATCAAGAAAATCTAGTGTATCAATTTGTCATGAGACTTTTCTCTCATTTGAGTCCATTCGAGTTCAGTTGCTTGGACGTCCTACACGTCCTACTATGGTGGAGGCTCTTGCAGATCTAATCGCTGAGGAGACACGTCTTTGTTCCTTGGACACTACTCCTACTCCTGTGGTTACTCACAATGTCATGGCAGCACCTCAGCGTGTTGGAGCTCCTATGGGCGGGATCCCTGAATTCAGTTCCATCGCCAAAAGTGATCGTATTTGCTCTCATTGCAAGAAGGTTGGACATATTTCCGATGATTGCTTCTATCTTCATCCAGAGAAGTTGGCTGATTATCGAGCTAGGCGTGCAGCGGTCCCCCGTCCTCGTGCGACGGCTAGTGCTCCTGTTTTCTTGGATATCACTACTGCTGGTCCTTCTAGTATCAGTGCTGGTGGCAGTGCCTCTAGCGCCGTCTCATGTGCTCCTCAGTCATTGGTTGCAAGACCGTCTTACCAAGCCAGTGATTGGTCATGGCCATCACCATAGTTGGTCCCCAAGGCCTCTAAGTGTGATGTCATCTTCGCCTACCACTTTTGTTGCCATCTCCTACTTGTTGCTTTTGCTTGCTGTTTGGAGAAAAAGGTTGTTGCTGCTATAGTACATATATGTCCTTCAGTTCAGTTCAAGTCTTCTGTTATCCGTCAAATCTATCCAAGTCAATTTCATATCTTCAATTCGTCTAAGTGTATGAGTCTTTTATATCATCACCAACAACAACAACAGCTCCCACCGCAGCTGGATTGTCTCAACCTACTCCAAATCTTTGAAGAGCCGAAGAACAATTTGTGAAGGCTTCATGGTACCAAGGGCTAAAGAACAGTTTGTGAAAGCCTCGAGGTCCACTTCATTGAGGAGGGGATGCATCTTTCCTACTTAATCATCAAGACTTACATGCTTCGACAATATCTTTAAGCTTATATTTTGGTTTTAGTTTAGTTGTACCTTCCAAATGCATTCTTGTATACACATTGCATTTGAGTGGGGGTATTAAAGGGTATATGTGTCTTTTCATCTCTTGTATACATTATATGTGGTCCTTGACCCTAAGTCAATTGTACACAGTAAATTCCCCAAATTTATCTATCACTGTAAGGTTGTGTTTAGATACAAAGTTTGGATCCAAACTCCAGTCCTTTTCCATTACATCAACCTGTCATACACACACAACTTTTCAGTCACATCATCTCCAATTTCAACCAAAATCCAAACTTTGGATCCAACTAAACACAACCTAAGAGAAGATAGTGGATGGAACAGGAGACTGATCGGTCTGATTGGAGCTTGCGGCGGCAGTGGCCGCCGGCACCCTCCCCCACCCGCACCACGGAGATGGAGTGAGCCCGGCCAGCGGCTGTGCTCCACGATGAAGGCCAGGGGCATCAGGACACGGGCAAAACTGTAGGAATGGACCACTGGCACCACCTTAGTCTTAGCTAGCATCCATTGGTGCACTTCCTCCGCGACGTCCACGATTAGGGCTATCCAGCTCCTGCTCTCGCATTCATCTGCCCTGTTGTTACACTCCTTCCAAATTCCCCGAGCGATTAAGATCACAAGCGTGTCGAAAGTCGAAACACTGTCGATTCTCTGTCTTTACTTTGCATCTAGCCTCCATCCACCATTGATCAAAATCTGGCCGGCTCGAAGGGAAACACAATTGCAGGTTGAGGCAGTTGAAAATCCTCCACCAAACCTGGCAAGATTCCGGGCATTGAGAGAGAATGTGGTCGATCGACTCCATCAATTGATCACAGAAGACGCAGAATCCGTGATCCCATATTGTACCAGCCTCCGGAAGTTAAAGAAATCAACTCTGACTTGATGACAAAAGTCAAGGGGTACTAGCACCTCCTCCATTTTTCTGAAAAAAACAAATTACCATCGCATATTGTAAGGAGTGAATCAAGTTCAAGTTCCATATTTATATCGTCTCTATCTAATGACGAATACACTACAGGAACTACCATAAAATGGCTTCTTCAACTTTTAACAAGTTTTGTACCTACTTGATATAAGCCTCCAAAAGACAAGACGGATGCCTCATTGATATGCAATAGATGTAAAGATAATGATTGCATATAGCCTCCATATTCTTGAGAGGATTATCACACTACTAAAAAAAGCTCATAGAGATCGGCACTATAGGTGCCGAACAGCTAAAACCGGCACCTATAATACTTTTCCCTCCTCTATAGACTGAAAACACATAAAACCGACACCTTTAAAACCTATAACATAAGTACCGGTTTTTTAAAAAAACCGACACCTTTAATATAATATAGGTGCCGGTTTTCTAAAGAAAAACCGACACCTATACTACAGGTATCGGTTCTTCTTTATAACCGACACCTATAATAAATTATAGGTGTCGGTTTTTTAAAAAAAACCGGCACCTTTCTAAATCGAGCCGAGCCAGGCCGACGCCCTATATGAGTCAACTCTATCTCTCTCTCCTTATCTCTATCTCTCTCTCTCTCGCTTTCTCTTGCCTCCTCTCTTGCTTCTCGTCTCTCTCCCTCTCTCGACTTCTCTCTTGCGCGGCGGCGGTCGAGCGACGTCCTGGCAGAGGCGCCGTCAGCGGCGGCGAGATGGGCGGCGGCTTTTGGCACTACCAAATTAGACAATATTCAATTTGAACGGTGGTGGGTAAAATTTGGTAGCAAACCAAACATCCACTTGCTACTATTGAAGTTGTCAAAATTTTGGTAGGGTAGTAAATTGGTATCAAACCAAATAAGCCCTTACTTATATCAAGTACTACTTATTAGAGAATTGTAAATAGATTAGAAGATATATATAGTTAAGCTAGTACTCTCCAATTCTCCATCTGTTTTTGTTGGCATGCGCTTAAAATTTCAGAATGCAGCAGGTTCCCATCTGCCTGCCACTGGCACAGGCAGGCCGGCTAGCCAGCTGGGTTGATTTGGATTCTTCTTGCATGATGTGTACCACTACTGTTTTAACGCGTGGGGCCTCTTTTTTTTTTTTTTTTTTTTGCTCGAGCAAAGCTAAAGGAGCCGGTTCTATAACTGTCATAGGTGCCGGTTACTCTTATTGGTACCGACCAATAGGTGCCGGTTGGAAAACCGGTACTTATAGCCGGTTCCCAACCGGCACCAATGACCTTTTTTTAGTAGTGTCAAACTTATAAGTCAGAACAAAGTGCCGCACAAATAGAATTTACTAAAGTTAGCATTTAAATATGAAGGTGTAACAATATTTTGTTTCAGAACCAAAATAATCAATGCCACAAGTACCCCACAGATGTGTGCATATTGTGTATTAGCTAGTTACTGTTCTGTTCAATAGCAACCAAGTTTACACATTATGTTGTGAATATTGCTACTATAATATAGAAGAGTACTGTAGTACTAAATAACTAGCAGGGTGTCCCGTGCAATTGCGCGGCTAGCAAAAAAATATATATTGTGATGTAAAATTATCAATATTTTTCAACTTGAAATATATTTTTATAAAAAATAGAATTGTTGACTCGTTGCTAGTTCCGTAATCAATCGTATCGTATTGTATATATACGCATATCTTGTGGACAGAGAGCTTATATCAATTCAATAATATGCTTGCTAAGAGAAATATTAAATAAAGTGTCTACAACAATTTTTCTGCTTCGACTTCAAAATAATCGAGCATCTCTGACGGACTACCTATCCTACACCATTAAATTATCGTTTTATAAAACAAAACTTCATTTTTTATAATTTTTACAAATCCTGCTAGCCACCACCATCCCTTTGCTCATCTACATCATGTCCTTCCTCTTCATTTTCGTTGTCACCCCTTAGCTCGCCCTCCAATACCATTTGTCTTTTATCGCTTGTCTACTTAGCCTGCCATATCATATCTCATTTTTATTATCGTCGACACATTATAAAATCAAACCTTATTATCATTGAGGTTTCTTTTTATAGTTTTCAGAAGTCATTGCTTCTACTTTACTCCTTTTTACCCTCGGATCGCTTTTCCATGAACACCACCGCCTCCCTATCCAATGTAGCCTATCCACTTGTCAGCTTGCGCCGTCTCTCTTCTTTGTTGTCGCTGACACCTAAAAAGTCAAAATTTATTGTCGCCATGATTATGTTAGAAGACCTGCCAGCTATTGCCGCCACACATCCCGTGCCTTACTTGTTCTCTGTCTGTTGGGTCATCCTCTTGCAGCTCCTACTATTTGTCACTTGAGCATCTCACACTCCCGTGCCTTAGTAGGACTAATTTATGAAAACATTTTCTAAAGCTCGATGTGTATTTCTTTAATTGTCAATCCTAGATTTTGTCATTTTGGTAATCAAAATAGAACACATTTGTACCTCTTGTTTAGATATATATTAGAGATGCAATTCCTCTCAAAATCTACATTTATTTATTTTTCTTAATCTATGATCTTATAATCTAGTTTCATCATACAATTTAGCCTTTTCTATTTTCTTCAACTAATGTGGTAATTTCTAGATATGCAAAGTGAGCATTGTTGTTTTCTTTCAGGGCCCATATATCAATCGCAACACCACGTTTTATTTCTTAATATATTTTATTCCAAATTTCAATTATTTCCAAATAGCCTTCCTACTATATTCAAATTTATTTAGTTTATTTAGAATTAGTATTTAAAAACAATTTTTGAATTTGTTTTTTATTTTGAATTTCAGTTACTCTTAATTTTGGATATGTATAGATTATGTTTTGCTATGTACACTTCTTGGCATGTAGTCTTTACTTATTTAATTTTTATATTATACTTTTGTTCCGTATTTTAATGGTATTTCTATGTTTATTAGGAATTCGTATTGAAAATCCAATTTCAAAATTTATTTTATTTTTCATTTTGAATTTGAGTTATTCATAAATCGTATTTCTAGTTGTTGTTATTTTTCTTTTCCTCAGAGTAACGTGTGAATATCTAGCTTGTAGAGTAAATGTGTTGCCTCCTTTAAAAGTTGTGTTAATACTTTATTTTTTATATGACGCTTATAAAAAAAACTGGGGAAGTGTTTGTTTGTATAAATTTTGATATGTACATTTGATTTCTTTGACTATGCAAAAGGTGCTTTGTAGTATTTAAGGTTAGAAACTTGAAAGTGAACCCATCTTTATAACTCGCACATATATTTGAAAAATAGCATGTGCTGAAAAAAAAGCATATGCTGGTCATTAAGAATTTTGTAATTAGTGAATAGGATTAGCTAGTATTAGTTATATATCTTTATATCTTTGGAAAAAAAAACAGAGAACGCGTCCTGTTGCTTGGCCTAGCCCGGTTTGGAGTTCAAAAATGAACTTCAGCCTCGTTCGGCTAGCTGGGTGTCCAACTCCTAACCGGAGTCCAAAGTTGTCCATCAGTATCTGTTATCTACTATTATAAAAATTGAACATGTTTTTACAGGTACTTTGGTATACGTCATCTGTGTATGAGTCGGTTCTCAAGTTCGTTCACTTTTGAAAATACATATGCATATTTGAGTCGTTTATTATGTTCGTTTCCTTTTGGAAATACAGAAGAGTCATATAAGAAATCTCTTTAAAAAAACTCGCATGTTAACTTAAGACAATCGAACTCTAATTACAGCTCATGATTTTAAGCAAATTCCCGCAATAAATTTCACCATAATTAAACCGTATAACAATAATAATGAGATAAAAATAGCCTTCACCCGTCGTAACGCACGGGCATTTTTTTCTAGTTTTTTATAAAGTCTAAGTAGGACTTACATATACACATAATCTAATCTCAGCCGTTACAGTCTAAACATATTACGATCAGACGGTTTAGTGATATTTATATTTATATTTATTGGCATTTTCTAAATTTATTGTTAGTTGCATCTGACCTTGCTCCTGTCTGTCATCCTTGCAACCATGTCATTCCTTGCCTCTGTGTGCTATATGTATTTTCTTTATCATTAATCAAGGTGCATATCTATCTACCAATAGGCAACAACATCCCAATGCTGTTATTTTTAATCTATACTTATCGGTAATAGACACTTGTATAACACTGATGTTATATGCATGCATATTTGCTTGCACCTTAAATTTGAGGCACTGCTAGGGGCTTAAAAGTGCTTTTATGGAGAGAAAAAAAGAAACGGCTTTGCTGAGTTGCCTCGTAGAGGTTTCCTAATCATTCTCAGTTAGGAGCCCTGAGTTGCCTCGTAGAGACCGAGTCCTGATCAAAGTTAGATTACATGTATTTCTATGTCTGGTTTTTTTTCATATATGGAGTCCAAATCGGATCTATTATTACATATAATTAATCAATCTCCACCGTTATAATCTGGACCCACCATGATCTGACGGTCCAAATATTTTTCTTTATCTTCGATTAACGTGGGAATTTCTAGCCCCCACAGCGAACGTGGTGCCTCCTTTCAAGGCTGTTTTAATAATATAATAGATAGATAGATGATTAAGGTATAAATTATCGGGTATGGAGAGTTTGACCCTTGCTGTAACAGAATATATAACTCCCCAAAACAAAAGCAGCATATATATATAATTTAAAATTAATAAGTTGGTAGGAGTTGAGAAGCGAGGATGAAAGAGGTTTTGAAATTTCTAAAATGGACAACGAATAGAAGCCTGATAATTGATCGTGCAGTTAAAAGAAAGCTCTGATGAGTGACATGAGCTTAAAAACATCACTTAACAAAAGCCCTGCCCGCAAACCTCACTTAACAAAAGCCTAGCCCGGACCATACACCCTAATATTGCTGCTTTAGTTTGGACACTGGAGTTACATTTCTAAAAGTCAATTATTGAAATAGATGAGGATTGGAACTCTTATATTCAGATGATCCCAAATCCATGATTTTTCCCCGTCTTTACCTACATTAGCTCTATTTGTGGAAAAGTTTTATTTTCTATCTATATGGATGTGTTCTGTCAAAGTCATACCAAGCAGTTATAGTCAAAGAATAGCTACATCAAATCAATAGTTTTTTTTTTATAGCTGCCCCAGTGAAGAATGCTAATCACTTATTAATATAGGTAAGCACTGGACCTTCTATATTTTAACACATATCCAAATCAAGGATATATTGAGGATATTGTAAGTTAATTAGCTAGCTTTTCTTCAGTGGTGATCTTTTACTAGTACTTAATTCATATAAAGCAATTTATCATTCTCTACAATCCACTCGAGGCAACACTGCCTAAAGGATTGTTTTCTATCACTTCCAAGTTTTCTGCAGGATTTAGCATCAGAATTAGCTAAATAATGTTTTTTGAAAAGAAATTAGCTAAATAATGTTCCACAGTGGACAGCACCAAGAATTCAATGCAACACCGGATCAAAAGGTAATGTTCAGTAAGCTTTGCCTGCTTTGGTTCTCCAACTAAACAGGGAGATATAACAAAATATTACAATTTTATAAACTACAAATTGCAGTTTTTTTTACTAAAGAAACCGGCCTCACATTGAAACAGCCCATCACTAAGGATCATCATCAGATTCAATCACTACACCAAACAGCCATGGAAGTTCATCAACACGAGCACATAGAACAATACCTTTCCGCACATGCGTTAAAACTAAAGGTTTCAGTTGATCCCTGAAAAGCAACATCAGGAAAAATATCTACGTTCCCCATCATTTCGTCTGCGTGGTAACTAGGCTGAACAACGAAAGAAAGCAAAACTTCGGATCGATCGTTGGGAGTGGGACACTTCAGAATTGATGCATAACTTCAATACGCGGCTAAAGAAGAATTCATGGCACTAATATCCACTTCTCGATCATCCTGAAACTAATTAATCGCTAGGAGTGGGATACTTTAGAATTGATGCAAAACTTCAATACACGGCTAAACAAGAATTCATGGCACTAATATCCATTTCTCATCATCCTGAAACTAATCGCTGGAAGTGGGACACTTCAGAATTGATGCAAAACTTCAATACGTGGCTAAACAAGAATTCATGGCACTTATATTTAATATCCATTTCTTCATTATCCTGACACTACACGTCAAGTGCAAGCGTGCAACCTTTGGACTGAGAACTGACAGAACAAACAGCCTCAGGGAGTGGAGAGTTCATAAAGGAAAAATGAACCATGTTTTTAGCTTGGACCAAAGGTAGTAGACAGCAGGCGAAGGAAGCCGATCAAGTGATCAGCGCTGGAACCCAATTTCTTTTTTCGGGAATACGCAAGGAGCGCATTTTTTTCCATTAAGAGAAATAAAAGTTATTTACAATGAGAAATGAAAAAAAAGCACGGGACCGATACTGGAGACTAGTGATCTAATGGGATATCTCGCGCTAGATTTGGCTACCACGACCTCGCAGAGGTAAAACAGAAGGGGCCCCTGCATTTGCCGACTTCCAAAGTACGGCTTCTTCCACCATCGCTTTCGCCACTTCGATCCAAGACTTGGTCTGCTAATTGAAGATCCGATTATTTCTCTCCTTCCAAATCGACCAGGCTACCAGCGTTGCAATAGTGTCAAAGCCCCGGCGATGTTGCTCTCTCAACTTCATCCGGCTTTCATAGAGCCAGAGGTGAAAGGATGGTTCGTTGATGGGTAGACAGTCCGGATTGCCTATCGCTCTTAATGTCCACCACCAAAGCTGCCTCGACTCTAGGCAGCCTACCAGAATGTGGTCGATGCTCTCCTCCTGTTGGTCACAAAGGACACAGCGGTCCGGGTGAGGCAACGGCCGGCTTCGCAGACGATCGGCGGTCCAGCATCTGTTCATTGCTACCAACCACAGGAAGAAGCGGCATCGAGGTGGAGCGAGTGATTTCCAGATCGGGGTCGAGAGGAAGGAGATCCGACCAAAGAACAAAGCCTTATAAGAAGATCTTGAGCTGTACTGACCTGAGCTTTCCCATTTCCAGCTGAAAGAATCGAGAGTGGTAGGGATACAGGTCACCGGTTGAAGTAGTGACCAAAGCTTCAGATACTCCAGGATGGCTTGGATCCCAAGTGCCCTGGCGATATCCCTGATCCATCGACGATCCGTTAGTGCCTCAGCCACCATCCGGCACCAGCGCACGCGAGGCGAAACGCGATCGTAGATGTTAGGAGCAATGGACCGGATGCAACCTTCTTGCAGCCAAGTATCCTCCCAGAAGAGGATCGTTTGTCCATCTCCCAGCTGACAGACTGTGGATGCAGCCACGAAGCTCTTCTCCTTTTGCGACCCCGGGATGTCTAGGCCTTGCCATGGTTTACTTAGTGAAGTCTGCTGTAGCCAAGTCCATCTGGAGCGAAGTGCAATACCCATCAACTCTAGATTCGACAAGCCTAAACTGCTATAGTTCTTAGGAGCACAGAACCTCAACCAAGCGACCCGACAGCAACCTCCATTGGCTTGCGCCTTGCCTGCCTAGAGAAACCCGCGCCGGATTTTGTCAATTCCTTTGATCACCCACTTGGGTGCATCGATAGCAATCAGCAGGTAGATTGGGATTGCACTGAGTACAGCCTAAACCATTGTTACATGACCTATTGACGACATTTGGTTGGATTTCCAAGCTGGAAGCCACTGGGCTATGCTGTCAACGAACGGCTGCAGGTCTTCCTTCTTCAACCGGAAGATGGAAAGGGGCAGACCTAAGTACTTGTAGGGGAAGGAAGCAACAGGGCAGGGCAATTCCGGCTGTATCTCAGCAAGCAACTCCTCAGAGCACCGAATCGGCAGGGCTGAACATTTTCTAAAATTTGTCCGGAGCCCAGAGTCCTCACCGAAGATGCTCAGGATTTCAGTTGCGACCTTAACCTCCTCAATCGCCGGTTTGATGAAAAAGACCACATCATCAGCATAGAGAGAGATTGTGTGAGGGATTCCCAAATCTTGCAATAGCTCCTCATGTTCCGCCTTTTGAAATAGAAGGCTGAGAAAATCCATCGGGAGGATGAATATCATTTGTGAGATTGGGTCGCCTTGGTGAACACCTCGGCGGTGAAAGGAACCCAACTTCCGAATTTGACCAGAATCCAAAGAGGAAGACAGTGAATGAAACAAAAGACGGACCGGTCCGATTGGAGCTTGCGGCACCGCCGGCACCCTCCCCCACCTGCACCATGGAGATGGAATGAGCCCGGCCAGCTGCTGTGCTCCACGTGAAAGACGTGGCATCAGGACACGGGGCAAAACTGCAGGAATGGATGGATCAGAATACAAGTGTTTTTTTTCCTTCAGATTGTCTCAACTCTAGTTAAACTATAAAAAGGTAAGGAAGAACAAAATTTTTTATTTTTTATTTTTTTATTTATTTTATTTATTATTATTATTTATTTAGTTATTTTTTATTATTTATTTTATTTATTATTTATTATTTATTTATTTATTTAGCTGCTGCTGCTACTACTGGCTAAGGGCTAGCAACGCTAGCCTACTAACTCGTACACGTTCCAACTGACGTAACCGTAGCACGAGCCCCGCCAAGAATATCAGCGCGACGCGCACGGCCACACCACCGCCACTTCTGGGAGGACCGAAGGAGGGGATGGGGAGAGAGCTGGGATCCGGTGCAGCGCCGGCGACGAAACTGGGTCCCGCGTACAGCATGTGCGGCCCCTCCTCCACCCACGGCACGCGCATGCCGGCGCACCACTTTCCCCTCTTCACCTCTTTTTCTACTTCTTCCCCCCTCGCCACCACCACCACCTTCTTCTTCTTCTCCTCCTCATCATTCTTCTTCCCCAGGTCCGGCTCCGGCGACCCACCGCCATTCCTCTCCTCTTCCTCCCTCCTCTTCTTCTGGAGGTCCCACCGGGCATCGTCCGGCGAACCTCGGGTCCTCTTCCGGAGGTCCCACCTGCCATCGTCCGGCGAGCCGCCGCCGACGCGACGCTGCCCAAAGTCCCACCCCTCCTTCTTCCTCAGGTCCGGCGACCTGACGACGCCCTCCTTCGCCGCTCTCTCCTTCTTCCTCGCGTCCCACCGGGCGTCATCCGGCGACCCACCGCCGACCCGCTCGTGACCGAATCCCCACCCGCCACGCGCCCTCCCGATCACCAACGCCGCCATCACACAACACACTTACCTCTCTGGGCGCGCAGAAGCGGGAAGCGGAAGCTCGCTGAAGACAAACACCTGCAAACCTGCGCAACAGACAAAGCAAACACGTTATAATATCCGAGGAGAACTTGTGTGAGCTGATCCACCTTTTAAATTCATAACTGCGTTCATAAACCGGCGAGGCGGTACTAATCAAATACTACATTCGCCGGCGGCGGATGTTGTCGGAGGTGCCGAGAGCACGGGCGCGGCGTGGAGACGGAGCGACACATATGGCCCCCGAGCGACCAGAGATGGAGGAGAAAGGGCTTGGCGCCGCGCCGGCGCGGGCGACGGCTGATGCCAGGAAGGAGAAGCCTCGACCGGCGGCGAACTCCTCTCCTCTCTGTCTCCGGCGCCGTCTTCCTCGCCATCTGCCGCCTCCCTCCCTTCATCACCGTGGAACGGCGGCCACAAGCTTCGGTGGCCTGGAGCTCGTGGCCACCCGATCCAGCGCCCAGCGGCGGCGGCGGAGGCGAGCGCCGGGGGAGAGAGGGGGACGAGCGGGCGAGCAAACGCCGTCGTTCCGAGCGGCGACGGGGACGAGGCCACGACGCCTTTTTCTTTTTTCTTTTTTTTTTTCTGGGGGTCAGGGGACCGGGGCAGATTAGGCTGGATGAGTGGATAGTTAAATAGAGAACTGGAAAGAGTGTTTATATCGCTATTGGATAAAATTGTGTGGCTGCGTGTGAAAATTGTGCAAATTACTCCTAATTGTTTTTTTTTAGGAAATATGGAACTGAAGTTGTCTTTATAAAAGAAAATACTGTTGGATTTGAGAATACTAAAAAAACATTCACCGGGGCAAAAACAAATCTTTTCTGGCTACAATCCCGACGAAGAGGGTTGAAGGCGAGGGGTCAGCGCGTACCCTAGCTAACCCTACTACTGTCCACTGCCATCATCTCATCTCGCCGTCTAAGCCAACGTAGGGCTCCACCCACCACCATGAGAGAGAGAGAGAGAAGGGTAAGCAGCCTTCTCGGTGACTCGGCGTACACAGCGGGCCCTGGAATGTTTATATATAGTATTTCTATACATCTAAAGTTTATACACCTAAAGTTTATAGACCTAAAGTTTATAAGTCAAAAGTTTATATACCCGTTTCAAATTTGAATTTGAATTATATCTGATTCAAATTTTAATTTGAATTTAAATATTTTCTATATATAGTATTTCTATGCATCTATAGTTTATACACATAAAGTTTATAGACTCAAAGTTTATAAGTCAAAAGTTTACATACCCAATTCAAATTTGAATTTGAATTATATCCAATTCAAATTTGTATTTGAATTTAAATATTTTCTATATATAGTATTTCTATGCATCTATAGTTTATACACATAAAGTTTATAGACTCAAAGTTTATAAGTCAAAAGTTTACATACCCAATTCAAATTTGAATTTGAATTATATCCAATTCAAATTTGTATTTGAATTTAAATATTTTCTATATATAGTATTTCTATACATCTAAAGTTTATACACCTAAAGTTTATAGACCTAAAGTTTATAAGTCAAAAGTTTATATACCCGTTTCAAATTTGAATTTGAATTATATCTGATTCAAATTTTAATTTGAATTTAAATATTTTCTATATATAGTATTTCTATGCATCTATAGTTTATACACATAAAGTTTATAGACTCAAAGTTTATAAGTCAAAAGTTTACATACCCAATTCAAATTTGAATTTGAATTATATCCAATTCAAATTTGTATTTGAATTTAAATATTTTCTATATATAGTATTTCTATACATCTAAAGTTTATACAACTAAAGTTTATAGACCCAAAGTTAGTAAGTCAAAAGTTTACATACCCGATTCAAATTTGAATTTGAATTCAAATTTTTTATATATAGTATTTCTTTATATAATTTTTTCTAACTTTTGTTTTTTTTTAAAAATTTTGTGGTTTACTGTAGTAGGGAAGAGAAGAAGGGGGAGAAGAGGGACGTACGTACGTATAGGGGCAGCAGGTGCGGGTGATCGCGGGGATCACCCGCGCATTAGCAGCCCCCCGACTCGGGAGTCTGACACGGAGGGGGTGGACGCATAGTAAGCCAAACGGGTGGCCCGGCCCAGAACTACACGGGCCCACAAATGATACGGCCCGCACGAGCACGACCCATTAGGCACAGCTCCATAGCGGGGCCGTGCCGTATCAGCCCGCGTGTCACTTTCGAACCTCGTGCAAGTGAGATTGGGCCGGCGGTGCCCAACGCCCGACACAAGCGTAGATTGGGCGGCGAGAACAGCGGGACGCGCGCAGGGGATTGGGTGAGAGGACGGTAGCGCGCGCACGAGGCCGTGGCAGGAGCACCCTCCGCATGAGCCCATTCGCCCTGACAGGCGGCGGCATGGGCCTGCCAGGGCACTGCGTGTCGTGTCGGGCCATGTCGGCCTGCTACAGGAGTCATGCCGTGCCATGCCAGCCCATGGGCTGCAGCCTCGGCCCAGGCACGGCACAGCCACCCGTTCCAAGCGAGGTCGGCTACTGTAGCAGTGTGCTTGGGCCGGCCCATTACAGACAAGCCCATTTGGATAGTCATAGGCGGACGTGCACACTCGAAAGGAGTCAGAAGACGAACCAAGGGTAGGTAGAAACAGAAATTGCGTACCCGTACATAGACATCGTATCGGAATAGGATGATACATCAAAATTTTCGATAGAAACATCTTCAATTTTTTTAACAATAGAGATATTTGATTTTAAATTTGATATTTGAACTAATGAAATTAGGGGGAAGCTAAGGAAGTGTATTCAAGGGAAGATATTGACATTTGGTGGATAATTTTGAATTTTGAGAGGAGCAAGTTGGAAGGATTGGAGGGAAATTCGAATCCCGAGATTTGAGCTTGAATGGGAATTTTTGTTTGAGATTATTGGACCTGAGAAAGGATTTTATTTGAGATCTTTTTGGCACTTAGATCCTTAATCACACAAAGAACTTTTTTTCGAAAATAGGACTTTTATTAAAAAAAATAGTTTTCAGTGGCCTAAAAATCGGGGCGTTGTCATTGAATTACAAAATTGTCCCTGAACCAAAATACCATATATATAGCATCCCTCAACTTATAAAACCGGGTCACTCTAAATCCTTAGGAAATTTCGTCTCCAGTTTTATCGGATAAAACCAGAGTCAATGTCGCCATGTCGGACAAAACCACCTAAGGATTTAAAGTGACCCAGTTTTATAAGTTGAGAGATGCAATATATCTGTTTTTTTTTGTTCAGAGACGATTTGTAACTCGGCGATAAGATGAGGGACCTTAGGCACAATTTTTTATTAAAAATATCAGATAACTTGTATGCCTCGGGCTTATTTGGGGATGAATCTGACAAGTGGATCCCAACCCCACCTATTAGCAAGAGGTGGCAAAATGCCGCAGGTGAGTAGATCGGCCAATCCAAACCTCACCGGGCCGGCAGAAGAGTGGAGTAGGGGAGGGAGGGGCGGGTAGGCTGGCCTGTTGGCGGCCGTGCACGTGGGAAGGGAAGAGGGAGATGGGTTGGGTTAACGGCCTAGGAAGAGGAAGAGGATTACTATAGGATTTGTATTTTAATTAATCCTAATAATTGATTTGATTGATTAAAAATAGTTTTTCCCTATAAAATTTCAAGTGAAAATCAAGTAAATGCTTTGGAGCATGAGGAAATTTATAAAAAAATACACCCATCTATCATGGATTCTTATTTAAGGATTTACGTTCTCCTTTAAGTTTTTAAACATTTTCTAGAAATGTATTATTAAGTGATTCATTAATTTAAGGGATAAACTCAAAGCGATACATCCATGGATTTCATTGGCGTGGGTGGAGGGCGTGAGAGATATGAGGAGAAGAAGAGGGAGGGATAGATGCTTAGATGGTGCTCTTAGGGACTTTGATGGCGCTGGATGGGTGGATGGTAACAAACGGATATACATACAATTAGGAAGGAAAGAGGGGGAGGGACGGAGAGGATGATGAGGTTGAGGGAAAGGAAGAGTGAATCGGGGAACAGAGAGAAAACTGATGGATCGATAAAGAAGTGTTAGGGTGCAGTGGCTGCTAAATTTTATCACTCATCCTCGATTTCTACAGACGGTCCGTGACTGTAAGAAAATCCGCATGCACAAATCGATTGGCTCTACGAAAATTTATCTTGTGAAAATATCGATTTTGTAGTAGCGAAAATAAAAGAAAGGAAAGTAAAATGACTCCAAAAGTTATTAAAGTGAGCAATGTGTACTATACACAGAGACATGTAAAAGGTATCATAGTGTCAAGGAGCAGTTGCATGCTGAGTGGACTCCATGAATTGATTATGCATTGCAAAGTCGTCGATTGCCGTCTTAGTCGGTCGTGGCACTAGACAAAAGAGAAGGTCACGCCGTGTGGATTAGGTTGCCTTGCCTGTCGTCGTCAACGCCGTGAATACATGCATTATATTTTTGCTTTGAAATTGCCCGTCCTAGTTATTGACTCTATTATTAACCAGTGTTTTTAAGCATTTTGGCAGGCAGGAGAATGGCGACGTTGCATTGCATCGCATTCATTGGTCAGCAGACAAATGTGAGGTCAACCTGGAACAGGGAGACCCGTGTTGTTGCTCTCCAAGATCATCAGAGACAAGCCAATTTGATGGATATGTTTCTTTTTTTTTTCTTTTGAATGTAACTAGGAAGATGGCCCGCGTACGCGCGGGCACTTATATTATATTATTAAAAGGTAAGATTATTGTTTATTTAGAAATTTTGTCTCATAAATTCAGGGTAAACTTTAGCAAACTAAAGTTTGGATAATATTATTTTATACTCCCTCCGTCCCCTAATATAAGGGATTTTGATATTTTGCTTACACTGTTTGACCACTCGTGTTATTCAAAAAAAATTGTTCAAATATAAAAAACAAAAAGTTGTGCTTAAAGTACTTTGGATAATAAAGTAAGTCACAATAAAATAAATAATAATTCTAATTTTTTTTAATAAGACGAATGGTCAAACAATGCAAGCAAAATGTCAAAATCCTTTATATTAGGGGACGGAGGGAGTAATAATTTAAGGGTTCTATTTTTCTTAAGGTATCTTAAAAAACCATTCACAACTTTTGAGTAGGAGATGGATTAAGTAGTTACGACTTTTGAATCATGTTTTTTTTCTCGACTAAATAAGAAACTATTGCTAGTTAATTATCATACAGTCCATCTATATACATACCGTACGTGTAGTATGGCTGCAAATGAAAAATGCGAGTGCAAGATACTCAAAATTCTTTTGATTAAATCGTCTCATGAAGGCATATGATATAGTAATAAAGGGAGGGAAGCATATGCATGGGATAAAAAGAAGAAAGAGAAAAATGAAAAAAAGGGAGGGGAAGGGTACGTACCCGCGCACGTAGGTGCGTACCTATGCCGAGGTGGGACCTCGTAGTATTTACTTTGTTCTAAGATCAATTTAATCTAACGGTTTATAATATTGGACCTACCGATTTAAGTGAAAATCAAATAATAGATACTTTGATTTTTTTTCTTAGAATTTCTAATATGCCCTAATTTATTAGAGCGCCACGTGGCAGCTTGAGAGCATTTTAAGGAATTTTAAATAACTTAACACATGTAATTAGAATATTAACTGCGCAATATATATGTATGGGACATATGGTAATATTTGTTCCAGCTTCGTCCATGTTTATATACACGTAGAGAGAAATTAATTTTGTGGCTAGCAATTAATTTTGACACCTTTAGATGTCTAATTAATAGCAATTAATTTTGACACCTATTTACAATTGTTCAGAGTAACTCTTACATATTCATCTTACGACTTTGATGATCCGTTGATCACCAATTTACTGATCACCATGACTCGCATGAAAAAAAATGTAGTACTTAAGGTTTAGGATGAAATTGATGAATTATATAATTTATGTGATAGCTATTTGAGGGTATAAACGAATGAATTGACTTCTAAAAAATTAGAATGTTGTTTAAAGAAGACAC
>CM020183.1:36906612-36937760 GCA_009805545.1 Oryza longistaminata
AAATTATGATTATTTTAAAAATATATCCATTATATATATATGGTAAAAAGAAGAAAAAAGGAAAAAAAAGGAAGGAAGCGTACGTACTACCATGTAGGTACGTATATACTCCACATGCCAATGCGCGGGAGGAGGATAGGTGTGGCCCATGGTATTTATTTTGTTTTAAGATCGATTTTATCTAACGGTGTATAATATTGGACCCACCAATTTAAGTGAAAATCAAGGGATAGATGTTTTGCTTTTTTTCTTAGAATTTCTAGGATTTTCTCTATTTTATTAGAGCGGCACGTGGCGGCTTGAGAGCGTTTGTAGGAAGTTTCATGGACTCTTAGTATATAATAGAAGATAGATAGATTTCCACTACCTGTCTTTCCTTTTCCATTTCTCTCCAAATATTTTATTTCAGATTTTATGTACTGAGATTTATTCTATAAAAATAATTTTGTGGTGATGAATTTCTCTGAAGAATGATCTCCACATGCATGTTTAATTTTGGATGACTATTTAACAACCCCTAGCATATATACGATCCATCTAAAGAAAATCGTCAATGTATAGGTTCTTTTTTCCTCTCTTGTACTCCAACTTTAATTGTAGTTTTAGCTCAGCAATTAATGGAGCTAGCTTTACCATCTCCATAATTTCCCAGCTGACTGATGAACTATAATTTCTCAAATATAAATTAGTAAATTTCACAAAATTGCATATAATTTGATTGATCTATTGCAAAAGATATGTATCACAAAACTATGATTTATCACCAATTTTTCAAGGAAACTATATAATTAAGGCATTGCAAACTATAGATTAAACATAATTTTATCAGAAAACTACAGTTTTTTGTAACTTTAGAAAAAAACAATTGTGCTACGGACCTATAATCTAAAATATGTAATTCATTGATAACTTCCTCACTAAATCTATTTTTTTATACAATGACTTAAATTTATAATTTTACAATAAATTTGATATTAAATTTGTAGTTATGTGATTTATATCTTTAAATCTGTAGTTTTCGATAGTTTGGCCAAATGTTTGTAGTTTTGTATATTTTAGTCAATATAACGAGACAGCGGAAGTATTACTTACGAGTTTCAACCTATGGAGTAATTAGAAATGCATATAAATTGAACCGACAAATAAGTTAGTAGATACAAATTCTGTCATGTTTCCTAGCTAGCATCATGTAATATAAAACATTATGCTTTTTTTTAACCATTCTGGCGTAATATAATATACAAAACTTCTACTCCACCTTACATCACAAATAACTAACTTATAAGATTTAGACATGACAAAAATTCAACTACATCACACCCCAATTGGACACACATAATTTATGCAAAACGCTGACGACATTACAGAACATGCACTACAATAAAATCTGCATGATTGGTCTAAAAATTCCCCTTTTTCACTCAGGCAGTTAAGGAAAGAAATAGAAAATGGAAAAAAAATAAGAAAAAGACAGAGGAATCGAAGGAAAAAAGAAGGGCGCAGTGGGCGGAGAGCGAGACGCAGAGAGACGAATGAAACCAACCCAAACAAAAACAATCAGAAGCAGACGAACAGCGCCACGGAATTCATCGAAAAAAAATTATCGTGCTCGCCGAAAGCCGGCCGCTTTGAGACCATCCAAGAACCGCGAATCCTTCCTCCCTTCGACGACCTTAATTTCCTCCGCCATTTGAGCCCGCCAAAGGTCGCCGTTTCTTGGCTCTCTCTTCTTTTTTTTTTTTGCTCTAGGAGAGATTTTCCATTTTTTGTGGCCAAGAAAAGGGTTCGATTTTTTTTGGGGGTTTTCTCGTGTTCTTGGGTTCGCAGGCGGCTCCGGTTTCGGATTTTTTGGTAGGAGAGTTGGTTGGTTTCCGGCGAGGGGGGGAGCAGGATGCCGTCCGTGCTGGTCGACCGCGCGACGAACGACATGCTCATCGGCCCGGACTGGGCCATGAACCTGGAGATCTGCGACACCCTCAATCGAGACCCAGGGTGAGGAAAATAGAAAGATTATTCGTTCTTTTTCTGTATTTTGTTCATGCGGTTTTCTTTCTTTACTGTTGTATTGGTTGAGAGGCGTCGCATTCGTTAGCGGATTTTGTTGATTTTGGTGAGGGTTCCACCTTTTGTTTTCTCCGTCTTGAGCGAATTCTGTTCTTTCTTATTGGCGGTTTGGCTAATTTTCTTCATGTTTGTTTTGGTATTGAGACAAAATATTTCGTAATTGAATTCAGTGACTTTTGATTGATTCGTGTGAGTTTTCGATCGAAAAGTACGTATTCTGTTTCATTGTGGATTATCCTGTTTGGGTTGGGAATCTATGTGTTCAGATGATTTCTATGTGAAAGCCGACCTTGAGTCCTTGACAGTTGAGAAATGTTGGTTTTAAATTTAAACAGCAACGTCCTAATTATACATCAGTTACAACTAGGGCATCGAAGTTTGATCTTGAAAAGATCTCTTTTTTTCTAGTTCTTCTGGAGTTAGTTTCATGTAAAAATAGGATCGAATTAAAGTTTTCATGTGACTGTAATTCTGAATTTCGAGCTTTTCCTATAACATGCAAACTTGATCAACATTTTGGTCTTGCGGCCAGTTCTGTGTGAAGTTCTACGAAAATTTCAGTCTAAGAAGTTCTCAAACTTCACTGCTATATTCATAGGCAAGCAAAAGATGTCGTGAAGTCTATCAAGAAACGAATTGCACACAAGAATGCGAAGGTCCAGCTTCTTGCTCTCACGGTGAGTATAATTTGAAATGTTTCTTTTTTGTGTATTGAATCTTTTTTTGGAACTATTTTTGTGTATTGATCTAATACATCAACTGTTAGTTATGTACCCTGTACACATTTTATTTAGCAATGCTTGCGTATGGGTACTGCATGTAATTGAGTAATTTACAACCTGCTAACTGTGTGAGGCTGTGTGCCTGTGTGTATTCTAACTTGTAACTGTCAGCTCCTGCCCGAAGAGATTTCCATGTAAGAATGTATTATGAGATACTGGTAGGAATATTTTTTTTTTTGAGGAAAACGACGGCAGGAGAGCTGCCGGAATTTAATTGATAGGAGAAAAAAATATAAAACTTACAGTCCCAAAAACAAAAAGGAAATCAAGGAGGTCTAAAAGCAATCCTCCGCAAATCTAGGTCCTGCTTAACAAAGTATGCTACTTGGAACGAAGTACAAGTGGTATTGTGAAAAATTCTCCTATTTCTTTCAAGCCAAACATTCCACCAAGTGGTTAACAAAGCTCCTCTAATATCCTGCTTTTGGATTGCTGAGCCTTGTCAATTGACATCCTCCCACCAAGAAGCGATCCCAGCCGGCTGTGAATTAGAATCTAGCAAATTATGCCAACTGTGAACTAGTGCCCAAACTTCTTTAAAAAAGGAGCAATCGCAAAAAAGATGATTAGTGTCCTCAAAGGCATCGGTGCAAAGACAGCAGATCCAATTGCAAGGCCAATGTCTCCGAAGGAGGTTCTGAGCCGTTAGAGTTTTGTGGTGAAGAATAAGCCATCCCAAAGACCTCATTTTAGGTTCAGCTGGCGCCTTCCAAAGAGAGACAAAATCCAAACGAGTGAAAGAACCTTCAAATTGGTAAGAATATGCACTTTTACTTGAGTAGCAACCTGCGGAGTTCCAATTCCTGGTTATATCGTCAGCACTTTGAGATAGATGAAAATCTTGAAGCATTCCTCCCAGCCGCACGAGGTCGTGGATCTCTTCGATTGACGAGAATTGCCTGAAGGAGAGAATCCAGTTGTTTGATGAAACCTCTAACTGAACATTTCTTTGTTTCCGTTTTGCTAGCTGATAACAAAGAGGGGCAATATCTTTAGGGCAGCAGCCTTGAAGCCAATGATCATGCCAAAAACTTGTTTTTGCTCCGTCGCCCACTGCGATCGTAGTTGCTGCTTGGAACAAGCTTTTATCAATATCATCACAAGGCAGATTCATACCAGCCCAGGGTTTGTCCTCGTCTTTCCATTTGAGCCACAGCCATCGTAGACGGAGAGCTCTAGAAAATTTTTCCAAGTCAGGGAGTCCCAATCCCCCCAAAGATTTTGGTTTGCACACTGCCTGCCAGTTTACCAAACAACTGCCTGGGTTTGAATGGTCTGGGTCCTCGCCCTTCCACAGGAAAGATCTTCGAAACCTATCAATTCTCTTGAAAACCCACTTTGGCATTTGGAGGGCCGAAAGATGGTGGATTGGCATTGAGCTAAGAACCGTTTTTACCAGGGTTTCGCGGCCTGAAGAGGAGAAAAACCTTCCTTTCCAAGTAGGGAGTCGTGAACCAATTTTTTCAATTAAGGGGAGAAAATCAATTTTCCTCAATTTTCGGTAGTGGAGTGGCAAGCCAAGATAGCGACAGGGAAAGGACTTAATTGTGCCTGGGAAGATTTGCAACAAAGGAGCTAGATCAATTCCTTCACATCTAATAGGAAAAATTTCAGTTTTGGCAACATTTGTGTGGAGGCCTGAAACTTGCGCAAAGAGATTTAGAAGCTTTGAAAGGGTGGTGAGCTCTGTCGCATCTGGTCTTGTGAAAACAGCTACATCATCAGCATATAAAGAGCAGCGGAACTTGTTGCGATTACTCTCTAACGGAGAAAGGATGGAAGCACCTTCGGCCGCTTTAAGAATCCAGTGGAAAGGTTCCATGGCAAGAATAAAGAGCATTGGTGACAGAGGATCGCCCTGACGAAGACCCCTCGCATGAGGAATTGGTTGTCCCGGTGCACCATTGAGAAGGACCTGGGACAAAGAGGTGGCAAAAAGGTTGCAGATCCAATTGAGCCAACAGTTGCCAAAGCCGAACTGTCGAAGGACATCAAGGAGGTAAGGCCAGCACACCGTATCGAAAGCTTTGGCAATATCAACTTTAATGAACAAACTCTGTTTTCTTGTCCTGTGTGAGCGCTGAACCAAGTTTTGAACAAAAATGAAATTATCATGAATTGCTCTTTTTCGCACAAAAGCATTTTGATTTTGAGAGATCATCTCGTTTAGTCTTGGTGCAAGACGGTTTGCTAACACTTTGGTGATTATCTTGGTAAAACTGTGTACGAGGCTAATAGGACGAAAATGATCAGCACCTGAAGCGTCATCTTTCTTTGGCAGCAGGAAGATATAGGCCGAATTTAGCTCCTCAAGATGTGATGTGCTTAGGTTCATGAAGGAAGTCACCGCTGCTAGAAGGTCACCTTTGATTATTTCCCAAGCAACTTTGAAAAAAGCTCCAATGAAACCATCCGGACCTGGAGCCTTTTCGAGAGGCATGCCAAAAATCGTTCCTCTAAGTTCCTCTTCCGAGATGTCTTCCTCTAGCTCGGACAGATCAAAAGAAGGCAGATGCAAATTGGTCCAATTCAGATTCTTCGTCCTTTGAAAATTTGTCCGCAATTTCTCACTATAGAATCTAAACAACTCATCTTCTTTGTCCTTGGCTGAAACTGCTAAGCCTGATGGAGTTTGGAGCGATTGGATGAAGTTCTTTCTCCTCCTTGAGGTTGCTTTTATATGGAAGAACTTGGAATTTACATCACCCTCCTTAATCCATGTTAACCTAGATCGTTGCCTGATCTTTAACTTATTCAGAACCGAGAGGCCCAAAATACGTGCTTTGAGGTTTGAGTATAGCTGTCGCTCATCATTGGTTAAAACTCTTGACTCCTGTGCCACGTCAAGTTGAAAGACAACTTCCATCGCCACTGCAAGCTGTAGTGTAATATCCCCCACCTGACTGCGATTCCATCTCTTAAGATCACGGGCAAGACGACGAAGTTTTAGGCTGAAAGTAGCGAGACAGTTCGTGGCTAGTATCGGCTTGTTCCAAGATTCTTGAACAACATCTAGAAAACCTGGAATTCTTAACCAATATGCCTCAAATCTAAAACTGGGTGGTCTACCTCTTTTGTCATTACCGATTAGGAAAAGAGGAGCATGGTCTGAGCATGCTGAAGAGAGAGGGTAAAGGATTGAACCGCTGAACATGATATCCCACTCTGTTGTTGCAAAAGCCCGATCGATTTTCGTTTGGGTCGGATTGGCTCCATCACTACCAGCCCAGGTGAAGCGACGTCCAGGAAGAGGTAATTCATTGACTTGAATTTTGTTTAAGAGGCCGCCGAACCTTTGCATCATCCTTCTGTTAAGCCGATCATTATTTTTATCCGATGTTTTGTAGATGAGATTGAAATCCCCAATGATAAACCAGGCTGGTTTCATATTGGGTTGTAGAGATTCTAACTCAGCAAGAAAAGCAATCTTGTCAGCTTCAAGTTGTGGTCCATAGACAACCGTAATGGACCATTGCAGTCCTTCTCTCATGGTTAATGTTGCTGAAACAGAATACTGGCCAAGGCAAATTTCAGAGAGAGAGAAGTAGTTTTCATCACAAGCTAAAAGCACTCCACCACGCGTGCCAGTCGCTGGCAAGGTTGCGTGCTGATTTACAAATCTTTGACCCAAAGTATTGAGAAGAACTTGAGAAGAAACATTGGATAGTTTTGTCTCTTGCAAGCAGACAATCGTAGCACCATACTGTTGGAGAAGAAATTTAACAGCACCATACTGGTAGGAATATTCTTAGGTGGATGCCGGAGACTTCTTTCAGTGACCGCAAGATTCCAAAATCAGGAGTGAATGATGAGAAAATAGTTCGCATTGGTTGATAAGTAGAGAAATGCAGCAATTGTGCTCTGATGTAGTGAGGCATCAGGAAAAGGCCTGGTTAGGATTGGTCCTAGCAATCGATTTGTTTTTTGTCTTGTAATTTCTTGAGACTTCTGATGCATGCAATGACTTCTTATTGTCATGTCATACTTTTTGGTATTCAAGATTAAACAGGAAGGACAAAACAGAAATTCTCTAGTGTTCTGAATTTGAAATGTCCTGTTCCTCACCATGCTTGAAAAGTTGAAACGGAAAGCCACATCTAAGTAATCCTTTACTGAACTGCAACCTTTCTCTGCTTGATTCAGTTACTGGAGACGATGATCAAAAACTGTGGGGACATTGTCCATATGCAAGTTGCTGAGAAAGACATACTTCATGAAATGGTGAAAATAGTCAAGAAAAGGGTATGTATATAAGTTTAAACCTTAAAAGTTAAAATTGTCTGGTTAGTTGTAAACTCTTTAAATTTTAACGCCTTATTCTTTTGAGCTTTTAGCCTGATTTTCATGTGAAAGAGAAGATCCTCACTCTGATAGACACTTGGCAAGAAGTTTTTGGCGGGGTACGTGCAAGATATCCACAATACTACGCAGCATATCAGGAGCTCTTGGTATTGTTCCACTTATATCAAATATACTGATATTCTAATTATCTTTGATTCTTCTTTCATGCTATTTTTTCTCCCCAAAGGGTATAACTCCAATAAGGTAATAAGAGAATTATTTTCATTTTTTTAAGATAACAGCATCGTAACACAATTGTTAAGCATGAGAGTGTGGTCATGCTATTTCCAAATAATATTATAGCTAGTTTAATATCAAACCATCGTGAACTAATTCAGTGACATTCCTGGAAACCTTGTTCACATGGCAGCGTGCTGGGGCCGTATTTCCTCAAAGATCAAATGGTTCTGTTCCAATATTTACTCCTCCACAGACTCAACCTCTGCAAAACTATCCTGCATCTTTACGCAGTGCTCAGCAAGAGCCACCTGGATCATCAGTGCCAGATTTGCCTTCATTGAGGTATTGCAGTTTTTGAAATTTTCTTATTACAATGGATGTGTATACTACTGAACTTTAGCATTTCAAAAAAGAATTGAAACATATGTTTCCATACAAATTTGGTAATGATCATTTTTATTTCACCAGCCTAGCAGAAATTCAGAATGCACGAGGCATCGTGGATGTTCTTTCCGAGATGTTGAATGCTTTGGATCCTAGTAACAGAGAGGTATTTATATTGTATCCGGAGTTATTTAAATCCTTGTAAAATTACTGATTTACATCAAAATATGTTATTAGGATTCTCCCTATGTTTCTTGAACTGACATTGGATATGCAGGGGCTTAGGCAAGAGGTCATTGTTGACCTGGTGGATCAATGCCGTTCATACAAGCAGAGAGTGGTAGAGCTAGTAAACACTACCTCGTAAGTTTTTTGGATCTCTCTTACCATTATTTTTAAAATATCAGATTTAGCTGATGGTGATAACTTTTATCATATTTAAGACTGATAAATCGTGTGATGCTGGAGGGGTTCTTATTTCTTATACGGAATTTTGACAGGAATGAGGAGTTGCTCAGCCAGGGCCTTTCTTTGAATGATGATTTGCAGAGAGTTCTAGCAAAACATGATGCTATTGCTGCAGGCGTTGCAGTTAGGTTGGAGAAAACAAAATCTCTCCAAACCAAAATTGATAGTTCTCCGCCCGCAAATCCTGGGACTTCAAAAGCACCAGTTCAAAGGTTTTACAGATTTTGATAATCACTTCTTTATACAAATCATTCCAACATATTCTCATAGAAATATGATATGAATTCTTGAAGGTTCCAATAAAATGTGGGATTATTTTGATGATATATTTCTGAGTAGTTCTACCAACAGTAAACCACCTGGGATTAAAATTTTCTTTCCATGATAGAAGTTCATGTTATCCTGACATTTTTTTGTCTTCCATTATATTCAGTTCTTCAGGGACTGCAAGTGCCAGCAACCAATCTACCTTAGCACTTCCTGCTCCAGCATCATCCAGTAGTCCAAAAGCTCCTGCAGCACCAGTACCGGTTATCGACCTTCTTAGTGGAGATGATTACATCAAACCTGAACCTGCAAACTCCCTTGCACTTGTTCCTGTCACAGAATATTCAGCAGCTGATCAGAATGTGCTAGCTCTTGCAGACATGTTTGAGCAAAATAATGCCAACAGAAGCAACAATAACCTTACTAACTCTTTTAATACATCGGCACCAAATTCAAATTTCCCTGCATCACAAGCATATCCTGCTCCAGTGCAACCTGCTCTGCCTCAGCATCCTGTTGCTTATTCAAATGGGGTTTCATCCAATGCCATCGTACCTTACTATGGTAATACATTACTCTCCCAGGCCTGCTGATATGATATCTTGTGTGTATGTAATTGATTTGTTTTTCTTGTGGGGGTGCACGCGAGCGCGAGATGGGGAGGGGATATGATTTAAAATGCATTGGTAATATATTTTATTCTTTTAGATATAAGCATAAGACAACACAAATCTTTCACATTAAACAAGAATAAATGGTTATTATTTCCTGTGAAACTTATGAATATCCTGTTACATGTGGCTGAATGCTTTGTCGAATATTTTAGCCCTTCAGCATGGTCCAAAAACTGTCTCCCTATGGGCTAGATTGCTTGCAGTCCTTATTGTGCAGTTGTAGTACCAACTCTCCCTATGGGCTAGATTGCTTGCAGTCCTTATTGTGCAGTTGTAGTACCAACTGCACCTGATCTCAATTTGTTATGATGTGGTGCTAGTGCAACTGCTTAAGTTGCAGTTACACTAGCAACTGCACCGGATCTCAATCCCAATCCGGGCATTTCACAATCTCTTGTTGACTGGTGCAGATGATCAAAATGGAGGCCTTCCACCACCACCATGGGAGATTCAGCAATCCATGGACAACCCACCCCAACCCACCCAACTTGGCCAGATGCCACTGCAACCAGGGCAACCAGTAGGGATGCACCCCCAATCACCACATTCTGGTCAGTTTGGCCAAGGATCATTCATGTCACCACAACAAATGGCAAATGGTCAGCTAGGAGGAACACAGCCGCGACAATCACCACAACCGCAGTCCGCACCGAATCTCCAATACGGAGGGATGATGATGTACCCCAATTCGATGCAAGTCAATCAGGGAGCTGGAATGTACTCCCAACCGATGTTTGGGGGACAGTTCTATGGCATGAGCCATCATCATCAGATGTATGCTGTTCAGATGGCTGGCTATGGATTTGGCCAGCAACCTGGAGCTTACTACATCCCGAATGCGGCATATGCTTATGTTAGCGCGAATGAGCTTACCCAGAGGATGAATGCGGTTTCGGTTCAGGAAGGTAATTCACATGGTGGAGCAATGGCATCCAGGCCTGAAGATTCACTCTTTGGTGATCTTGTCAGCATTGCCAAGATGAAACAGAACAAACCTGCAGCTGGCAAGGTTGGTGGCTTGTAAGGATGAGTGATTGAGTGACTAGATTCATATTTTCTGGTCATTTGCAGCTGCAAAAGCTTTTCCTGGCAGTACATAATTTTTTTCTAGTTTTGCAGAAAGATAATACATAATCCTTATCCTTATTGCCACTTTTTGTGCGACGCAAGAAGGCATACTACCCTATTGATGTAATTTCAGTTTAGGCAGGATTGTAGGGATATAAATTGGAAAGTAGGTTGAGCCTTGAGATGCTTCTGGTGCCTCATGGCAAGGTTGTTTATGTATAAATTCTGAAGTCATGTCATAATCATAGCAGTTTCATCAATAATATCCTTATGTATAAATGTCTGATAACAGGTTTACAGCAACCTTAAAGCGTTCTTATTTACCCCCGTCATTTTTTTATCCTCATTTTCTGCCATGTCTGTGGTGCATATATCAATATTTGCATATTAAGCACGAATCCAGGACTAGATTATCTTGTACTTTTCTGGTGTTCTCCTGAGAGATGCACGGCAAGGTGGGTTTTTTTTTTCCAACTCAGGTCAGGTTACACCATTCTGCACTTGTGCGATGAACTAGAAAATGCTGTGCCTCACTCCGGTGCTTTCTACTCGTAGTAGAAAACGATCTGAACCATTGATCTAATTTGATTGAATGATTCAGATCTATTTCTACTACCATCTCATCTTATGGTAGTAGAAGCGTGGATGGGCAAATTTGTTAAAAAAAAACTATGTGCGGAGGGTAAACTCGTCTTCTAATAGTTACTAAACCTAACAGCGTACATGATCACGACACCGCCGCTCGCGTGCGCGCGCTCCTCTCTACCTGCAGCCGGACGCCGCTGCCGCATGTGTCTCCCCCCATCAGAGGCTACGCAGCAGGGCCTAGCATCTCAGTGCGTGGTCCAACATGACGGCGCCAATGACGTTGGCGCCATCCCCTCTGCCCATGGGTGAAAGTTAGGTCACAAATGTGAAGGGGGACGGCGCCAACGACATTGGCGCTGAGGACCAATTTGTAATTTTTTAAAAAGGACCTATTTGTAATAAAATAAGGACCCATTTGTAAAAAAAATTATAAATAGGTCCTCAGCACAAGGGTCATTGCCACTAAGGACCTATTTGTAAATATTTTTTATTTGCTAATTGGTCCTTATTTAATTACAAGTAGGTCTTTTTTAAAAAAAATTACAATTTGGTCATCGGCGCCAATGTCATTGGCAGTTGGCGTCGTCCCCTTTCACATTTGTAACTTAACTTTCACCGAGGGGCTAGGGGGACGGCGCCAACGTCATTGGCACTTTCACCGGGGGGCTAGGAGGACGGCGCCAACGTCATTGGCGCCGTCATGTTGGACCACGGCGCCAAAGACATTGGTGCTATGAAAAGGATCATTTCTAGAATAAGTTTTTTTAGGGGTCTATTTGTATAATAAGTTTTCTAAAAGGATCAAAATGTGAAAAATCCAGCAACACATGCTATGCTGTAACATGAAGGCACGCCCTTTCGGCAACATTGCTCGTAATTGCCACGACGGACAAAATCATTCGTCATGCAATCTACATTATACATTATACTAGTGTTATGTTATCACCGCTGTATCTGGTATTTCGGTTTAAGATGGAAACCAAGTCATGGGACTAAAAATGAACTTATTTCCTTAGATTTTCGGCCCACCTGACGGCCACGGCTTAAATCGCCCCCACATCTTTCCCGTCAAGAACCAGAGGAAGAACAAGGCCGCCGGCGTCGTCGGCGGCGGCGGAGGCGCGGCGACACTTCACCAACCTCGTCGCGCGGCCTCCACCACCGGCTGCAGGCTCCGCCGTGCGGGACGGGGTTGCGGCGGCGGCGGAGGCGTTCACTCAGGAAGGAGTCAGATAGCGGCAAAAATTCTTCCCCCTATTTCTTATTCCTCCTGGAATTTCTCGATTCTGATTGGCATCATTGCTGCTGCTTTACTTAGTAGTTTTAAACTTCAAACTCAAATTACAACTTCCTCGTCAGCACGCTTTCTGTTTTGCATATAAATAAATAAAATAAAAAATAAATCAGTCTATTTTTAAATTTATAATGGTTAATACTTAATTAATCGTGCGCTAATTAACTGTTTCATTTTACGTTCTGCTAATATGCTATCCAATATGGAGTTTAAAATAGGCCCTCAGACAGATGAAATGGAGATGGTGAATTTGTGACAAAATGGGTTCAGACCTTAGGCGGCCATGCACAACACAGTGACTAGTGGTGTGGTGTGGAAAGGGCTGAAATGTAATAAACATATGGCAGTGGCATCTTTTTTCTTGAGGCCACTCCATTTAGGGGCTTCTGTTATTGCCCATGCTCTTATATAGAACAACATAAACCCTTCCCTTTTTCAAGTTCGTTGCTTTTTTAACAATTTCATGAAGGAATTGTTTGTAGGTGCTAATTTAAATGATCCTAACACAAGTGAGAACAACCCAGAGCAGCCAATGCCTCTGGAGGTTTTCAAAACCCGGTGTTCAATGTTCACTTGTTCAGGGTAGAGTGTAAAAAAGGTACAAGTTCAGAGTTCTAACTTCATGCACATAACAGTACACACAATGCCTTATTGAATGATTAAATTGGATATAACGCAAAGGACCGGAAGACCAAATGCATATTTGTATAGCCATATATAGTAGCTGAATGTTGAGCAGTCAGGCCTATTTTTCTGCACGTGTTATTCACCTATTCTGGCTACTGAACACCTGAAACAGGCCAGTTTAACAGAAGAAGGAACTCCAAGCATGAAAGAATTGTTGGTATGTAACGGCACCTTGACAAGGTACGGTCAGTTCTTGATCCTGTAGAAGAGCCTCTTGTTAGTTAGGCCAAAGAAAAACATAGGCGGGTGAACAAACAATGCCTTGTTAGAACATGTTTCAAGAAACAGGTAGTCCGCTAAATGGATTCAAGAATTTAGGACTAACTCCCAACACACGACATGACATGACAGAGCTGTAATGTTCATATAACTCTATACATCATATGTGGCCAGCTGAACAATAAGGTTAAGCAGAATAAGCAGTGAAAAAGATGAAGAGGATGGAGAATTAAGACTCTGACCTGAGCAGAAAAGAATGGTCAACTTTGTCCCTACAGTAATGTCAAACCATGTTGTAGTGATTTATTCACATTGTGTTTCTAGATCAACTTGAGCTTCATTGTAATCTGGCTCTCAGTTGCGCCGCGTGACACATAACCAGGTCCGGTCCTTCTCTAGTGAACCTTCCTCAGAGACAACAGGGATATGCCACTGACCATTCTCAGATTCCTGAGTTTCACAGAGAACAGATGGAATAATTATGAAGTCTGTCCAGATAACAAAAATTTAAAAGGCTACAATTACATGCAACTGATTGAAGGCTTTAATAGCAATGAAGATCGTTTTTGTGCATAAATAGGGGCTAGTTCAGGCAATTCTTGACAACTGAAGGTCAAATCTGAACTAGAGATATTACGGCCAGTTCACTTAATTTTTCAGTCAAATACTATGGTATGTCTACACAATACGAAAATATAATATTTCTTCAGTAGTTAAATTCAAACCTGAATTACAACTGAGCAAGGAGGAGGCATTTGAAGTGTAACACAACTGTCCTCAAAATTGAAGCGTACCTGTTAGTGAAGATGACACCATAAAATGAGCTCTGTTGCGAGTACACAATGATCTATAGATATATTGAAAGTGTTCATACAGATGTATATTTGTAGAGAGAATCTTAAATAAAATAAGATAAGTATATTTCTCTCGAAGTTTCAGGGTAAAACTATCTAGCACGTCAACCCTTGATAACTTCTTGGCATTATCATATTTTCTAAATTTACTTAAAAGGTATAAACAAATATCACCAAAACAGATCCACACCTGATGCCTTTCCTTCCATTTGGGGAAGAAATCTCTTTCCAAGAGCTGAAATGTGTGGTCTCTCATTTCATCATTGGTAACCATCAAGCATTTGCATCTGATAGCAGCATACAACCAGTACCTGAACTATATGCCCAAATATTACATATTGTACCAGGGCAACATATACAGAAGAAGATTTTCAAAACTTCAGCTGTGAAAGGCAAATAACTAAAATAACTCCTTCTAAGGAGCAACTAATGCCATGGTTTATCAGAGACAAGTTGTACATCAATATTCAAAACATTGAGAAAATGGCAAATTCAGATATATCATAAATAGTAGACACATTAAATAAGGAGAACTAATTTTCAATCTTCAGGGGGGACAGTTGCTGTACAGCTTCCTATAGCATCTAAAAAGTAGAAAAGCTTACCAATCATCATTTGAGCCAGTAGGGGTTGCATAAATAGCATTAGAAAGCTTCCACTTTTCCACCAACTTACGATTAGAAGGCTTTTGCATGCGCTCTCCAGTGAGATGTCGGTTATGCACAACTATCAAAGGGAGCTTTCTTGATTGAAATCTTTGCCGTATAACATCAGCAACAATATTAATCTGTCCAGTTAAAAAAAGATAGAGGCCTAGTATTTTAGATATATGTTATACAAGAAGAAGAAAATATTTATCACAATATACATGCCTTACTCAAGGAAATATGCTTATGGCTAAAAAGGCCAACGTTGGCACCATCCACAACTGCATCAAAAGGGCCATTCTTTTCCAACCATTTCTGAATATAGAAAAATACAGCGAAAAAGTCAAGCTAAATGGTTAATAAGAGAAAGGATATGGACTACACACACCACTGGAAAGCTCTATTGATCATGATTCACACGCTGTAAGAACTATTTATGATTTAAAGATGATAATTCTTTTTCCAACAAAGAGGCTGCAAGTTGGCTAAAAATTAATTGCAATAAAGAGAAACTAAGATATTGTGGCATATAAAATTTTCTAGTTTGCACACTGCTTAATAAAATAATGCACAGTATTCACTAAATATACAAAATGAGATGGAGAATTGTTATATTTATATTTAGTTTACAATTGGATATAATTCTGAGCATACATAATTTACTCAATATTGAAAACCCATCTAATTTTGTATCCTTTCATGCTGTAAACCATGGCTTCAATCTACACTTAAGGAAATATTTAGTGTAATTTAATCAAGGCATAATATTGATGACATGTATTGGTAAATGCACAACCTAGTAAAAATAGCATTTATGGTGTTCAGAGATAGATGACCTGAAAGTTATCGAAGTTTGATCTCCTCTCTCTTTTGATAGCTAATTTTGCCACCAATGTGGCAAAATCTTCTGTTTCTTTTGGATCAAGATCTATAATAGTCAATTTTTCTCCACAAGCAAGGCATGCACCATTCCTGTCGATGTGCGAGTGTAATATGGTCCATTTCCCCCTTCCTAACCATCCTAACCCATGCCAACCCCCACCATTGTTCTCAATAGCTTTTGTTATAGCACCTGCATCCCATTTTCTCTTCCCCACTTTAGATGCTGTTGGGCTCTGAAACCAATCCTCAAGTAGTTTAGCTGTGGTTGAAGATGCTTGTCTGACAGTAGTCCTGAACTTATGCAACAAATAATAAACCTTGTCTCCTTGTTGCGCGGCCACACTAGCCTTGAGAAGTGTCTCCAACTCAGGCTCTTCAGGTCTGACACCAGACTCCAACATATGTGCTTCCACCTCAAATGCTTTCTCAACATTGCCGCTATTGCAGAATGCCGTCAAAGCAGGACCATATGACCGCAACTTTGGCGCAGATCCCTTGATCCTTCATTTGCTTCACAACATCGAAGGCCATGTCACCGTTGCCCATGGACATTGCCATACGAGCCACTGCAGTCAGAGCAGACTCATTCATGGGAACTTTCTCTTCCTCCGAGCGCATCTTCTCAAATATCTCAAACCCTCGAGTTCTCGCATACTCCCTCAGCTCATCACTCACTGGAATTCGACTCGGTTTCTCCGTCCCATCATCCGAAGCAAACAAATCGGTCTTGTTTCCCTCCTGATCTTCAGAGTGGCCTTCAGATTGTACATCGTCTCCCTCCAAATTTCCCACGCTTTGAGTAGACGATGAATGTAACTGCCCAATACTAGCAATTCCACTACCGGCATTGCCACTTTTTGCCGGTTGCACAAACCCAAGCGCCGCGGAAGAACACAGGTAAAGGAGCACGCTGTAGTGATGCTGCCCCATTTTGATACCTTCCTTCTCCGCAGAATCATACAGGTTGATGGCTCCCATCACGTCCCCTCTCTTCGAGCACATGTCCAGCTCGACTCTCAGCTTGACTTCGTTCTCACCACCATTGGCTTTCTTCTTCCCCTTCCTGCTGGCATTGCCACCACTAGCCTTGCTCTGACCTCTCCCCGAATTTCCAGCCTTGACAGATTCCCGCGCTTGCGTTTCGCCTCTCGTCCAGCGCTTGCCCTCCCTTCGTTGTTTGAAATCTCCACCCCTCCTCGTTCCCTGAACCTCCCCGTCGTCGGCGGCATGTTGTTCCCCGCGCGCGGGCCTGTCCTCCCCTCTCCTCCACGGCCTCGCGCCGCCGCCATGACGACCCCGTCCATGCCGCCCCGCCGTGCCGGCCTCCCGTGTTGCCACGCCGACCTGCGCCGTCGCGCCTTTAGCGCCAGCTCCCTCGGCGGCTCTCGGGCCGGCGACGCGGTCTCCCTGGGGCATTACGTCGAGCACCTGGCGCGCGTGGCACGAGAGCGGCGGGAGGAGGAGTCGCCTGAGGGAAGCAGCGGGGGATGATGGGGTGGTGGCTGGGAGGAGGAGGAGATGAGGAGGAGGAGCGAAGAGGGGCGCCATGGCCATGGCGCGCTGCTGCCATCGCAGCGGGAGAGCAGCGGGTGAGGTTTTAACGAAGGTCAGGAGCGAACAGGATAAGGTTCTGTGATGCATGAGCGGCCGGGTTTACCGTCTAATCCTATTTATTTCTTAACTTTTTTTCTAAGTTTAAAATCTATTTTTTTATCACATCTAATATACATGTGTGACTACGAGAAGATAAGCCAATTAATTTACGGATTTGCTAAATGGCATCTAACAGAGAATTTAGGGATAAAATTTTACATATTTTGAACCGTGGTTCGTGTTTGTGCTCGTCCTCCAACTTAGGTGACCTTCACCTTTTCTCCAGTACTGATGAAAGAGGACATACATATTATATTTGTGTTTGAGTTTTAGGAAGGGGAAAAGAGGGGTTTTCCCCGGGCTTAAGAGAGGGCCATGGGCGGTGGACAGGTTGGTAATAAGAGGTGGACTGATGTTGGTGGCAAGGGGTAAATTGGAGCGACTGGTGGCACTAGAGAACAAGCTTTGCCTTGCTCGCAGGCGGGGAAAAGGGGGGAGGGGGAGGAGGGATGAAAATGACAAGGTTATTATTTGCACAAATCTCAAAGCAGATCTAATGGTGGATTTTCTAACGTAAGTTGTGTAGTCCGACCTCGATAGTTCTTGTTCATTCTCACCTACCGTTACATAGGAGTACCTATTTGCTCAAATTATTTTCTTTACTTCATACGAATTCTCGCATAAATGCATGTTGTATTATCATCCAGCGTAGGAAAAACTTTAGACCATACTTAACAGCTCTTACACCCTAGTGTGATACTACATCCCAAGGGCTGAAGGGCTCTTTTGAACTATAAGAAATTCTACATGACTTTCATGGGAATTGAAACAGTTTTTTCCCTTCAAAATTCACGTAAAATTCCAACATTACAAACGAGGCCCCAAAGACGACAAATGGACCTTCCAAAGTAACTAATATGTTTCTCTTGAAGCCTACCGCAATTTATGGTAGCAAATGCTGCAAAAGGGCAAGTCAAGTTCCTGTAGTAAGATTCGTATATTCCAAACGAGTTCTTAATGTCAATTGGGAATTTGTATATAAGTTGATAGTCGCACAAGTATTGGTGTGATCATAAAGTGCTGTTGCCGTGCTTGTCTAAAGGAGAAAGTTAGGACAGTGAGATGTTGCCATGTATGGAATGATTTGAACCGAATACTGGACTCTCTGGTGTAACAGCAGGGGGTCTGCATCCATAGTAGCTTCCTAAAATAACAGCTCAGGTGTGATACAGGCATGTTTGGGGAGCTATATATTATAAGAAGCAGCTAATGAGAATCTAAAAGAGCTAGAATTCCTAGAGGAGTAGATTCTAGAAGAAGTTGCAGTCACCAGAAGCTCCTAAAAGGGCTACATTTTCTTGTTAGGCCCCCATTGTTTGGCCACGCTTATTAGGGAATAAAAATAAGTTTGTAGGTAAAACTTTTATATATGTGTTCTTGGTGACTTAAAAGTCAATGCTAAAAAAGAAACTACGTTGAAAATAGCTCAAAATCAATCTTAAAATTAAGTTTGAAAATTTAAAATTTGCCTTATTCTTTGGCTGTTTAGGTCATCCGATAGGAGCTTTACTCAATTTGGTCTTCTACTATATTGTTTTGAACAACCAAAATCTTCAAAATATAATTCACCACCAATGTACATACACTATATAGTTGAAAATTTGAAACCCACATATTATTGTTGTAAAATCTCAACTCAAGTAGTTGTAAACTTGTCATATTGCTATTTTGTAGACATGTACACCTTCCCCTCTAGGGAAATAGAATAACTGCTAGACAAGATTATACGCTTAGCTCGAATGCAAATATAGAGCAGAACAAGTCAGAAGCCTAAAGAAAAGAAAATTGATAGTTTCAGGAAACTCAAGTACACAGAACAAAACCATGAATCCATCAGTCTCATGATCAGAATCCATTACCAACCCAAACAGTAAGATGCCAGATCACAAGAATCGGATGCCCCATTAATCGCCTCAATAATTGTTGCCGCTGAAAAAGAAATAATGATACTGAACTGCTGACATATGATCGATTGAGAACATTGCACCAGAAACTGCACCTCGGGAAGTAGAGCCAATAGATGGAGAATTATGTTCACTTGGTAACAAATGTATCCAAAATTCCAAATCAGCCAAGTCAAATAAGCATTCTTATCACAGAAAAATAGCTGGTATAGCAGAAAACAACCAAACTTTTACCCACCAAACCATTCTTACCACAGAAAAATAAGCTCTTGTAAAGCTCATTCATAGTTCTGATAGCAAAATGAACATTATGAAAATTCAAAGCATTCACAATTTGTTTAGGCAGTTACAACGGAAAAGGTAAGCTTTGCTCTCATAAAGGCATGGAGTTCCCTACAAAAGAGGAGGAGGGAGTGTCACACATTATTGTTTGTGCAAACCTGCAAGGGAAAGCAAATGCTGTCCAAAAGCAAACAGACCGATTGTTGACCTGACCTGGGATAACATAACAACCAATATACACTCCTAACTATCACTAAACATAGGACATCCAAATATGTGATCAATGAAACTAGTTTTTACATCTATGCCTTGTGATTTATCAGAAATGCTTTATCCTCTTATGAATGGTTAGGAAAGCACCCTGCTTGCAGAATTAACACCAGTGTTGCAACAAAGTGACTTCCTCTAAAAAATCAGTTGGATGCATGAGCAACATACTGGAAGGCATCAACTTCCATGATGTGTAAAGCCCCATGTGCACCAAATCACCAATCAGTAAAGCTATTATACTGTGCTTATATACTCGGCAATCAATAGATCTATAATTTGCAACTTAATATCCATCTACGAGACTATGAATCCTTTGGAGTTAAGCCAAACCCTCAAGTCATTGCCATTTAGGAATTTGGACTAGTCAATCCAAGCTTAGTGTATAAAACATACTACTACCTACATCCCAAAAATATCAAACATACTTTATTTTTGGCTATGCAGCTGGACAAGTTAGGATGGTGGTAGTACAAATAAGTTGGCATGGAGGTAGTACATTAATTGGGATGGAGGTAGTAAATATGAAAAGCATAAAAAGTCAATATGCACATAAAGCTCCCTATTGTGTATGGATGCAAAAAAATATCGAGTACAAATAATCTTGGTCACAAACAGATGAGCAATCATAGAACTTCCCCTAGCAGCAACCTGATAACAGCATAATGTGCTTCGGGTCCAGTGACCAATCTCAATAAACTTCCTTTCAAACCACAAGCTCATATCATTTCTGAGTACTAAAAACACAATGCAATTATAAGATGTACAAGCTGCCTCCCATGAGAATAAAGAGAGCGAGATTTCCAGCAAATCGCAACAAAACTGATGCCTATTTTGGTCAATTTTTATAACAACAAAAAAAAATCGTCATTTACGTTCATCTAACATCGTCAGTTTCAATAAACTAAACTGGAAAGCATAACCGATTCCGTTCCAGGATGAAGTAAACATGCCGAAATCAGGGACCCAAAGTATACTAATGCACTTAGAGCGCGCTCTAATTCCAAACAAATCCGAGCAACCCCAAGAACGTGCAGTGACCAATAACCTCACCTTGGGGGACTAAACCCCAGCTCTGTGACTCGGGCGCGATCGCGGACCGTAACCGCGCCGACGCGATGGCGCTGTGGAGCGGCAGCGCGGAGAGGAGGCCCCCGGACACCAAAGGCAACCTGCGAAACCCACCCGAGGCGCAGCAGGTAACACTAACAGCGTGAGGAAAAAAAGGGGGATTGGTTCAGAGCGCGGCGAGGGTTGGCGCGCGTGCGGTACCTGTTGATGCAGGTGGCGCGGCGGGAGGTGGGGAGGAGGCCGCGGGCGAGGAGGGAGGAGGAGGCGGCGCGGGCTATGGCCCTAGATCGGGCGGCGACGGCTGAGACCGCCATTTTTTTTCTCACCAAGGTTGGACGAGGGTTGCAAGGTGGGGAAGGGTTTGGCTGTTCGGGGGTTTGGGGGTTTAGCCGTCCACCCTTTGCCTCCGTTTCCAAATTATACTTACAAATTCTTTTTCCAAATTATACTACCATTTCCCTTAAATTAATTGATCGTTTAAAATTTTAAATTTTCTGCTATCACTTCATCCTAAAATATAAGAATTTTTTTTATTTTGGCAGGATCTTTGAGATGTTATTTTAACGAATAATATTTATAAAAATAAATTGCAATAAATACAAAGAGCTATCACATATTATGAATTTATGATACTATCTCCGTACTAAAATATAACAACTTAGAATCGGATAATATATGCTAGTGTTACGAATCTTGACACTCCTGTCCAGATTTTAAATATTATATTTTGGGACAGGTAGAGTAGTTTGTTAAATAATAAATCTAATGAAATTGTGATATTATTCTTATTGTTATTGATATCTTTTATTTTTTTTCATTTTAACAATTAAAGTTAAAAATATTTAGCTTTAAATATTTTGGATGGATGGAATAGTAGCTTTTAAAAGATTTGTGCAAAGTTTTTAAGAGCAGAAATATTTTGTAGCATCGGGATTTTTTTTCATAAAGTAAATATGACATCAAAATTTATAATTATATTAAAATTGCATATACTGTTTGGTCCCAGTGTAAATAGCACTGCTTGTCGAAGATAGGCAAGTGGCGGCCGCACAACTGCATTGTGGGCTCATGCCGTCCCACGGTGAGAACGGCCAGGATGATTTAAGGTTAGAAAATTAGTGCGTTATGGACACACTAGAAAATTATTGGTGAGAGTTTCCCGTACATAACATGTTAGTATTATGATTTTGTTAGTACCACAATACAAACGTAGACGCTCACAACACGTACACGCTTATCGCTATGGATACACATACTAGAAGAATAATTAAGGGGTATTTAGATCCAAGGGTGTAAAGTTTTAGTGTGCCACATCAGGTATTATATAGGGTGTCTCATGGGGGTATTCGGGTATTAATAAAAAACTAATTACAAAATCCGTCAGTAAATAGTGAGATGAATTTATTAAGTATAGTTAATCCGTCATTAGCAAATGTTTATTGTAGCACCACATTGTTAAATCATAGAGCAATTAGGCTTAAAAAATTCGTCTCGCAAATTAGTCGCCATCTGTGCAATTAGTTATTTTTTAGCCTATATTTAATACTTTTATACAAGTGTTCTAACGTTTTATGTGATAGGGTGAAAAATATTGGGTAGCCATGAGTTTAATTTAGGATATTAATTTAGGTTGGTTGGTTCCATCCAAAGAAACCTAATACTACCTCCGTCCCAAAATAAGCGCAGCCATGAGTTTCCGTGTCGAATTTTGACCGTTCGTCTTATTTGAATTATTTTTGAAAAATCTAAAAAACATAAGTCACATATCAAGTACTATTCATGTTTTATAATATAATAACAATAAAAATACTACTCCCTCGGTACTCTATTTGTTGATGTTTTGGACATGATTTGAGATACAAAGGAGTGATTAATTAAGGTGTTTATTTCTTGTTTTGCCCATATTAATTACAATGCATCAACATCTATTAATGCGGTTTGCAAGCATGCGCAGGGGTATACTAGTCTAAAGTGAGCGTGGGGAGGCCAAAGCGTCAAGCTTTTGAAGCCAAACAGCACAGCCCCAAAACATAACAAATTCAAGACCGGAGGGAGTAATCATAAAAAAAAAATCCAAATAAGATGGACGGTCAAATTTATACACGGAAACTCATAGCTGCACTTATTTTAGGACAGAGGAAGTATTTGGTTAGTTTTGATGCGTGCTCATTCTCGAACCAACGCAGCCGGTCGTCAACATCCTTCCGCATGCTCGGCAGGCGGGCGAGTAGGCTGTGCTTGTGCGGCAGTAGCTTCCGGGAGATGAGTGCCGCTCTCGCCCCCGAAGACCTATATAGCTGGAGCCTAGAGATGAGTCCCAGAGCTTCGTCGCCTTATTAGATCCACTCGCCCCCAACCTCCAAGCAGGCCGCCCGGATCTAGCCGTTTCTATTCTTCTTCATTTTCTTCTTTCGATCTACTTATACTATTTTTCTCATTGTGATTTATTAAGGTGGTGTTTGGATCCATCAGATGTTTGGACGCTAATTTAGAGTATTATAGATTAATTATAAAACTAATTGCATAAACTAATTCGCAAGACAAATTTTTTAAACCTAATTAATTCATAATTAGCACATGTTTACTGTAGCATTATAGTGGCTAATTATGGATTAATTAGGCTCATTAGATTCGTCTCGTGAATTAGTCCAGAGTTATGGAATGGGTTTTGCCATTAGTCTATATTTAATACTTCTAATTAATGTCCAAACATCCGATGTGACATGGACTTAAAATTTTAGTCCCCGATCCAAACAGCCCCTAAGTAGTTCGGAACTCTCTGCATTTCCCTTTTTTTTTCCTGGCGTGACTTTTTACCCACACGTTTACATGTTGGGAGTAGGGATGCCAGCGGGCCGACCAGCTAGTTCACTCATAGGTCAAATAAATGATAATTCATGGGTTTTCGCGTCGTGGTCTGGTTTGCCATATCTAGATATGTAAGTGGGTCAATCCATGAACCTATTTATAGATCAAATTAATAGGTAACCCGCTGGTCAAACTTATGGGTTATGTACTAATTTTGCCTATAAGCGGGTTCGCGGACAAACCCACTTGCACCCCTAGTTGAGAGGACTTATCTATGTAGTACTACCTCTGTCCCAAAATATCTGTCTCCTATAACTTTTGGTCATTCGTCTTATTAAAAAAATATAGAATTATTATTTATTTTGTTTGTGATTTGCTTTATTATCAAAAGTATTTTAAGTATGACTTATCCTTTTATATTTGCAATAATTTTTAAAATAAAACGAATGGTCAAATGTTTAAAAAAAACGTCAAAGCGACTACTAATTTGGAACGGACGTAGTAGTATTCAGGGTATGTATGAGAAGGAGAAAAAAAATATTGAGGTTGTCAGTTGGAAAACAGATTAGTATAATTTTTTAATCAATTTTTTTATAGATTTTTTTAATAAAAATACACCGTTTAACCGTTTCGTGTATATGAAAAACGAGGAATATTTTCTTCCAATATAATATAAAAGAACACAGCCAATCGTTTATGGAACAATATGGATTTTTATGTTATTTATTACTCCCTCCGTATTTTAATGTACGACGCCGTTGACTTTTTAATCAACGTTTGACCACTCGTCTTATTCAAAATTTTTATGTAAATATAAAAATACTTATGTCATGCTTAAAGAACATTTGATGATAAAACAACCTATAACAAAATAAATTATAATTACGTAAATTTTTTGAATAAGACGAATGGTCAAACATATGAGAAAAAGTCAATGGCGTCATCTATTAAAAAACTGAGGGAGTATATAACTACCCACAATTATTTTTGGCGAATCAGTGGTAACTAGCATTTATGTGAGAACTGCTTAGGAGAAATTAAAATTCTAGAACAAGCAGTTGTCCGAAAACTCTCCTATCGTCCTGGCAGAAGATAGCACAGCTGACAAACGCAAACTGTACCTTCAAAAGTGCCTTGCAAGCAGGCACGGCACGCCTCCTCCTTCGCCGCCGCCTACGACGAGGCTTTCCTCCTCTCTCCCATCGCCTTCCTCCTCTCCTCCCTTTCCTCCCAGGCGGCGGCGGCGCCCTCAGCAGCAGGATCCACCCTCGCGCCACCCCAGGCCGGCCGATCCGATCCCCAACGCGATCTTGTGGGGGGCGAGGCGCGGAAAGGTGGCCGCCGAATCGTCGCGTGGTTGGTTGGTTCCTAGGTGAGTGAGGGGGTCAAGGGTTATTAGAGATTTCATGATTTCATCCCGTGGGCATGTCATCCTGCCTGTTGGAGAGTTTGATAAAGACGTGGTTTCCGATACTTAGGTTAGGTGTGGGGGAAAATAATTTGTGATTTTAGTTTGGAGAATAGGGTTTAATCTGCCGCAGCGGTTCTTTGTTTTTGGGAGGTAACCTGTACAAAGATCATGCTAATCTCCTTCATGATCTTTTTTTTGGTTATTGGGAAATTTTCCTGAACTGTGCTCCCTGGAGAACCCTGCAAATACAGGATCGTGTTGACGGCAGTGGTTAGCATTGTTAAAAATTGGGGATCATGGTTACTGCTCTAGATTTTTTATTTTTTACTCCCTCTGTTTCATAATATAAGACTTTCTAGCATTTTCCATATTCATATAGATGCTAACGAATCTAGACATATATATATTTATAGATTCGTTAGCATTTATATGAATGTGGGTAATACTAGAAAGTCTTACATTGTAAAACGGATGAAGTATTTACTTATATGGGGGTAACACTATCTGTTGGATAAAATCCATCATCTTGATGATTGTTAGCTGCCCAATTGTTTAAAACTAATGGGTGTCGGGACGATTGAGGCGTTGAGCATGGGGTGGGATCTCGACTACACTTTTAAAAGCACTATGGTGATATCGGAGTTGTATGACAAGTATCATACTTTTCAAACCTGTGTTATGACTTATTATTTTTATATGTATGATAAGATTATCCCTGAGCATACTGTGTTGTTTCTCAAGCAGTCAAACCAGGTTTAAGATGCCATGTATTTATGCACTCTGTAGTAAATAGTTATTTCATTTTGCAATCATTTGGCATGGCATTTCATTTCTTGTCATATGTGACAATGTTATGTTGCTTGATTGTAGATCTTAAAAGTTTCCTCCATGTCAACACTTGTCACGTGCTCACTGCCAGGGGCTGTAACCACTCATGCATCAACCAGGAGATTTGGAGGTAAATAATTGGCTTTAAACATTTATATTTGTTTGCTTTATAGAGTAATTCATGAATTGCTGTCCTCAACATTGTTTCATGATGTTTGTCTCTCCCTTACTCGTTGCTACCACAAGTGTTTTTGGCCCTCTTCTCTTTGCATCGTGACAGTTAAAAAAATTCCATGGATTGAGAATATGTAATACCTCATTACTTCTTAAATTCATCTGTGTTTGTTGACTTGCTCTCAATTTTGATGTCCTAAATAGTGCACTAAGAAAATGTAGGTATGTAAGCATCCATTTGGACTATGCAATATAGTATACAAATATGACAAGTAGCCCGAAACCTGTCTGCCTGGTCCTTTTGCTATCTAAATCCACCATTACTCAGTTTCAAGTTCAAAGAGATGTGCCTGTGCCTCCCATGGTGAGTCTTTTTAACAAGTCATGGGTGTTTTTACGCATCTACAGAAATCTATACCAAATGAGTTATCTCTATATAATGTTAATTATCATGATAGCACCATAGTAGATTGCATGGATGCATTGTCAACTAAGTTTCAGACATCTCAAGCTAAGCCTGCATCTCATTCTAATAGCTTCATACAACAACAGAGGGACTCCATAACTACAGACGGAAGTTACATGCCAAACTTGAAATAAAACATATGAGGAGATTACTTCGATGACCATATCACATCCTTAAATCAGAATAATCAATGACACCTTGAGAAGTGACATGGCCTTGTCATCTTGTCCTTGTCAATGAGCCCCTCTTGACTAGACCCTCAAGATATAGCTGTCAAATAATTGCTGCTATTATCAGTAATATAACACTGAAAAAACAGATAAAGATAATCCTAAAGCACAAGCATAAAAAAAAAAAAGGTCAGCATTCAGTATAACTCTAAGGAAATCTCAAATAAATACTGAGGGCAAATAATATCCCAAGAAACACAGCAGTAATTTAACAAAAATGACCTGCTATCATCTTCTGTCCCCTTTGCAGAATTGGGTTTACTTCCTTAAGCACAACGGATGTATTGCTAACAAAGAAGAGCTGTTGCAATTCCAGAGCCCATCAAACAACCACCATAACAGCAACTTTTCTTATTTCCTAGGTTTCAATGAACATCAGTAACACCTGGCACTAACATTCATCCTATAAAATATAGTCAAAAATGGCACCAAAAAATCCATAACAGAGAAAGGTAAAACAAATTTTGGCGTTTAAGTGTTGTGACTGCACAAACTTGGGTTCCATGCGTTTGTTATAAGATTATTCCATCTACGAACCTATTGCATAGCATCCATATAATAATCAAGGTAATGTGGTTTAAAATCTCATCTCCACAAACAAATAGTTGAAAAAACAGGAACGAGCTATGCTAATTTTTGTGATAGTGATACAGCTCAAGAATTTCGACATCCACATTTAGTCATTGGAGTTCTTTTTTCTTCACCTATTCCTTAAATGTTTATGCTGACATGAGTACCAACATGGCAAAATCCACTCTAAGATCATATAGATCTATAAAAACCCACTGCAACACTTCTGGAAGCAACCAAGTCCGCACAGTTTTATAGGTATAGGGTTTAACATAGTCAATTTCCTAGTTCAGGGATCAAGTAAACTTTTGAAAAGTTTAGGATTGCAAAATGGATTTATTCCAATACAAGACCAGGTAATGTCATTCAAAAGAACAGGTGCTACAGTCTGTAACTAGACATTGGCAACATATCTAGAAGATCAAAAGAATTAGAAGTATTTGTAAGAAAGTATGATTTGATGCAAAATCAAAAGACATCAGTGACAAATGATGAAGTGCATCAAAAATAAAAAGAAATGATATGTATGCTCTAGAAGGTAACTTTGTGGTTAAACCGCTGGGCAAAGAAAGATGTACAATGCCTTTGATGTTGGACTAGCACCAACTCCTTGAAAACCTGGCTCTGCATTTATTAAGGTATGTTCAGTAAATAAACACATCAGCTGTAGTTAATGGTGGAAGAAACAAAGAAGCATATAAATTGGTACATTTTATGTACAGTTTTCAATGTCCTAAGAGTACAGTTTTCAATGTCCTAAGAGCAATTTAAACATAAATGCCTTCTAATTTGTCAATCTAGAAAGATCAGATATGAAAACCTACATTCTTCTAAAAATTTCACCCATGGACCTGATTTTTCATAAAGATTTTAAACTTATCAAGAATAACGCATCTAACATCCAGTACTTCGCAGTACACACGATCTGATGAGGTCAAAAGGTGCCCAGGTAGCTTTGTAGCTAAATGTAGTGCAAAATGGGCATACTTGCTGCATCGGTCTCATATTTAAGGAAGATAAATGGAGAACGCTGGAAGGTACAACCTTCAGAACACCAGCATGGCCTCCACATAGTACACCTTTTCCATAACAATAGGGCCTTGGTGCTGTGGCAAGTGCTGCAACCTTCTTGGCTTGCTGTCTTGCACTATTTATATCACAGAAGAGCTTCAGACAGTGGAACCAAGCCTATCTGTTCTGGCAAGAGATCTTATCAAGGTTTACGGTAATTAAGCTATCTCCAGAGCCCAAAGGCGTGACATCTTTATCAACTCATCAGGGGAGCACAGGGCATCAACAAGACCACGCGTTTTCCCTTCCTTTGCTGTGATGAACTTTGATTGCTGTGAACAAAACCACTATGAATCCCATGTTGAAAAATAATGAATTGTGTTCGACATGAATTATTACAACCATAACCAAAAGTATGATAGTAAATCTGATAGCAGGTAGAGAGTAAAGGCATCAACCATTTAAAATGGAGAATACTTTTTCAGTTTTTGATTTTGTTCCTCGGAATGTTAAAACTGTATCAGCTGAATATAACTCATTTTGCCAAAGAAAAAATATTTGCAAAAACATGGCCATTGTCTAGTTGGAACATTTTTTAGCTTTTGACCAAAAACTGTATTAGATAGAAAGATGAACTCTACTAGGAGAGGTGACATGACATATATTAACTTAGCACAGATGATATATTAGACTCACCAGCATCATTTCTATGCTTTGGGCAGACCTATCAGACCTTTGGCAACAGCTGGTTCCTTGCATAAAGAAGCAACTTAATCAGTATCATGATATGAAGTAATCACAAAGACATAGGAGATGTAGAATAAAGTGGTAAGCACTCTAGAATCAGTGTCATGACACATACGAAGAACAACATGTATATCAATTTTTAACCCTAATATCAGGAGATTATCACAGAGTCACTCGGTAGTCAGTTGAGCTAGGGTAGATACCGTGCATGCAACCTGAGAATTTGTTCATTTATGTAATAAACCATAATTTAGATTAAACCTTGAGCAAGGTTAGGGATCAACTGATAAATATTCTGCATAACAATTCACATACCATGGTCAATCTCAAACCGCCCACCAAAGAGCAAGGCCTTGAATGGCAGCAATCTGAAGTGTTTTTGCCCGCTGCACAAAATATAAGCTTGCTCTATAGTCAGATCCAGGCATAATAATCTTGGTAAGAACTAAACACATATACACAAAGGATGCCAGCGGTCTCACTGTTGTGATGTTATATAAGAGGGAAGTGTATGAAGCTCTAGTCAAACACAAACCAATAAGGAAAAGCTATGACGCATGATTCGCCAACCTTCACACCATAATTTCTCGCCACACGCACAGCCCTGATAGATGCATCAGATCAGAATGTATACAATCAGGGGCATCACAGGGAGACGGACAGTTTCTCTGACATGCTAGCATAATGATGGTTTGGAATGAGGAGGTGGGAGCAATTGCTATACAACAAGGGTAAGTCAAATAGCTCGGAAGAAGCGATGTAAGTCTACAACAGTGATACGCATTGGGCTCGGACAGGACTCATCACAGATCTTGGGAACTTCTGGTGACTCATGTGATAGCTGTATAGGGTCTGCCACAGAACCATTGTGCCCTGACCAGGACACACCCACTAGTACAGTCTGAAATGACACTGGATTTAGGAGGAAAAGCACCAGGGTACTCTTAACCAGCAAACAGAATAGAAGTAGGCGACTTTCACCAGAAACTCTGTAGAAAGAGTTGTAGTGACATCCCCTTGCGGTTACTCTTCTGCGTTCATGAAAGTCATTGGCCTAGTGGGATGACACGTCACATTTCACAACCAGGAGTTGTTGGCCGATGTACAGGATCCTGAATATACCAGTTGGGACACAGGCGCATTCCTACCCTTTTTAGTAGGCCAAGAGCGGGGTTTGTAAGAAAAAATATCTCCTAGGAGGACGCTGTACAGGAACTAAGTGGGCGAGTTGCCGTTCTGTGATCTATAACTATTGTGTTGGGCAAAGGGGTTATATATAGACGCCTCTTAGAATGCACGCATGCTAAGGAGCTACAAGAACAATGCTTTTCCTGGTTTCTTGTTCCCTCTCTTATGAGCACGTACGTAGATTGAGCAGCCAAGCCAAGTAGTGTCCCTCCATGATGAAGAAGAGAGCAAGCAGTGGGTATTGCAGTCATTCTGCGTGTAAAAAAAAAGGTCAAAACCGAAATAGGAACAGCGCATGACAGGGGATGTAATGTTCTGATGTTATTTATTGGGACACTGAAACTCTGGTGTATAGATGCAGTTTCTCTTAATAGTAGTAACTAAAAGAAGCATATTATCCCTGTACATGGTGAATCTCAATGATTAATATATGTTCTGAATATCATGATGCTTTACCTCCAGTTACTGAACTTCAAAACTGATGAAAGGGAAAATGCTAGCTTGCTTATCTGCATACTTCACTGTCAGATCTTCTCATTGACTGCTTTTTGTGCGAACGCTATTGACAACAGAGCGTAAGATGCAACGCCACTCCAGACCAAAGTGCTCAGCGGAAATCTTCAACGCAACCGTCAAACGATCTGACCCCAAAGGTAGATCTGATCTGCCTCTAATTGAATTTGTTCTATGTGCAGGAACGCAATCGCTTAATTTCACTTTCTGTCTTGTGACTTTCAGGAAAAACTCAGGGGCCAAAATTGGATGATGGAACGGTGGCTTATCCGCCATTCCGTTTCGCAAAGGTGGTGTGTGGCGGCGGAGGTGGTGGAGGTGGCAGCAACTATCTTCGGTGGATTCCTTCTTTCACCTGTGTGTTGCTCCTAGATTACCTGAAGGAGTTTGAGAAAAACCTGATTGCTCGAGGCAGCGCGCTGGATATATGCAAACAATGATATGTACTTTAACAATAATTGTTAACTTGTAGCACTACCTATCTGTTGATCTGTTAAAACTCTACAAGAGTTGTGTTTATTTCGTTCACATTACCGGTAGTAAATCATGGCTTGACCTTACCGAGAGGAAGCTCAGCTGCACTGGACCACTACTGGAAATGTGAGTCCAGTGCTGTGGTAACATCA
>CM020183.1:36937785-37012571 GCA_009805545.1 Oryza longistaminata
TACACCTTTTTTTTAGAGCACCCAAGTGTTTATGTTAAGAGGGTTTCTTTAGGGAAATTGGTAAACTGTTTCATTTTCCAAATCATAAGTTCATAACATGTGGTTTGGAATTATGGGTCGAAATCACATCATTAGTCTCCTGATCAGGCACCTTGTGATCTTGTTGATCCTCTTTTCCCAAACAATGTTTCATTATGGTATTAATTTTTTATTATACCTTGCTCTGGGCAGGTTCACAATTTCAGACATCTCAAGCTAGCTGCATCTCATTTAAAAGGGAAGTGTCTGCTAAAGCAGTATTAAGAGTAAGTTGGAATATTTTATAGATTCATATCTACCTCAATCTTCCTATAAACAAATATTAAGTGTTCAATCCCTGCAAACAAATTTAGTATTTTCTGTTTGGTTAGCTTATTATGAGTTCATGACAATAAGGCATTTGATCAATAACCAAATTGGCATGTATCACCCTTCTTTTATTATATATGATTATATATAGTCTATAGAAAATTTGAATTAGGAGTTACTGTTACTCCCTCCGTCAAAATATAACAACCTAGGACCAAATTGGACACCCCTGTCCAAATTCGTAGTACTAGGATATGTCCAATTCTGTCCTAGTTGCTGTATTTTGATGAACTATGAAATATTCATGTTAAAATGGTTAGTTCAAAATACAGTAGATAAGGAATTTACCATACTTGATTGGTTTATTGGTATACCCTTCCTAGCTTGTACTAATCGTAGTGCTCAATAGGTGCATAACTCATGGGCATGGCATGTGCATACTGCATACATTTAAAGATAAGGTGCTTTGAATTGTTAATTAGTAGAGAAAACTGCATCAGTACCACTACAATTTTGATGGTATCCTCAAAACATTTCAGTATTTCACCTTTAATATATACCAGCAAGTTGGTTTAAAAATTCGAAACATCTCTCCTGTTACATTTTGAAGGCAACGGTGTTAGATAAGGGTGATTTTTTGATTTTGTCCTTCCGTGAATATTAAATTGTTGCACTACCAAATCTCACATCTCTCCAGCAGCCCATAGTAGTAGTGGCCGGCGGCATCATTAGTGTCGCTGGAGGTGGGCAAACAGTTAATGGAGCAAAGAGACGTGGGCGGTCAAGGCATCAGAGCGTCTGCAGCCTGGCCGAGACCCCCACCTCTGAGCGGCCTCACCATGAGGGTCAGTGTGAGCAGTGTGGCTGGGCTGAGATCATTGGCTGTGGATGCATACAACCAGGCTGAGGACCGCACTGCCAGGTGGCCTCAGATGTTGACACAGGTCCTAGGTGGAGCCTAATGAGATCAAGATCACAAGAACATGCTTTTCCTGGTTTCTTGTTTCCCTTTTAGCACGATAGATTGAGCAGCCAAGCCAAGTAGTGTCACCTCCATGATGAAAAAGAGAGCAAGCAGTGGGTATTGCAGTCATTCTGCGTGGTAAAAAAAAAGGTCAAAACCGAAATAGGAACAAAGCATGACAGGGGATGTAATGTTCTGATGTTATTATTGGGACCACTGAAACTCTGGTGGTATAGATGCAGTTTTCTCTTAATAGTAGTACTAAAAGAAGCAAATATTATCCCTGGACATGGTGAATCTCAATGATTAATATATGTTCTGAAGTATTCATGATGCTTTACCTCCAGTTACTGAACTTCAAAACTGATGAAAGGGAAAATGCTAGCTTGCTTATCTGCATACTTCACTGTCAGATCTTCTCATTGACTGCTTTTTGTGCGAACGCTATTGACAACAGAGCGTAAGATGCAACGCCACTCAGACCAAAGTGCTCAGCGGAAATCTTCAACTGCAACCGTCAAACGATCTGACCCCAAAGGTAGATCTGATCTGCCTCTAATTGAATTTTGTTCTATAGGTGTCAGGAACGCAATCGCTTAATTTCACTTTCTGTCTTGTGACTTTCAGGAAAAACTCAGGGGCCAAAATTGGATGATGGAAGCGGTGGCTTCCCGCCATTCCGTTTCGGCAAAGGTGGTGGTGGTGGCGGAGGTGGTGGAGGTGGCAGCAACTACTTCGGTGGATTTCTTCTCTTCACCTGTGTGTTGCTCCTAGATTACCTGAAGGAGTTTGAGAAAAACCTGATTGCTCGAAGGCAGCGCGCTGGATATGATGCAAACAATGATATGATTTCCAACAATAATTGTTAACTTGTTAGCACTAGCCTATCTGTTGATCTGTAAAACTCTACAAGAGTGTGTTTATTTCGTTCACATTACCGGTAGTAATCATGGCTTGACCTCACCGAGAGGAAGCTCAGCTGCACTGGACACACTACTTAGGAAATGTGAGTCCAGTGCTGTGGTACATCAAATGGACCGTGTTATTACAGGTGTTGAAATGAAATTGGAATGCTTTTTGGAATGTTGAATCGCAAATTGACTCTTTTGGACGGCTGTTTTCCCTTGGTTCAGTTAAAATAACTCAAGTTGGAAATATGCTAGTCAGTGACGGATTTCACACTGAAATTTTCTCAATGGAGTCTGAAAACTTTTGGAATCTGAAAGCCCTCACATGACTCCCTGGACCATGGCGTGCGCCATGTGATGATCTGAAAGCACACATGTGGCGGAGTGCGTGGTTTCGCCGGGGTTTCTGACACTTCTCTGGGGTTTTTATGACAACTTCCCATCTGAATTCCTCAGACTTGACTTGCTTGTTGGTCTCGTCTCGTCCTTTTTTGAAGGAAGTTGCTATGATGTTCTCTTTCTAATCTTCTTTTTTTTTTTTTTTGACCCAGCATGTTTGCCACAAAAACGTGCAGTCTTTAGATTAGAACAAAAACAGTCTCATTTGTAGATTTGTTGTCAAGCACACTAATTAGGGCGTGACGAGAAATTAACATCTTGTCAGAAGTTCCTTTGTGTTCAACATCCGTGAGTCTGTCACTCAGACAGTTCATGGACGGGTCTGAACTCCGAAGTCTAAAATTTTCCTTTCTTAATGTAGGGTACGGTAGGAGTTGGACCGCTAAATTGGCTTGTCGGGTTGAGCATATTGTATTCTTGACTGATTATTTGACTGGAAAGCGATTTTTTTGTGTATCTTATAGGATTATAATATGGGGCTGTTTGGATGCCCACCTCAATTTACCAAAGTTTTATACCAAATTGGTGGCATGATGCAAATTGTGTGGCTCAAAATTTGATGGCCACACTTGTGGCAAACTTGGCTAAAAAAGAGTCTATGACTAGTGGACCAAAGAGTAGAAAGTGTGGCATCCAAAGTTGTGGAAACAAACCAAACACTACCACATTTGGTCAAACTAACCTCCTCAAGTGTGGCAAAATGTGACACCAACCAAAACAATGAATGTGTCAGCCTGGCTGTTTTTACTTAGTAATTGTAGACATGATTAAGATCACAATTTTACTATATATTACACTATAATTTGCATGATTTGTAATGTAACTTTTACATAATTTTAAAATGTTATATTTGTTTCAAAGTTTTTTAAGTGAAAAAAAGTCACAGCGTGCACCCACAGATGAGAGGATTCGTTTCCACGACTTTCGTTTCAGCGAATAGTGTGTTGTGGATAGATTCTTGAAGCTACGTATAGCTTATATTATAATTATATGTAATTATAATGTTATTACATTATAATATATTATTAGTTATGTCCGTAAAAATTTTTGAAGAAAATTTGTACAGGTGATCCCTCAAGGTTGCTGTCAGAGAGACGAAAAATGTCATCTTCGTGATGCGACTTCCGACGGTTCAGCAACAGTGCATACAACATGTCCACGTCACACTACTAATCAAATATGCTCATCCGACAACCAAGATATTTCATGTTCATTTATGTACCTATGTCGCAGAAAATCGTGGCCGTCGGTCGGAGGCTCCGATCCGACGGCCAGGGCTGCACCGCTCCCGACACGACGTACACGAGACACAGGTATAGGGGTGTCCAGTCCCGTACGCAACACCACCGCGTACTACGTATTTGGCTCGGCCTGCGTCGAACATGGGCCGTCCGATCGACTTTGGACGGCGGGGTAGGTCGCAATAGAAGAGATCGCATTGGAGGAAGCGTGCCTCGACGGTCGTTCGAGTTCCGGACGAAACAAACACGGGAGCTCTCGCTCTCTTCTCCATCTTATCGTTTTGGTTACTTACTTTTGCTGAATTGCGTGGTAGTCTGACCATACTGCCCATACCTACCTTCTTTTAAAAATTTTCTCTGTGTATTTTCCCCCAAATTCCGTTGAATTATTGCCGTATATGGAGCAAAAGTCGTCTTTTCCGGAACAGTACTATGTATATTGAGTTAAATTAAAGGAAAAAGAGGTATTGTGATGCTGGAGTTAAAAGTTTTCTTTGCTGTACCTGGTTAATAGTGAGAATTGAAGGGGTGTTTAATTACGCGCGTCTTGCGTCATTGCATACGCTAAGCATATGAGGAGAGTTGGCAATAGGGTCATTTTTTTTAATCTTCCTAATGTTTCTCGATGGTTAAAGGCCATTTTGGTTGGATAGGAGAGAGTCACGTGCATTATTCGGGTGATTAGGTTGGATTGCCTTGATTAAATACCGTTTTAGCTAACAGTCTCACGAGTAACTAAATAAACAAAATACCGCCTTCATTTCCTTATATATTGCCCGTTTGAGCTAACCAACGCCATAAAAAAGATTGAAGGGATCAAGGGAGTACAACATACTCTTCATCATCCTAATTGATACCCCGCGCTTTACTACGAGATACGTGGATGAAAATGTTATACATTATATAGAAATGATAGATGCATATATTTTTAAATAGAAAATGATGTAGAGATAATGATTATATTGTTGTATATTAAGTTCTAAAAATAAAATAAATAAATAATATGTCATATTTACATGATATTTAACATATTGATATTTACATATTGCTGAGTGGTGATGATGTGATGCATTTACATGTTGAGATTAAAGAATTAGTTGACATCAACTTATATAGTATAAGATAACTATATGTTAAAACAGATCTAAATTATTTTCTATGCTTTTTACATTAGGGACTTGTTCATTGTGACACTTCACAAAAGCATTCGAATATAAAAAGATGACAAAATATTTATAGATATAAGTACATATTATACCTGCATAATAATGATGGCTCGGGTTTTGTTGGTACGATAGTTGGTCCCTACCCCTAATTATTATGAGTACAATATTAGTAGTGAAAATCGTGATAAACATCATTGATGACGTGAATAATAATAAAAGATTAGGGCTTAAAATACATAACACGTGTCCTAGTAGCTGCTACTGGTATTTGGACTCTTCCTCCGCAGAGACATCAACTTCTTCCCAATCAGCCGCTTCTACTACTCCTCTTTCAGAGCCTCCCGGATAAATACCCCAACTTCTCCCACGCTCCTCCTCCCGACTCCGAGAGATTACTTCCTCCACCTTCATCCATCTCCTCTTCTCCCCCTCCATCTCTCTCTCGATCGAACGAAACCCTAGGTAATCCATGGCGGGGGCGATCCGCGTCACCATGGAGGTGGGCGCCGACGGCGTCGCGGTCGTCACCATCTGCAACCCGCCCGTCAATGCGCTGCATCCCATCAGTAGGCTCCTCGATTCTAATTTCGATTTCTTCTCTTTTTTTTTTTTTGGTTACTCGTTTTGTTTCTGATTCCGTGTGCTCCGATTTGGGTTTTTGCTGCTCCCTGCAGTCATCAGGGATTGAAGGAGAAGTACGCGGAGCGATGGATCGCGACGACGTCAAGGCCATCGTGCTCACCGGTGAGGCTCCTGCTAATCGTTTCACCCCCACCCACCTTCCTGCGAAAAATTGATTAGAGAATTAATCACCTGTATACAACAATTGAAATATCTGATTGTCTGGTGTGGCGGTCGTCGAATCTCTGCTGATTTTTTTACTTACTTGATCGTTGCTGTGTGTACGGGTTGACGTAATACGAGCGGCGATTTGTTTGTTGTTTTGCTCGTGATTTTGTTAGATGTGTATGGTTTAACTGGATCAAGCTATCTTTGGTCTGTTGTTCTGAGTGGTTGTGGAGTAGTCCCTATCCTATCATTTGAGCTGATCTTGGTCAACTGGGTTAATGAGTGTGCTGCTCCAGCTGTACAATTTGCTTTCCTGGTGTCTGGAACTCTAGTGGAGCTGCTGAACTGTAAATGATGAATGTCGGATGCTAATCCGGTAACCTCACCAAAGTAGAAACTGGAGCAATGGCAAGTTATATATACCCTTGGCAAGTTATAGATCACAAGGAACCCACTTAGTTCTGTACAGGTCCCTAGGAGATATTTTTTTCTTCAAACGGTCTTTGCTATTAAAGGGTAGGAATGGCTTGTCCTGAATTTCAAGTTGTACATGCCCACCAAACTTTGGTTGAAATTGTGCCGTTGTGCATTTTAGGAACGCAAGAGTAAGAAAGGGGATTGTAATAAATTTTAGTTTGTGAAAGTTGCTACTTTATTTGTTTGTCATACCTGGTGCTTTCCTCCTAAATTATGTTCAATCCTTACTAGGTGCTGGAGGCAAATTTTGTGGAGGCTTTGATATCAATGTGTTCACAGAAGTTCACAAGACCGGTAATGGTCCTGTCATATGTACATGTGATTAATGTTTTGCTCCGAGCTTGCTTCTTATAGCATATTGCTCACTTTCATTACAAAACATGACATGGGCTTGCAGGAAATGTATCTCTTATGCCTGATGTATCTGTTGAGCTTGTGTCGAATTTGATGGAAGGTTGGCCATCTCTACTTCCTATTTTTGTGATAGTTTCTCACTCCTCTTATATCACCAACATGAACGCTGGCATCCTTTGTGTATATGTGTTTAGTTCTTACCAAGATTATTATGCCTGGATCTGACTATAGAGCTATTTATATGTGCAGCGGGCAAAAAGCCTTCAGTTGCTGCCATTCAAGGCCTTGCTCTTGGTGGCGGTTTGGAGTTGACCATGGTATGTGAATTGTTATGCAGAATATTTATCAGTTGATCCCTAACCTTGCTCAAGGGTTTAATCTAAATTATGTTTATTACATAAATGAACAAATTCTCTCAGGGTTGCCATGCTCGGATATTCTACCCTGAAGCTCAACTTGGACTACCAGAGTTGACTCTGGGCATAATTCCTGATTTGGAGGTATTAGTGTTACTTTCTATGTCAGATTGAACTAGTGCTCCACTATTCTACATCCCTTGCCTTTGTATTAGTTCATATCATGATCTGATTAAGTTTTCTTATTATGAGGAACCCAGCGTCTGCCAAGGCTTGTAGGTCTGCCCAAAGCAATAGAAATGATGCTGGTGGAGTCTAATATATCATCTGCCTAAGTTAATTAATTGGTACACATCTCCTAGTAGCATTCTTTCTATCTAATACGTTTTTGGTCAAAGCTAAAAAAAGTTCCAACTAGACAAATGGCCATGTTTTTTGCAAATATTTTTTCTTTGGCAAAATGAGTTATATTCAGCTGATACAGTTTTAACATTTCCGAGGAACAAAATCAAAAACTGAAAAAGTATTTCTCCATTTTAAATGGTTGATGCCTTTGTACTCTCTACCTGCTATCTGATTTACTTCATACTTTTGGTTATGGTTGTAATAATTCATGTCGAACACAATTTCTATTTTTCAACATGGGATTCATGATGTTTTGTTCACGCAATCAAAGTTCATCACAGCAAAGGAAGGGAAAGAACGTGGTCTTGTTGATGCCCTGTGCCCTCCCTGATGAGTTGATAAAGATGTCACGCCTTTGGGCTCTGGAGATAGCTAATTACCGTAAACCTTGGATAAGATCTCTTGCAGAACAGATAGGCTTGGTTCACTGTCTGAAGCTCGTTCTGTATTAAATAGTGCAAGACAGCAAGCGAAGAAGGTTGCAGCAAACTTGCCACAGCACCAGCCCTGCCTGATGTTATGGAAGAAGGTGTACTATGTGGAGGCCATGCTGGTGGTTCTGAAGGTTTGTACCTTCCAGCGTTCTCCATTTATCTTCTTCTTAAATATGAGACGATGCAGCAAGTATGCCCATTTGCACTACATTTAGCTACAAAGCTACCTGGGCACCTTTTGACCTCATCAGATCGTGTGTACTGCGAATGTACTGGATGTTAGATGCGTTATTCTTGATAGTTTAAAATCTTTATGAAAAATCAGGTCCATGGGGTGAAATTTTTAGAAAGAATGTAGGTTTTCATCTGATCTTTCTAGATTGACAAATTAGAATGGCATTTATGTTTAAATTGCTCTTAGGACATTGAAAACTGTACTCTTAGGACATTAAAACTGTAACAGTAAAATGTACAAGTTATATGCTTCTTTGTTTCTTCCACCATTAACTACAGCTGATGTGTTTATTTACTGGAACATACCTTAATAAATGCAGGAGGCCAAGGTTTTCAAGGAGTTGGTGCTATCACAACATCAAAGGCACCTTGTACATGCTTTCTTGTGCCCAGCGTTTAACCACAAAGGTTACCTTCTAGAGCATACAATATCATTTCTTTTTTATGAGCACTTCATCATTTGTCACTGATGTCTTTGATTTGCATCAAATCATTGACTTTCTTACAAATACTTCTAATTCTTTGATCTTCTAGATATGTTGCAATGTCTAGTTACAGACTGTAGCACTGTTTCTTTTGAATGACATTACTGGTCTTGTATTGGAATAAATCCATTTTGCAATCTAAACTTTTCAAAAGTTTACTTGATCCTCTGAACTAGGAAATTGACTATGTAAAACCCTATACCTATAAAACTGTGCGGACTTGGTTGCTTCCAGAAGTTGTTGCAGTTGGGTTTTTTTTAGTAGATCTATATGATCTTAGAGTGGATTTTGCCATGTTGGTACTCATGTCAGCATAAACATTTAAAGGAATAGGTGAAGAAAAAAGAACTCCAATGACTAAATGTGGATGTCGAAATTCTTGAGCTGTATCACTATCACAAAATCTAATGCATAGCTCGATCCTGTTTTTTCAACTATTTGTTTGTGGAGATGAGATTTTAAACCACATTCCTTGATATTTATATGGATGCTATGCAATTAGGTTCGTAGATGGAATATCTATATACAACGCATGGAACCCAAGTTTTCTGCAGTCACAAAACTTAATACGCCAAATTTGTTTTACCTTTCTCTGTTATGGATTTCTGGTGCCATTTAATGACTTATAGTTTATTGTGTGTAGGTGCCAGGTGTTACTGATGTTCAATTGAAACCTAGGAAATAAGAAAAGTTGCTGTTATTGGTGGTGGTTTGATGGGCCTCTGGAATTGCAACAGCTCTTCTTGTTAGCAATACATCCGTTGTGCTTAAGGAAGTAAATCCTCAATTCCTGCAAAGGGGAAGAAGATGATAGCAGGTCATTTTTGTTAAATTACTGCTGTGTTTCTTGGGATATTTATTTGCCCTCAGTATTTATTTGAGAATTTCCTTAGAGTTATACTGAATGCTGACCTTTTTTTTTTTTTGTTATGTTTGTGCTTTAGGATTATCTTTATCTGTTTTTTCAGTGTTATATTACTGATAAGTAGCAGCAATTATTTGACAGCTAATCTTGAGGGTCTAGTCAAGAGGGGCTCATTGACAAAGGACAAGATGAACAAGGCCATGTCACTTCTCAAGGGTGCTTGGATTATTCTGATTTCAAGATGTTGATATGGTCATCGAGGTAATCCCTCATATGTTTTATGGTTCAAGTTTGGCATAGTACTTCGTCTGTAGTTATTGGAAGTCCCTCTGTTGGTTGATGAGCATATGACCATGACAATGTATTGTGTTTATGATAATTAACATTGTTTATTAGATAACTCATTTTATAGTTCTGTAATTCATGTACACTGTATTTTTCATGGCACACAATTGTTTGTTTAGTCTCTTAATGACACCGTTTTTTTTCTTCTTGTAGGCTGTCATAGAGAAGATTCCTTGAAAACAATCAATATTTTCTGACCTTGAGAAAGTATTGCCCACCCCACTGCATACTTGCAACAAACACATCTACCATCGATTTGAATGTTGTGGGCGAGAAGACAAATTCTCAAGATAGAATTATAGGGGCACATTTCTTTAGGTTTGTTATTTCTTATCTTATTGATTTTGATTGCAGCAGATCCTATAAATTTAGCAATACGAAGTTGCCAATTTGAGTACACTTATGACCTATGCATCTAGATTACTGAAACCCATCTAACTGTGAAGTTCTCGACCATTCTCTCCAATCAAACTCATAATTACGATGGAGTAGGAACTTATTTTCTTAGAAGAAATGAGAATGTGATGAATATGTTAATGAGGAAATATCCAGTGGGATCCTCAGTGTTGACATACAAAGTTACAACCCTGCGTGAAAGTTCTCTATCGTACTCTTGTTTTTGGAGCGGGGTGGGGTGGGGGGGGGGGGTGGAGGATATAGGGGATGAATGTTCACTTTTTAATTTCCGCCACGATAGTTTATCTAAGGTCACTGAAAATTCAGTGTTGAGTTTGTTGATTGTTGTTTATGGCACTTTTATCTGCAAAAGCATGGCTAATCATGATATCATGCGAAACCAGTAGATATAACAGAATATAGGTAAGTCAATCTTGAAATGCATGAATAATTGGTTCATTTTAACCATGTCAAACTGATCATTGTATCCCGCGAAAGGCAAGCGGCAGATCAGTATATGGCTTAAGTTAATTCTAAGTCAGATGCCTATGACTTCTAAGCTAGTAGCTTTTGCAAACTTGCAATAACTTTTTATTTGGGATATGTACAGTAGTAACTTATGTATGAGCATCACATAGAATGTACGGAGAAGTAGGATATAGGCATTATAAATAACAATAAGTTCTCTTTAGCCTTTCTGGTTTGGACATTATATTCAAACAATCACACTGTACTTGTTTTACTGTGAGACACCATGTCAATTGCTCATGTTATGTTTTTCCAGCCCTGCCCATATTATGCCTTTGCTTGAAATTGTCCGGACGGAGAAGACATCACCGCAAGCTATTCTTGATCTCATCACAGTTGGGAAAATGATAAAGAAGTCCCTGTTGTGGTTGGGAACTGCACAGGCTTCGCAGTCAATCGTACATTTTTCCCTTACACACAGGGTTCTCATCTTCTAGTTAGTATTGGGATCGACGTTTTTCAGAATTGATCGAGTAATAAGCAGCTTTGGCATGCCATGGGACCTTTTCAGTAAGTGTTCAACTCTATTTTCTATACTCTTTATGTGCACTAGATTATCATCACAAATATTAGTATTTGTATTGAAATTTGTTTAAATAGACAAAATAAGATAGGAAATATGTAGTTTTGAATAAATTCATGGTTTGCGTTTAATGCCTTATTTAATTTATATATAGCTTATAGTGAACATTTTTTAGTTCAATTCAATTTATTTTTGTGGGCTTTAGTAAGCTACATCTTTTGAAATGTGATTGGATGCCTCCTCAATAACTCAATGGAGGTCACATTTCCTTTATTGTTGAATGCAACATGTCACTTATACTTGTGCATAAATATCTAATCACCTCAAATTGCATACCTTCTGTGCTGAACATTAACAGCGAGATATTGTTGTGTGCCTTACCTAGATTATTTAAATGAACAGTGCCAGTGCTGGTCCGTTTGTTGATTGACCTGTTTTTCTGTAATCATCATTCAAGGGTTTTTATATCTAATAAATCCCCCTCTTCCTCTGCACTCCTGCAGACTGCAAGATCTGGCTGGATATGGAGTGGGCATTGGCAGTAAAGGATATCTAGTGCGGCTGCCTTTGGAACAAGGATCTGGCCTCTAATCTGGTGGATTGATGGTAACAGAGATGGACGGCAGGGTATGCTTTCCTAGCCTGCTTTTTGCTCCTGGATGCTGTTGGTTGTAGCAGATAGGATGGTCTTGGACACAGAAACAGTAGTCAAACAAAAAATTGATGTGAAATTTCCCTGTATTTTAGGAAAGAGCAATGGTAAAGGTTATTACCTTTTATGAGAAGGGTGGGAAGCCGAAGCCTGACCAAGTGTTCAGGTTGTGATTGACCGAGTAAAAGAAGATGTGCAAAGACAATGCCTGGTGGAAAGGTTTCCCTCCTTCCCTGCCTGAGTCATGGATTTTTCATTTAAAAATTCCATGCTATCCCAGCTGGTGATGGAAAAAATTTTCTGACATGAGACATTATCTTGCTTGCAGCCCTGTACTTTATCTGATCAGATATATATTGGAGATGATTTTCTTCCCAGTTGTTAATGAGGCATGCAAGGGTCATGGATGAAAAATGTTGTGATCCGAGCTTCTGATCTTGATATTGCTTCTATCCTTGGGATGGTTTCTCCAAGTTAGGTAAACACTGTTGCTTAAGCTTAAGTTGTGTGGTATGTTATTAGCAGGTGACAATTTACGTTCACTTGCATAATCGTCTTATGTAACTAAATGCTAATAATAAGCATGCACTTGAAGTATCCTTACGTTGTATCAATATTTAAGATACTTGGATGAGATGCATGTTTTGGTTTGTGCACAAATTACACATATGGACTTAAAATTTTTATAGAACACTTCTAATATCTAACATGAACCTTATTTAATCTTATTAGGGTAGGGCGCATGGCGTATATATCAAAAATAAATTTATGTTGCTTTATAACGTGGTGTTTAACTTAGCACTTGGAATCCACAAATGGACCGTGTTATTACAGGTGTTGAAATTGGAATGCCTTCTGGAATGTTGAATCGTAAATTGGAATGCTTTTGGACGGTGTTTTCCCTTGGTTCAGGCCTTGTTTAGTTCCAAACTTTTTCTTCAAACTTCAAACTTTTCTATCACATCAAAACTTTCCTATACACGTAAACTCCTAATTTTTCCATCCCATCGTTCTAATTTCAACCAAACTTCTAATTTTAACATGAACTATACACACCCTTAAAATAACTAAAATGTTGGAAATATGCTAGTCAGTGGACGGATTTCACACTGAATTTCTCAGATGGAGTCTGGAAACTTTTGGAATCTGAAAGCCCTCAACATGACTCCCTGGGCCATAGCGTGCGCCATGTGATGATCTGAAAGCACACATGTGGCGGAGTGCGTGGTTTCGCCGGGGTTTCATGACAACTTCTCTGGGGTTTTATGACAACTTCCCATCTGAATTCCTCAGACTTGACGAAGACTTGACTTGCTTGTTGGTCTCGTCTCGTCCTTTTTTGAAGGAAGTTGCTATGATGTTCTCTTCTAATCTTCTTTTTTTTTTTTTTTTGACCCAGCATGTTTTGTCACAAAAACGTGCAGTCTTTAGATTAGAAAAAAAAGTATTTAGGCTGTGTTTAGTTGGATCCAAAGTTTGTATTTTGGTTGAAATTGGAGATGATGTGACTGAAAAGTTGTGTGTGTATGACATGTTGATGTGATGGAAAAGGACTAAAGTTTGGATCCAAATTTTGGATCTAAACACAACCTTATTGTAGATTTGTAGTCAAGCACACTAATTAGGGTGTGACGAGAAATTAACATCTTGTCAGAAGTTCCTGTTGTGTTCAACATCTGTGAGTCACTCAGGCAGTTCATGGACAGGTCTGAACTCAGAAGTCAAACCATTTTCCGCCCTATTTAGATCCCACCTCAAATTTTTTCACCCTATCACATCGAACGTTTAACATTTACATGAAGTATTAAATATAGGCAAAAAAAAACTAATTATACATATTGAGACTAATTTGCTAGACGAATCTTTTAAACCTAATTGCTCAATGATTTAACAATATGGTGCTACAGTAAACATTTGCTAATAACGAATTAATTAGGCTTAATAAATTCGTCTCACGGATTACTGACGGATTATATAATTAGTTTTTTTATTAGTGCCTAAATATCCCATATGATACCCTTTATAATATTCGATGTGACACGCCAAAACTTTACGCCTCTCGTCTAGACACCTCCTTAGTGTAGGGTACGGTAGGAGTTGGATCGCTTAATTGGCTTGTCGGGTTGAGCATATTGCATTCTTGACTGATTATTTGACTGGAAAGCGATTTGTTTGTGTATCTTATAGGATTATACTACGTGTCTAGCCTGGCTGTTTTTAACTTAGTAATTGTAGACATGATTAAGATACAATTTTACTATATATTACACTATAATTTACATGCAACTTGTAATGTAACTTTTACATAATTTTGAAACGTTATATTTGTTTCAAAGTTTTTCAAGTGATAAAAAAAGTCACAACGTGCGCACACAGGTTAGAGAATTCGTTCCCATGACTTCCGTTTCAGCGAAATAGTGTGTTTTGGATGGATTTTTGGAAGCTACGTATAACTTATATTATAATTACATGTAAATTATAATTTAAGTTATGTCCGTAAAATTTTTGAAAGAAAATTTGTACAGGTGATCCCCTCAAGGTTGCTGTCAGAGAGAGACGAAAAATGTCATCTTCGTGGATTGCGACTTCCGACGGTTCAGCAACACAACATGTCCACGTCACACTACTAATCAAATATGCTCATCCGACAACCAAGATATTTCATGTTCATTTATGTACCTATGTCCAGAAAATCGTGGCCGTCCGGTCCGGAGGCTCCGATCCGACGGCCAGGGCTGGGCTGCACCGCTACCGACGCAACACCACCGCGTAGTACGTATTTGGCTCGGCCTGCGTCGAACATGGGCCGTCCGATCCACTTTGGACGGCGGGGGATAGGTCGTAGCCGAACAAATCGCATTGGATCGGAGGAAGCGTGCCTCCGACGGCTCGTTCGAGTTTCCGGACGAAACAAAACACGGGAGCTCTCGCTTCTCATCTCATCTTATCGTTTTGGTTACTTGCTTTTGCTGAATTGCGTGGTAGTCTGACCATACTGCCCATACCTACCTTCTTTTAAAAAAATTTCTCTGTGTATTTTCCCCCACAATTCCGTTGAATTATTGCCGTATATGGAGCAAAAGTCATCTTTTCCGGAACAGTACTATGTATATTGAGTTAAATTAAGGAGAAAAAAAGAGGTATTGTGATGCTGGAGTTAAAAGTTTTTTCTTTGCTGTACCTGGTTAAATAGTGAGAATTGAAGGGGTGTTTAATTACGCGCGTCTTGCGTCATTGCATACGCTAAGCATATGGGGAGAGTTGGCAATAGGGTCATTTTTTTAATCTTCCTAAATGTTTCTCCGATGGTTAAAGGCCATTTTGGTTGGATAGGGAGAGTCACGTGCATTATTCGGGTGATTAGCTAGGTTGGATTGGCTTGATTAAATACCGTTTTTAGTTAACAGTCTTCACGAGTAACTAAATAAACAAAATACCGCCTTCATTTCCTTATATATTGCCCGTTTGAGCTAACCAACGTCATAAAAAAGATTGAAGGGATTAAGGGAGTACAACATAACTCTTCGTCATCCCAGTTGATATATACCCCGCGATTTACTACGAGATACGTTAATGAATGAATGCTATACATTATATAGAAATGATAGATGCATATATTTAAAAAATGTAAAAATGATGTAGAGATAATGATTTATATTGTTTGTATATTAAGTTCTAAAAATAATAAAAATAAATAATATGTCATATTTGCATGATATTTAACATATTGATATTTACATAATTGCTAGTGGGTGATGATGTGACGCATTTACATGTTGAGATTTAGAAATTAGTTGACATCAACTTTATAGTAAAATAAGATAACAATATGTTAAAACAGATCTAAATTATTTTAAATGCTTTTTACACTAGGGACTTGTTTCATTGTGACACTTCACAAAAGCATTGGAATAAAAAAAGATGACAGAATATTATAAGATATACATATTATACCTGCATAATAAATGATAGGACTCGGTTTTGTCGGTACGATAGTTGGTCACTACTCATAATCATTCTGAGTACAATATTAGTAGTGAAAATCGTGATAAACATTATTGATGACGTGAATAATAATAAAAGATTAGGGCTTAAAATACATAACACGTGGTCCTAGTAGTTGCTACTGGGTATTTGGACTCTTCCTCGCAGAGACATCAACTTCTTCCCAATCAGCCGCTTCTACTACTCCTCTTTCAGAGCCTCCCGGATAAATACCCCAACTTCTCCCCACGCTCCTCCTCCCGACTCCGAGAGATTACTTCCTCCACCTTCCATCCATCTCCTCATCTCCCCCTCCATCTCTCTCTCGATCGAACGAAACCCTAGGTAATCCATGGCGGGGGCGATCCGCGTCACCATGGAGGTGGGCGCCGACGGCGTCGCGGTCGTCACCATCTGCAACCCGCCCGTCAATGCGCTGCATCCCATCAGTAGGCCTCCTCGATTCTTAATTTCGATTTCTTCTCTTTTTTTTTTTTTTTGGTTTACTCGTTTTGTTTCTGATTCCGTGTGCTCCGATTTGGGGTTTTTGCTGCTCCCTGCAGTCATCCAGGGATTGAAGGAGAAGTACGCGGAGGCGATGGATCGCGACGACGTCAAGGCCATCGTGCTCACCGGTGAGGCCTCCTGCTAATTGTTTCACCCCCACCCACCTTCCTGCGAAAAATTGATTAGAGAATTAATCACCTGTATACAACAATTGAAATATCTGATTTGTCTGGTGTGGCGGTCGTCGAATCTCTGCTGATTTTTTTACTTTACTGATCGATTGCTGTGTGTACGGGTTGACGTAATACGAGCGGCGATTTGTTTTGTTGTTTTGCTCGTGATTTTGTTAGATGTGTATGGTTTAACTGGATCAAGCTATCTTTGGTCTGTTGTTCTGAGTGGTTGTGGAGTAGTCCCTATCCTATCATTTGAGCTGATCTTGGTCAACTGGGTTAATGAGTGTGCTGCTCCAGCTGTACAAGATTTGCTTTCCTGGTGGTCTGGAACTCTAGTGGAGCTGCTGAACTGTAAATGATGAATGTCGGATGCTAATCCGGTAACCTCACCAAAGTAGAAACTGCAGCAATGGCAAGTTATATATAACCCTTGGCAAGTTATAGATCACAAGGAACCCACTTAGTTCTGTACAGGTCCCCTAGGAGATATTTTTTTCTTCAAACGGTCTTTGCTATTAAAGGGTAGGGAATGGCTTGTCCTGAATTCAAGTTGTACATGCCCACCAAACTTTTGGTTGAAATGTGCCGTTGTGCATTTTAGGAACGCAAGAGTAAGAAAGGGGATTGTAATAAATTTTAGTTTGTGAAAGTTGCTACTTTATTTGTTTGTCATACCTGGTGCTTTCCTCCTAAATTATGTTCAATCCTTACTAGGTGCTGGAGGCAAATTTTGTGGAGGCTTTGATATCAATGTGTTCACAGAAGTTCACAAGACTGGTAAATGGTCCTGTCATATGTACATGTGATTAATGTTTTGCTCCGAGCTTGCTTCTTATAGCATATTGCTCACTTTCATTACAAACATGACATTGGCTTGCAGGAAATGTATCTCTTATGCCTGATGTATCTGTTGAGCTTGTGTCGAATTTGATGGAAGGTTGGCCATCTCTACTTCCTATTTTTGTCATAGTTTCTCACTCCCTCTTATATCACCAACATGAGCGCTGGCATCCTTTGTGTATATGTGTTTAGTTCTTACCAAGATTATTATGCCTGGATCTGACTATAGAGCTATTTATATGTGCAGCGGGCAAAAAGCCTTCAGTTGCTGCCATTCAAGGCCTTGCTCTTGGTGGCGGTTTGGAGTTGACCATGGTATGTGAATTGTTATGCAGAATATTTATCAGTTGATCCCTAACCTTGCTCAAGGGTTTAATCTAAATTATGTTTATTACATAAATGACAAATTCTTCAGGGTTGCCATGCTCGGATATCTACCCCTGAAGCTCAACTTGGACTACCAGAGTTGACTCTGGGCATAATTCCTGGATTTGGAGGTATTAGTGTTTCTTTCTATGTCAGATTGAACTAGTGCTCCACTATTCTACATCCCTTGCTTTGTATTAGTTCATATCATGATCTGATTAAGTTTGCTTATTATGAAGGAACCCAGCGTCTGCCAAGGCTTGTAGGTCTGCCCAAAGCAATAGAAATGATGCTGGTGAGTCTAATATATCATCTGCCTAAGTTAATTAATTGGTCACACTCTCCTAGTAGCATTCTTTCTATCTAATACAGTTTTTGGTCAAAAGCTAAAAAATGTTCCAACTAGACAATTGGCCATGTTTTTGCAAATATTTTTTCTTTGGCAAAATGAGTTATATTCAGCTGATACAGTTTTAACATTTCCGAGGAACAAAATCAAAAACTGAAAAAGTATTCTCCATTTTAAATGGTTGATGCCTTGTACTCTCTACCTGCTATCTGATTTACTATCATACTTTTGGGTTATGGTTGTAATAATTCATGTCGAACACAATTTCATATTTTTCAACATGGGATTCATGATGTTTTGTTCACAGCAATCAAAGTTCATCACAGCAAAGGAAGGGAAAGAACGTGGTCTTGTTGATGCCCTGTGCTCCCCTGATGAGTTGATAAAGATGTCACGCCTTTGGGCTCTGGAGATAGCTAATTACCGTAAACCTTGGATAAGATCTCTTGCCAGAACAGATAGGCTTGGTTCACTGTCTGAAGCTCGTTCTGTATTAAATAGTGCAAGACAGCAAGCGAAGAAGGTTGCAGCAAACTTGCCACAACACCAGGCCTGCCTAGATGTTATGGAAGAAGGTGTACTATGTGGAGGCCATGCTGGTGTTCTGAAGGTTTGTACCTTCCAGCGTTCTCCATTTATCTTCCTTAAATATGAGACCGATGCAGCAAGTATGCCCATTTTGCACTACATTTAGCTACAAAGCTACCTGGGCACCTTTTTGACCTCATCAGATCGTGTGTACTGCGAATGTACTGGATGTTAGATGCGTTATTCTTGATAAGTTTAAAATCTTTATGAAAAATCAGGTCCATTGGGTGAAATTTTTAGAAGAATGTAGGTTTTCATCTGATCTTTCTAGATTGACAAATTAGAATGGCATTTATGTTTAAATTGCTCTTAGGACATTGAAAACTGTACTCTTAGGACATTGAAAACTGTACAGTAAAATGTACCAAGTTATATGCTTCTTTGTTTCTTCCACCATTAACTACAGCTGATGTGTTTATTTACTGAACATACCTTAATAAATGCAGGAGGCCAAGGTTTTCAAGGAGTTGGTGCTATCACCAACATCAAAGGCACTTGTACATGCTTTCTTTGCCCAGCGTTTAACCACAAAGGTTACCTTCTAGAGCATACAATATCATTTCTTTTTATGATGCACTTCATCATTTGTCACTGATGTCTTTGATTTTGCATCAAATCATTAACTTTCTTACAAATACTTCTAATTCTTTTGATCTTCTAGATATGTTGCCAATGTCTAGTTACAGACTGTAGCACCTGTTCTTTTGAATGACATTACCTGGTCTTGTATTGGAATAAATCCATTTTGCAATCCTAAACTTTTCAAAAGTTTACTTGATCCTCTGAACTAGGAAATTGACTATGTATAAACCCTATACCTATAAAACTGTGCGGACTTGGTTGCTTCCAGAAGTTGTTGCAGTCGGGTTTTTTTAGTAGATCTATATGATCTTAGAGTGGATTTTGCCATGTTGGTACTCATGTCAGCATAAACATTTAAAGGAATAGGTGAAGAAAAAAGAACTCCAATGACTAAATGTGGATGTCGAAATTCTTGAGCTGTATCACTATCACAAAAATCTAATGCATAGCTCGATCCTGTTTTTTCAACTATTTGTTTGTGGAGATGAGATTTTAAACCACATTACCTTGATATTTATATGGATGCTATGCAAGTAGGTTCGTAGATGGAATAATCTATATACAACGCATGGAACCCAAGTTTCTGCAGTCACAACACTTAATACGCCAAAATTTGTTTTACCTTTCTCTGTTATGGATTTCTTGGTGCCATTTTATGACTTATAGTTTATTGTGTGTAGGTGCCAGGTGTTACTGATGTTCAATTGAAACCTAGGAAAATAAGAAAAGTTGCTGTTATTGGTGGTGGTTTGATGGGCTCTGGAATTGCAACAGCTCTTCTTGTTAGCAATACATCCGTTGTGCTTAAGGAAGTAAATCCTCAATTCCTGCAAAGGGGACAGAAGATGATAGCAGGTCATTTTTGTTAAATTACTGCTGTGTTTCTTGGGATATTATTTGCCCTCAGTATTTATTTGAGATTTCCTTAGAGTTATACTGAATGCTGACCTTTTTTTTTTTTTTTGTTATGCTTGTGCTTTAGGATTATCTTTATCTGTTTTTTCAGTGTTATATTACTGATAAGTAGCAGCAATTATTTGACAGCTAATCTTGAGGGTCTAGTCAAGAGGGGCTCATTGACAAAGGACAAGATGAACAAGGCCATGTCACTTCTCAAGGGTGCATTGGATTATTCTGATTTCAAGGATGTTGATATGGTCATCGAGGTAATCCCTCATATGTTTTATGGTTCAAGTTTGGCATAGTACTTCGTCTGTAGTTATTGGAAGTCCCTCTGTTGGTTGATGAAGCATATGACCATGACAATGTATTGTGTTTATGATAATTAACATTGTTATTAGATAACTCATTTTATAGTTCTGTAATTCATGTACACTGTATTTTTCATGGCACACAATTGTTTGTTTAGTCTCTTATGACACCGTTTTTTTTCTTCTTGTAGGCTGTCATAGAGAAGATTCCTTTGAAACAATCAATATTTTCTGACCTTGAGAAAGTATGCCCACCCCACTGCATACTTGCAACAAACACATCTACCATCGATTTGAATGTTGTGGGCGAGAAGACAAATTCTCAAGATAGAATTATAGGGGCACATTTCTTTAGGTTTGTTATTTCTTATCTTATTGATTTTGATTGCAGCAGATCCTATAAATTAGCAATACGAAGTTGCCAATTTGAGTACACTTATGACCTATGCATCTAGATTACTGAAACCCATCTAACTGTGAAGTTCTCGACCATTCTCTCCAATCAAACTCATAATTTACGATGGAGTAGGAACTTATTTTCTTAGAAGAAATGAGAATGTGATGAATATGTTAATGGAGGAAATATCCAGTGGGAACTCCTCAGTGTTGACATACAAAGTTACAAACCCTGCGTGAAAGTTCTCTATCGTACTCTTGTTTTTTTGGGAGGGGCGGGGTGGGGGGTGGGGGGGGGGGGGGTGCAGGATATAGGGAGATGAATGTTCACTTTTAATTTTCCCCACGATAGTTTATCTAAGGTCACTGAAAATTCAGTGTTGAGTTGTTGATTGTTGTTTATGGCACTTTTATCTGCAAAAGCATGGCTAATCATGATATCATGCGAAACCCAGTAGATATAACAGAATATAGGTAAGTCAATCCTTGAAATGCATGAATAATTGGTTCATTTTAACCATGTCAAACTGATCATTGTATCCCTGAAAGGCAAGCGGCAGATCAGTATGGCTTAAGTTAATTCTAAGTCAGATGCCTATGACTTCATAAGCTAGTAGCTTTTGCAAACTTGCAATAACTTTTTATTTGGGATATGTACAGTAGTAACTTATGTATGAGCATCACATAGAATGTACGGAGAAGTAGGATATAGGCATTTATAAATAACAATAAGTTCTCTTTAGCCTTTCTGGTTTGGACATTATATCAAACAATCACACTGTACTTGTTTACTGTGAGACACCATGTTCAATTGCTCATGTTATGTTATTTCCAGCCCTGCCCATATTATGCCTTTGCTTGAAATTGTCCGGACGGAGAAGACATCACCGCAAGCTATTCTTGATCTCATCACAGTTGGGAAAATGATAAAGAAAGTCCCTGTTGTGGTTGGGAACTGCACAGGCTTCGCAGTCAATCGTACATTTTTCCCTTACACACAGGGTTCTCATCTTCTAGTTAGTATTGGGATCGACGTTTTCAGAATTGATCGAGTAATAAGCAGCTTTGGCATGCCAATGGGACCTTTTCAGTAAGTGTTCAACTCTATTTTTATACATCTTTATGTTGCACTAGATTATCATCACAAATATTAGTATTTGTATTGAAATTTGTTTAAATAGACAAAATAAGATAGGAAATATGTAGTTTGAATAAATTCATGGTTTGCGTTTTATGCCTTATTTATTTATATATAGCTTATAGTGAACATTTTTTTAGTCCAATTCAATTTATTTTTGTGGGCTTTAGTAAGCTACATCTTTTGAAATGTGATTGGATGCCTCCTCAATAACTCAATGGAGGTCACATTTCCTTTAATTGTTGTAATGCAACATGTCACTTATACCTTTGTGCATAAATATCTAATCACTTCAAATTGCATACCTTCTGTGCATGAACAATTAACAGCGAGATATTGTTGTGTGCCTTACCTAGATTATTTAAATGAACAGTGCAGTGCTGGTCCGTTGTTGATTGACCTGTTTTTCTGTAATCATCATTCCCAAGGGTTTTTATATCTAATAAATCCCCCTCTTCCCTCTGCACTCCTGCAGACTGCAAGATCTGGCTGGATATGGAGTGGCATTGGCAGTAAAGGATATCTATGCGGCTGCCTTTGGAACAAGGAATCTGGACTCTAATCTGGTGGATTTGATGGTACAGAATGGACGGCAGGGTATGCTTCCTAGCCTGCTTTTGCTCCTGCGATGCTGTTGGTTGTAGCAGATAGGATGGATTGGACAAGAAACAGTAGTCAAACAAAAAATTGATGTGAAATTTCCCTGTATTTTATAGGAAAGAGCAATGGTAAAGGTTATTACCTTTATGAGAAGGGTGGGAAGCCGAAGCCTGACCCAAGTGTTCAGGTTGTGATTGACGAGTACAGAAGATGTGCAAAGACAATGCCTGGTGGAAAGGTTTCCCTCCTTCCCTGCCTGAGTCATGGATTTTTCATTTAAAAATTCCCATGCTATCCCAGCTGGTGATGGAAAAAATTTCTGACATGGAGACATTATCTTGCTTGCAGCCTGTTACTTTATCTGATCAAGATATATTGGAGATGATTTTCTTCCCAGTTGTTAATGAGGCATGCAGGGTCATGGATGAAAATGTTGTGATCCGAGCTTCTGATCTTGATATTGCTTCTATCCTTGGGATGGGTTTTCCCAAGTTCAGGTAAACAACTGTTGCTTAAGCTTAAGTTGTGTGGTATGTTATTGGCAGGTGACAATTTACGTTCACTTGCATAATCGTCTTATGTAACTAAATGCTAATAATTAGCATGCACTTGAAGTATGCCTTAGTTGTATCAATATTTAGATACTTGGATTGAGATGCATGTTTGGTTTGTGCACAAATATAACATATGGACTTAAAATTTTATCAGAACACTTCTAATATCTAAACATGAACCTTATTTAATCCTTATGTAGGGTAGGGCTGCATGGCGTATATATCAAAATAAATTTATGTTGCTTTATAACGTGGTGTTTAACTTTAGCACTTGGAATTCCACCATAAGGTATTCCAAATGAGTGTTTATTGCTAAGTTCTGTTACATCATTGTCTAATACCAAACAACTCTCAAGTTTTATATTATTATGCATTCGTGTGAAGCTGTATAATTTTGTCAATCCATGATACTGTTAGCCGTCAGTCCTCACATGTATATTTTGCTTTCCTTTTTCTTTTTGTCGCGCATAAAGTGTTGTGGTTATTCTGAGTGTTAGTTTAACCTTTGATGTTTTTTATGAAGGGGTGGTCTTGTCTTTTGGGCTGACACTATTGGAGCACCTTATATACATTCAAAGCTTAGCAAGTGGACTGAAATTTATGGCGACTTCTTCAAACCATCATCCTATTTGGAAGATAGAGCTAAAAGAAGCCTACCATTGGTACTCTCTCTCTTCCTCTCTCACTCACACACAAAGACACAACGCAGTCTGTTTCTGATGGATAGTACCCGATCCTTGCCTTCCTAATTTTAGTATATGTTGAGTATAGCGGTTGCAATTATGAATTAGTATGCTATAGGCAAATATTATAGATCTGCATGTGTATCGAGTGCATATGATTATTACAAACATTTGAGTAGTTTGATGTTCTCACTAGAAAGTATAAATAATCCTATTAGTACATGCAACGAACGAAGCCTCTGTGTCAGCACTGACCGCCTTGGTTCAAAATTGGTTACATGGTGGGACGACAATGGGCCCTGATCATACAGTTCGACTTTGATATTATTACTGCACCTACTCATACGCTCATTCATTGTGCTTCTCGCTTTAGTGTTCTGTGATGCTCTATCAGCTTGTTCGATAATTAATCATGTTACAATCTCTGCAGAGCGCACCAAACGCAACCCAGCAGGCTTCGTCGAGGTCACGCATGTGAGATGCTATTTCAGCTGATGGCAGAATAATTGCTTGATGTGCATCGGCACCCTAGTTGACCCTCATATCTGGGACCTGAAAAAGGAGGTCAGAGCAGTGTTCACCCTGTAATCTCTTTTGGGTATTTTGGCCTTTCCCATTTTCCGAACTGGGTTGCTATGGCGATCGGAGTAATAAATGTTGGCTACGGATGCCACAAAACTGTAACTATATAGCCGATAGCCTTTACTCCAGTGTTACATTAAAATGTATATGGTACTGTGATTTTTAACTGGTAGCAAAATAATATGCATGCTCTCCGAATAGTCATCTCAGCTTCTCAGTTTATTTCACTTAAAACGTAAGGGGAAGGCAGTAATCTGACTCACCCAAGTTCGAACGTATTTGCTTTGATTATCAATGTAAGGTGTAAAGTCTTATCATGTATTGTGTTCGTTGTGGTGATGTGTGTGCCCATCTACTACTAGGACCAAATGGAATTGTGGAACCAAGCCAGAGCATTTTACTCACTCACTCACTCACTGATAAGTTTGAGATGTATTCAAATGTTCGAAAGCGATGAATAATACACAAACAGACCATGAGAGATAACACAGTTAAACTTTCATTTGTGGTCTATATTATTGTCTCTTGACTGATCTACCTAGCTTGTAGCTGTTTTGTCTTCCCTGAATTTTGCCCATCTGACACCGATAAACACATACAGTGTGTCATATGCCTTGTTGACAGCTTGAAAGTAAGCAATCCTCCATGTCTTCACAAACAGCAAGCTGCAGAACACCATCCAAAGCCCAGCAACAAATCCCAAAGCAAGACCAAGGTAAAACGACATTGTGTCAGATAAACCTTTGCCTTCGTGAAGATCAGGCTGGCTAGTTCTGTTCTTTTCGGATGAACAATTTTTTTGCAGAGGAGGGCCACAAAGTCCAGCATTGCCAATGTAGATGTACGCTGGATTAGCAAGAGCCTGAAGCTGGTTCCCTGAAGGTATTCTTCCTGATAGATTATTGTAGGACAAGTTCAGGTGACTCAATGAAGTTAAATCTGATAAACTTGAAGGGATTTCACCAGAAAGCGCGTTGATCGACAAGTCGAGAGATTCCAGCTTCTGTAAAGCTCCAATTTTCCGAGGAATTGTCCCGGTAAGACGGTTCATGGACAGGTTCAGGTTGACTAGCCCAGTTAGAGATGACAGCTCATCAGGGATACTTCCATCAAGAACATTGTCAGACAAATCAAGGCTCACCATGTAGATGACTCCACTGGTGTAGCTACGATCTTGCCCCTTTGTCACCATTGGCAGACTATCCACGATCCGATCGTTGCCCGATGCGCCGTAGCCTGTAAGAGGATTCAGAGCAAGAGGAAGGTGATCCTGTGTCATTCCTGTCATGTTTGCTAGAGAAGGGGGTATGGAGCCTGATAGCCTGTTGTCAGCAAGGTCCAAGAACTACAGATCAGGAAGCTCTGTTAGCTGAGTTGGGATGCTACCACTGAACCTGTTTGATTTCATTCTCAGATGTGTCAAAGATGGCAACTTCCTCCCAATCCACTCGGGAACGATCCCCGAAAACATGTTTTGAGCCAGATCAAGAAATGTCATGGATTTGCAGTGCTTCAAGAACACCGGAAATTCTCCGGTAAAATTGTTTCTGTACAAGATGAGAGTGATGAGCCCAAGGCCATCTGATGATATGTTCCTGCACCTTGGGAGGTGTCCTGTAAGATTGTTATTTGAAAGATCCAGATGCAACAAATTTGGAAACTGGCAAAGAGTCTCTGGCACTATTCCACTTATCATATTGGAGGAGACATCTAGCTCAACTAGCTCTGGGGCACCAAATTCCTGTGGAAATGGCCCTGACAAGGAGTTCCTGGAGAGATCCAGGACAAGCAATTTCTCTGGCAACAATGGCACACTGCCAGTGAGGTTGTTCGATCCGAGATATATCGCGAGCGCAGACCTCATGAACTTCAGAGAAGGTGGCAGAACTCCACTGATCTGATTTACAGATATGTTCAGGTAGACTGCATCTGAATAGGATTTCCAGAACCATGGTGGCAATTCATCCACTATTCCTGCATTTGAGATATCAAGGTACTTGATGCTTGGCTGGTGCTTGATCCATGCAGGGAAATGGGGACCCATATGAACATCTGGAAAATAAGCATAGACCAATTTGCAAGGAGGCTTCCAGCTTGGCTTGATCTCCATTGACAGATTGTTCGGAGACAAATCTATCCACTCCAGACTCACCAAATCAGCAAAATGCTCTTCAGACAAGCTTCCATTCAGGAGATTGTTATGCAGAAACAACCTTGTCAGGTTTGATAGACTACCAATCCCCAACGGTATCTCCCCTGAAAGCTTATTGAAAGACAGATCAAGAATTGTGAGTTCAGACATCTCCCCAATCCATTTGGGTAGATGGCCAGACATGTTCACCGCCGACAGCTGCAGCACCTGCATCTTCCCGAACGCGCAGCGCGGCAGCCGCCGCATGAACTCCGCCATGTCACCGTTGATGCTGTTCACCGTCAAGTCGACGACCTGCAGGCCGCACAGCCGCTGCAAGGTTGCAGGGATCATGCCTACCATGTAATTTCCCTCAAGGTTAAGCATACGGAGATTGGTCATATTCCCGAGCGCGTCAGGAAATACACCGGACAGCGCGTTTCCCGACAGATCAAGGTCCGTCAGCGTCGGCACGTCCCAGAACCACGAGTTCGCCGACGACGTGTTGATGTTGTTGGTGGACAGGTCGAGCTTCTGCAGCCGTGTCAGGTTCGCGCGCGCCGGCGGCGATGGCGTCTCTGGCGCCGCCGTCAGGCTGCAGTCCGACAAGGCGAGGACTCGCAGGGAAGGGAGGTTGTTGACGACGCCGGCCCAGCCGACGGAGGCGTTGAGGTTGACGACGCTCATGTCGAGGTACTCCAGTGACGACATGCCGGACAGCCACGAGATGTCGCCGGAGTAGAGCCCGACGTTGGAGCTCAGGTCGAGGTGACGCAGCCTCGTGAGGTTTCCGAGCTGCGGCGGTATCTCGCCGGCGAGCCCCGTGAAGGAGAGGGTGAGGTACCGGAGTCGGAGAGCAGCCCAAACCGCGGGAGAGGAGACGGCGACACGCCGTCGCCGCGCCGATGAGGTTGTTCTGGCTGAGGTCGAGGTAGGCGCAGCCGCGGGGAGGCCGAGCAGCGAACGGCTGATCCCCCCGCCGAGGCCGGCGCCGCCGTCGATGTCGGCGCGCGCGTTGTGGAGCCTCAGCCCGTGGACGTGGCCGGTGGCGTTGTCGCAGACGACGCCGTCCCACCGGCAGCAGTCCGCGGCGGGCGGCGGCGCCCCAAGACGCGAGGCGGCCGTCGGGGTCGCTGGTGAAGCCAGCTTTGATGGCGAGAAGCGCCGCCCGCTCGCTCGGGACGCAGACGGCGGCGGCGGCGACACCGAGCGCGGACGCCGCCGACGACAGCGCCGTCAGAAAGATGATCGCCGCCGCACCACCTGCGCACATCATCATCATGGCGCAAATGCACCGGAGCTTCTAGGAATTAATTAAGATCTCGGGCTCTCAGCTTAATTAGCTCGGTGATTAATCGAGCAATGTTACTACAACATATATAGATGATGATTCTGAAATAATCTGGATTATTGTTGAAGTCTACGTGAAGTCGTCGGCGTCTATTCGCGTCGAATCATGCAGTAAAAATCGGCGTTGGTAGAGCAAGTGATAGATGGTGACCCAATTCGATCGAACAGATCGAGTATTGATCCGGTCGATCTCGGCCATATAGTTAGCCTCCGTTGGATGTTGCGACGGATGATGGTGCAACCATTTTCTTGGATAGATATTTCGGTGTTTGACAAATTAAACCCGGAAATGCCTCAAATCGGGCGCCCGCCCCTTCGCGCGGGGCGCGCCTACCGCGCATCCGCGCCGTCCCCACCACACGCACCACCACATGCGCCGTTGCAACAAATCACCCACATATTATGAAAACGTCCTATTAAGAGAATCCATTTCTTTTTTTATTCCACTAACAATGTTTCAGCAAGTATACTCATAATGTTTCACTATGCATGGATGAAATGTTACAGTGAATTTTTATACTGTTTAATATTTTTCATCTTGATGGACACATGGTTTGTTGATGTACACGGAATTTAAGTGCTACAATGGCTTCAAATCGTTTGTTGTATACGTTGAACTAAATTATTTCATCTAGCGATCTGACCGTGTTTCACTTTTTATTTTTTAAGAATTGAAACATTCTTTCGCTATTTGCTGAAATATTGTTTTTATATAGGGTGAAACAACGTCTGATTTTTTGAAAGCCGTTGTTTCATACGTTGTAACAGAATGTTTCATGAGATGATTTGATTGTGTTTCAGCTTTTTAAAAGACTAAAATATTTTCGATCTATTTAGTAAAACATATCCGATCTACTTGGTAAAACAGTCAGGCGCCCGATTGGTAGGTGCCTAGAATTAAACTGCTTTAACTCTATATATAACTTAAATGATACGGGATAGTATTATTATATTATTAAATAAATGAAGCAGGTGAAAGAGATATGACATGTAACATGTTTTATGTAACCGTAATTCGATTGGTAAAACAGATTATAACGATTATGTGTTTTCATTTGTATCATAATTTTAAAAAATATGTACACCACAATATAATACAATAATAAGGTCAGTATAGCTAGCTCAATCTTCTGCTATGAAGTAAAGGTAGGTCGGTCCCACCAAGTAAAAATAACAGTCTCGTGAACTCCATCGCTCGAGATAAATCTATGTTCCATACTAAAATCTCTACTACTATAAATATTATTTAAGATGTTTTTGTTAGGGATTTTGTACGTCGTCCCGTGTGCGGCATGCGCGCAATGATTTCGTCCAAGACGCGCGTGCCTTTCAACCGTCGATTGCGTCCGAGTCCATTTCAGCCGCGCGCGATTTGTTTTCCTTGCCGGGCGCCGTGATTCGTGCACGCCCACTCTGATTCGGGAGTGGATTTTGATCCCTTGAGAGGATGTCCACTCATTTTTTTTTGCATGTCACTTAAATAGTTATGAAACAATTTTAAAAAATTGAGAAGATGTATTAGCATAGGATATATCATTCCACAAACATACAAGTTCAAATTTAACTTCTATTGTTCTACATCTCGAAATGAAAAAAAACAAATTTGGCTGTGAATATACATTAACTAGCTGTAGTTTAATTTGTTTTTTTTCATTGAGAGATATAGAAGTTGAATTTAAACTTGCATGTTTGTGGAGTGATATATCACATGTTAATACATTTTCTATTTTTTTTAAAAAAATTCATAACTATTTGAGTAACATGCAAACAACGAGGGGCATCCCCTCGAGGGATCAAAACAGTTTCCCCTCTGATTCAGCCAGAGTCCATTCGATGCCACATGCACTGCCCGCTCATGGCTGCCTCGCGCACCGCCTCGCATGAGCACGCTGCATAAGACCGTTTCCAATTATGTATAATACTACACACTTTTTACATATTGACAAGATTCTTGTTTTTTTTATATCCGTACTAAACAGTTAGCTTGGACCTAGCTTTGAAACACCAAATCCTTCGCGCTTCCAGATATATCATATATGAAACACCAAATCTTTTCTTTTCTCATTCACAGTGTATGTTGCACATGTCATGTCATGTCCATTCATACATGTCCACATGTCCACATATAATTTTTTTTACTCATCTACACCCTTTTCTCCGCCTTTAAATGTTTTTTCTCCTAAAATAATTATCCAATCTACATATGATTACATCATTGTATTCACACGATTATATTTTGATAAAAAATCAAACGATGTTTCACCCCCTTACAAAAGTTTGTTTCAGGTCACTCTATAAAATGTTTCAGAGAAATACAACATTTAAAAATATGGGCTGCAACACTAGCAACCACTTATATGAAACACTAAGTCCTAATGAGTAAAACAAAAAAAAAATCATATCAGAGATACAATATATTTATAAAAACCTGATGTTGTTGAAATATTTTTATATCACATATGAACACTAAACTATAATTATTAAAACATTATAAAATACTTGCTAAAACATTCCAAGAACACCATGTGCAACATTTGCAAATCAAATAGTGAAACATCGTATGAATACTAGCTGAAAGATTTAAATATAATAGGTGCAACATTTGCAAATTAAATAGTGAAACATCTTATGAATACTAGCTAAAACATTTAAATGTAATAGGTGCAACATTTAAAAAAATTCATGAATAAAGCTAAATATTTTTTCATCGGATTATAGCCATGTTTGGTCGTGTTTTAAAGATTTAATTGCAACGAATTTAGTGGTGCAATCGAATCATGAATTAGAGAAGTAATTTAAGAAAAAAAAGTTTAAAGTTTGCTCAAAGAAACTTAAACCAACCTAACTTTTGTTTTCTAGTATGGATGCATGGCTTCCGATACTTGCAGTGGGCTGCACCTAGTCCTGGTGTGTCTGCATGTATTGGCGGAGGTTGAGGTGGGCGTCCGATTTTTAGCTAAAAAATCAGACATCCGATCTGTAGTCACCTCCATAAACTCTGCTTGCAGAAACTCTCAGGTATTTTTTTTAGAACGATCACTCATCTCTTTCATACCAACACCTCACTCCATCTGTCGAGAACCATGTTTATCTTCTCAACTCAGGTCCCGTTCTTTTCTCCGACAAGAGTTGGATAAAGATTAAGATTTTCGTGGCACGCTTTTCAAACTGCTAAATGGTGCGTTTCGTGCGAAAACTTTCTATATGAAAGTTGCTTTAAAATATCATATTAATTTATTTTTTAAGTTTGTAATAATTAAAACTCAATCAATCATACGTTAATACCACCTCGCTTTAGTCTTCAAGCATTCTTTTTTTTGTCCCGTTGCAATGCACGAGTATATGTGCTAGTAATAAAAAAAATATATTTATTGCCTTGTGATCACGTCTTATGGTCCACAATAGTAAATATGTTGTATTAATTGTTGCAACATTTATTGTTTAATGTTAGCTTCTTCTTTCTTTTTTATAAATGTAGATGCTCTAAGCTCAAGCCTTAATGCACAGACAAAGCCTTCATTTTCTGATGCTGCCTTCATTTTGATTATTACTATTCACGAGCATGACTTTAGCATCCGACCTCGCTTCATCCACTAATCCTTGCGCTTGGCTTCTTTCCATATGGACCTAGGAAAATAGCAGATGTGTCTAAACAACTAGTTGAGTCAGATGTGAGTCGTAAGAATAGCTATTTCGGAGTAAGCAAAGGTCTATTGTGCAATATCAAGTTGTTGTACCTTTATTCTGAAAAGAAAAAAAAATCCTAAGATATGTGCGGTCAAACCTCAATAATATTAATAGATTTCATTGAAGAACTCCTTCACAGGTTACATTCTTCACATTTTATGTTCTTCTCATGAAGATTTAGATTTTATCTCGTTTTCCGTTAGCACATTTTTTAAAGTACTAAATGATATGTTCCATACGAAAACTTTTTCTAGAGAAGTTATTTTGAAATATCAGATAAATCCATTATTCAAGATTATAACAATTAAAACTCAATTAATTTTGTGCTAATGACTTTCTTGTTTTTTTCCTAGCTTCATCTTCATCTTTAGCAGAAACGAACACCATAGCTTGTGAAAAAAAGAGATAAAACATGCCTGATAGAGATTGAGGGATTGTATAGATGTCTAGAATATTATTCTTTGGAGAATGAAGGTAGTAGTATTTAGGCTGTGTTTAGTTCCACGGGAAATTTTTTTTTGCCGGGACACATCAGATATACTGACACATATTTGAAGTATTAAATGTAGACTAATAACAAAACAAATTATATAATCCGCCTGTAAACCGCGAGATGAATTTATTAAGCCTAATTAATCTGTCATTAGCAAATATTTACTGTAGCACCACATTGTCAGATCATGGCGCAATTAGGTTTAAAATATTCGTCTCGCAATTTACACGCAAACTGTGTAATTAGTTTTTTTATCAATATTTAATACTTTGTACATGTATTCAAACGTTCGATGTGACGGGGCAAAAAAAAATTGCCGGTGGATCTTAACACCCCCTTATTTTCAGTTGACTTGGCGTCTATCCCTTTTATATCCAAGACTTAGGGGCTGTTCAGATTGATGTCATTTTCAACCATATCATTTTTTGGTAAAATTGCCAAAAAAAAAAAGTCTACGTTTAGTTTGTTGCCAAATTTGGTAAATACATAAGAAATCCTGCCAAAATTTTAGCAATATTGCCATCTTGCCAAAATTTTGGTAAGGTTTATTTTGGCTACAATCTGAACATGCCATTAGCTCGTTGTGCAAGAATATGTTATTGCTTCTAATTAGTAAAACTGTTTTTACTAATACTCCCTCCATTTCAAAATATAAGGCTCAACCATCCTCAATTCAAAAACCAAGAAATAATTATTATCATCTTATAGTTTGAATCACCATAATTATAAATATAATGTATGCATCTAATAGAATTTAAGATATTGAGGATGGAGGACTAAAATAATAATAATTTAGTGGGAAAGAAGTGCTAATTAATGGTATGCATTCATGTATGCATTATATTATGAAACATTTTAAAAAAATAGTTGTGTCTTATGTTATGGAACGGAGGGAGTAATACAATTAGCAAGATGCCCTCATTTCCAACTCTATCTCATCTCCGTCAAGCAGAGCAGCCAGATCTTACATCTCAAAGTATTGTGTACCACGAAAAATTACACAGGCAATTCGAAATTAATTTCTTTTAGGCTATAAACATGATAAGTTTTCTAAAAGCATTAAAAGTTATTTCTTTGAAATGGACGTGAGTACATGACCAAACAGCACGGCAAGTGAGAACATGCTGCAGAATTCTTCTTGGGTGCTTCCACACGTCTTGCAGCAATAATTTGGATGCAATGGTGGACAGAGACAAAAACATTCGGATCAAATTTGCTCATAACCTTCCAAGTTCCAACAAATGCATGTCATGCATTTGCACAAAGACCACACAAGGCACCGGCGACTCCACTGCAGTGCTCCTGTGTCTTCTGGTATGCATGAACAGATCTGTAATAAAGAAAGAACAGAGAAATTGCATACGCTCTTAATAGTATTTTTTTTTTGTGTGTGTAGATAATAAAAGTAATTGATGAAATGGTTATGTGGGCATACCAAGGGCATCTTCACTTCGATAAAAAAAAAAACTTACCAAATTTTGGCATTACCAAAATTTTGGCAACTTGTCAAAATTTTGGCAGGATTTCTTATATAGGTGGTGTTTGGTTGGAGGGACTAAAGTGGGGCTAAACTTTAGTCCCTCTCACAGAAACATATGTCCCTACCATAGGGACTTATGGTTTTGTGAGAGGGACTAAATTTAAATTTAGTCCCTAGTTCCCAAACACCCCCCATAGTTACCAAAATTTGGTAGCAAACTAAATGTAGCCACTTTTTTTTGGTAACTTTACCAAAACCTGGTAAGGTTGAAAATGGCATCAAAGTGAACAGCCCCAAGTTTATTTTTCTTTTACAAAAGACTAGATATTTTTCAACCTTGTCATGCCACGGCATTGTTAGGTTGCAGCAAAGTTGACATGCATTAATGACAACAGTAATGCCGCCATCTACATAGTGTGTAGCCATAGGACTAAATCACTAGAACCTATAGAATCGTTGCGACAATTTTTGTAAGTACTATACTCTAATTAATATCAACAAGTATTCTACTTTGACCACCTCTCTAACATAAATTGCACATGGCAAATAAACATGCCGTAACTAAAAAAAGGACTTCATTTTAAAATTAAATCATCATGGTAGAGCAGAAAAACATACTGATGGAGCAACAATTACATGCAAGTACTCGTGTAGGGACATTAGTTCCATCATTTTCACAATCACTTACACTTGCTGACTAATTCGCTGAACTGCTCTCCACGGCATTGCAAAACAACACGCACATTCTTGAAAAATGTAGCAGTACTACATCTGTGCTGTGCATGATTTCGACGTGAAATTCCATCGTAGGCGACGACTCCGGATAGACTAAAATCACCGGCCACGGCCAGATGGTCACCAATGAAATACGTATAGTATGGTTTATCTGTTGGGTTATCGATTGAATCTGTTGGGTTTTTTTTTCTGGCTACGACCCTCCAGGATCGTAATCTTGTAATTTTTTTCTGCTCTGTCAATAGAACTCGTTCAAAAAAAAATCGGCAGTGCTAACTGTGAGATTTGGGTCACCGACTTGTTCAATAACAAAATTTTGTTGTTCCATCATAAGAACGAAGATGATGGCCGATATGTGTTCTTCTGTTTTTACGCGTGTCGGAGTTGATCAATGTGGCTGTGCACATTTGCTCGTAGGCATTTTAAAGATATGGAGCCCTTGATAGTTTCAAGCACAAGAGGGATAAAGTCCTCGTTTTCCACGATCACGTTTTCTATACTGCTAAATGATGTGTTTTTTTAAATAGTCTATTGCTTTTAAATAATTATATTAATATATTTTTCAAGTTTAAAATAATTAATACTCATTACTCAATGAATCATAAGCTAATGGTTTACATGGTTTTACAATCTACTTATTTCCCCTCCTTGCAAACACACCCAGTCTACTTTGACATTTTTTTTCCTATTTGTGGCTGTAAACTTGTAACTATGTTATTTTTTTCTCGAATAACGTAATCTATGTTATTGCTTAATATAATCTACCTGTTTCAAATAAAAAGTATAATGATAATATCATTTGAACGCATTGCCCACGATGCCTGGAAGCATACTTAGGTGAATGATGATACACCGTACATTGCATCTTACATCTGTTTGTTGCTCTAATATATAGCTTGGCATCATTGTAACACAAAACGCTATCTGATCCAAATCCTTCTCTGCTCCACTTGACTTGGTGTCAATATGTAAACGATACGAGTAAACACATATAATAGCAGTTTCTCTGCTCCGCTGATGTTTCCATGGCAGTAGATCAGTACAATGTTTTCATGATTATTATGGACAGAAAAAAAAAAACTAGTCTCAACTCTAGGTGTCGTCCTGGCAAGGCCTCTGAGAAACCTAAGAGAACTTCGGCTGGGGACGCCCAGAGCAGATAAGGCCTTGTTGGATCATGCAGAGACAAACGACCATATAAGATCTGGTCATATAAGAGTTCTCACCGTGCGTATTAACCAAGCCGTGTAATCGGAAATTGAGTTTTCCAACTTCACGGCTGGGGGCTAGGGTCAGTGCTTTTTCAACCAAGACAGGTCAAGGTTCCAAGAGCCTTATCCTCCGAGAATGATTCTCCGACGACAAGGCTGGGGGCTAGGGAGAGTGTATGGCTCAGGTGACTGATCGAAGTCGCAAAGTGAGAAAACACTCATACACAACATACCCAGAGTAAGAAAACTTACTTAGATAGATTCCTTTTCTATTTTACAAGTATTTCTTACAAGTCATAAATACTTCAAAGTATATTACATGCTTCCTTGAGATGTTTTCCTACAGGATACAAATACTACTAGGACGGCCAACGCCAATCCATGGAGCGAAAAACCTTCTCGGCGAGCGGCGCCATTGACTGCGCAAGGCCGTCGATCTCCACGGGTGTCCTCCGAGAACGCGAGAACCCTTCGCGAAGGAACTCGAGGTGTAGCTACGGACGGTGATCTCGGATGCAGGCCAGCACATGTCCTCCGGCGTAGCGGCTCGCTCGACGACACTTCTGCTTCAGGGCCTCGTCGATGCGCTTGCCAATCCCTTCGAGCTGTGCGCAGGCCCCATTCAACCACGAGATATAACTAGCCGCCGACTCCTCGGGATCTCCGCGGGGAACTCGGAGCTCCTTGCAAACCCTCGCCATCGCCGTGCAGCAACTCTTGAGATACGAGTTGAACCACACCTCGCGACCTTGGAGAGCCTCCACGGCCTGGTCCTTCTTCACCTCCACCATGGTTTTCTCGAGTTCGGCCACCTCGAGCTTCATCTTCCAATATTGGATTCAACGATCTCGGTCAGCCAACGTGTTCTCGAAGTCTGCCCGCCACGGAAAGGACTAAGTCAAGCTACTCTTCTCTTCCGAGAACACGGCTAATTAAGTCAATCCGAACACAACGAGTGAAGGAGACCAAGACACAAACCTTGGGACGTCATCGCCATATTCGTCTCCGCGGACGGGCTTTGACTGATTTCCTCCCACGGCACGAATGGCTCGAGCGTAAGCGCCGGAACAATCACCGACATATCGGGCTGCCCGTGCTGCTGGACATCCTCGATATCAACATCTCTACAATGATAACAAAGTACTCGGAATCACATGCTAAGGAAACAAGGGAAACAGCTGTTCGGATAAGAGCAGTTTGGATCCACAAATAGTTTTACAGCATGAAGATTAAGGGGTACAAGGGAAAACAAAATATCCTACTCTTCAAAAAGGGGAGGACGGACTCCCCCAAGTCATCGACTTCTTCCATCGTAATCTTGCGCGCGTCATCGGCGGCCCCCCGATCCAAAGCCCTCTTAAGGTCTAGATCGGGATGCGCCAGCCTCATGCACGCAAGGACGTGGCATGCCCCGGTGTAGATGCCGTTAGACGTCTCCTCGCCGATCCTGGCCGCGTGCTTGGAGGGGATCTCCTCCATCGCCGTAGCCAGTTCCGCGAGCGACGACGTCAGCGAGAACTCATCGGGGTACGCTGGGATAGTAGTCGTGACACCGCACTCACCGACGAGTTAGTGCAGGCTGGTGAACGACGTCCGCAGAGAACCGCGGATGTCGATCATGTGGCCCTCGAGCTCCGACATCCGGTGCTCGAGTCCGCGCCACTGCATCTCATTGCCGGCCACCAGCTCCCTCATCTTTTGGAGGTCCTCACGGGCCTCCGCCAGGTCGCGCGCCAGCTGGATGTAAAGGAATCATCGAGTACACTCACATTAATCGCAGTGGCGCGTTCGGCTGGGTTCTTCTCGCAAAGAGAGATGGGGATGTCGTCCGCCGCTGAGGGGGCGCTGATCATCACCTGTCCGACGCGGCGTCCCACGGTGTCACTGTCCAGACCTGTAAATCGAGAACGAGAACTCGATAAATCAGGAGAAACGGATGCACTCGGAACAAAATTAGAAATACGAGAAAAAAAATACCCCGAGGAGAGACCCGGGTCGTGTCCTCTGGCCCAGAGTAATCAAAGGCCGGATGGGCGCGGGCCTGCAGCGGTTGAATCCGCCTACCTACGAAGTCGGCAGCGACTTCGTACCCCGACAACCCCCGTTTTCGGAGATCATCAATGATGTCGATGAAAGATTGGAGGGAGGGAGTCAGGGCGGGTTTGGCGGTCCACTCTGGGATTTTGTCTAGCTGTTCTTCAGGGACAACAAGGACGGGATCCGAGTTCTCTATCTGAAGATAGAACCATCTCGCTCACCACTTGCTGCGAGAAGAGGGGCATTGGAAGGGGATGTAACACGACTTTAGACGATCCCGAAGTCGGAATCCAACGCATCCATATACCCTGTTGGGTTCCATCCAACGCAACTCATAGTAAAAGCGGAAGAGATCAAGGAAGGGCTCTACTGTTGGTATTTGATACGATTCCCTTTGTAATCTGTGGTTTCCATTATATAATCCCATACCAACTGGATTAGGGCTATTACCTATCAAGAGGCCTGAACCAGTATAATCCTCGCCTTTTGTTTGTTTGAGGTCGTATTACGTAGATTCTCGTTCCAACGGACCCCAATACCATCTATATCCGGTCTACGGGTATCCCCCGTCGACACTAGTGACATCGGCTTTTCACAATTCCCAGAAAGACAATTTCGAAGACCCAAAAAATCAATTGACATTTTATTGAATTGATCAATACATCAGTGAAAGTGTTGCTTTGCTACACTCAATGAACAATGATCGATTCTACAAAGGCCGGTTGCCCAAATTAGGCAACGAGGATTATGCTATCTATCTTATGCATCCATGTACAGAGGTGATCATTTACAGTGCAGTGTGTATCTAATACTACTACTTAACCTCCACTTTTTTCCTTTTGTTCATCATTTGACATAGATGTTTGATTATTTCCAAGGGTTTCAGGACAACTGGAAGACATAGATTTGTCTTGGGAAAAAACAGTTGTTGCTCCATGATGCCTCCGGGAATCCAATTCCATTGCTGTCTCTAACGAGAATTTGGTTGCTGTGGCACCGACCATTAGGTTCTCAGATTTATTGGAAAGGCAATCAAATTAAAGATATTGCAGGTCTAATAACCAACACATTCCAATAATAAAGGTAAAAGCAGAAAAAAAATCACTAGAGAATTAGAAATGCTATTTTCTAGTAATATACTGATATGTGAGGACTATACGAAAACGACAAAAGAAGATACAATCATGGAAAATTATTAACCTTATATAATTTTCAGATGGAGCTATTTTATAACAATATTTCTGCGTTTCATCATAAACATCCATAGTGATCAATGAAATTTTGAAGTCAATGTCCATATATTCTAACTGTCCAGAAAAGCTTTGCTTATTTTTTCAAAGATTTGATAGTCTTTAAATTTATCATAATATTTGATCTCTTATACCATGGCAAAGTATGTGTGAAATTAACATTTTAGCAAACCGAACACGATGTGCTATCTAGGATCACAAATTCACAATAACAGTGTAAGCAAGTTGCACTCACCGTTTATATTTCCACGTGTGATAAGCACACGAAGATAATCTCGCAGCCCTGTCAATACTATTCTTTCTTGATCAACATTTAGCTCAGAAATATCCTGATCACGTGAAGGCACCACAAATGGACTTCTATAATCCTCATTTCCGAATGTAGTATCCATTTCATCACACATTAGTGCTTGTGTTCCTGGTGATGCAGGCCTAGAATCTTTAAAAGAGTTAGCTAGATGGGGCTCTGTTCCATTAATGTTCTGCCGATCTATACAGGCCTTGTTTTGGATGTCCTTTAGAGAAGCTTCCTTCAAGTTTTGCTCTTTGGTCTTATCATTGTTTATTTCATCATTTGTCTGATATTGCTTCTCTGCTTGCATCTCCACTTTATTGCCTGCAAATATGAGCAATAATATTTGGATTTGAGCACAAAATTACAGTGAACCTAATCACACACAACTTACAAAATAAGCTTTTCCTTTTACAAGTGGTATACAAAATTTAGTATGAGATACAGTTGCTTATGAGACAACAATCACCATATCAATGTCGAAAGTCATGTCCATTCATGAGTCATGAGTGTGATAGACGTATGTCATACATTCCATTTTGTCTCTAATAAAGATATAGTACTATATATAATAAGTTTTATACATCGACTTCTATTTATCCTGAAGCTCATAGTGCTGGCACAGCCTTGCTCCATTTTCTGTTGTACGGAAATTTTACGCTATCTTTTTTTTTTTTTTGCCTCTTTATGGCCAGTTGGATGTTTGCTTTGATATGTGCATGTGCCTGATTTTCGTCTGCGTTCTTATTCAAGTAGACTGGCGTAGAAGCAAAATGTAGTTCAAAGCCCACAACAATTAGCAAGCTATTTGCAAATTTTTAGGCGCTATGTCCTAGAAAAATACAAAAAAATATATATGAATTTGTGGTTAAAAAAACAAGTTTTATGTTTTTCTTCTATTAACATGATGTATTGATGTCCATGATCTGCTATACCAAAACAATGTTTTGATACAGATGAACCACTTTGTTGGTCGAGAATCTGGAGCTGCCAGTATTCAACCAATTACCATGGAAGCATGGCTTACTGCATGGTTGAGCCAACTATTTTTTCACATGTTACATGGATATCTTTGCTCTAACAAAATAACCGATGGAACATATTTTTTCATGGTTGATCAGCTTATTTCCATGAAGCACTTGATATACAAAAGTTCATTCAATGGTAGGTAGCATATGAGAATATGAAAAAACTAGTTGGAATGGAAAATGAACAGTAGCTGTGAAAAGGAAATTGTGGGATGTTATATAGTGTGATACCACCAGGTTCTGGAGATGCTGCCTGCACTATAAACGAAATCATGATCTAGTTGCATGTGTTTTTCTAAAATCACAAAGTACTAGTTTTGTATTCCTATAAAACAGGGTTTCCTGCTTTCCAAAATGAGATTCACTTAATCGAATAACTCTTAAGAAATGAGTTTCCTTATCCTAGTAAAAATAAAAGATTTGGGAAAATAACTTCCAAAGTACATATACCAGATTGTGTTTTATGAAATCAAATGATCCAAACAATCTAATAGAGTATAACGGCAAAGTGTCATCTAAATGTCATCGCACCTCTTAATACTGATGCACACGTTCACACGGAACAAATGATTTTTCAAATTTAGGTTGTTTTGAATAATTTAGCTATAAAAAAGAAGACAGAACTCTGTACCAGCTTTTGTGAGGAATGCTTCTGGTGCCTTTCTGCACGCAACCAACGCATTCTTGACAAGATCATTGACTTCAATAAGAGGGATAGTGTTTGCTAGTGGAGACCTGAGAAAATATTATATTTCATCAAAAGAAGAGACAGTAAGCGGTAGAGTATACCTCTTATATAACATATTTTAGTATAACTAAATGATGATGCCATATAACCTTTGAGATAAACCCATGAAGACATTCAAAAATATTAAAGTACTAGGCTGATCCATCTGAAATGGCACTAGTTACAGGAAGCTCATGACACACTGAAACTAGATTACACATTGGCATAGTAGAACTATTTAAAAGCCCCCTATCTAAAAGGCCAGAAGGGACACTTGTAACCTATGTTAACTAATGAATTAAGAACCTCAAAATGGCTTATCTGAGTACATAGACCTTTTTTTTCAGTTCTTGAGTTATTCCCTTTGAGAAAATATAAATATAGTTCCGCTTACCTATAGATCATTTCAGATGATTTGCTTTGGTAATTGCTAGCAATATCCCCTCCAAATCCTGTGCAAGAGGATGCAAGCTGTGAAACATCTGCATGGTCAGTCTAGCACATAACAGTAACAACAAATTCTAGTCCACAAAAACTTGCAGCTGGCCATACCAATTAGAACATACCGGTTGAAATTGTGCTTCTGACAAAATTTGTTCTCCGAGGGAATTTTCTTGATATTTTTTCCTACGCACTGGAGAACTTTTGTATCCTAAAGATCCAGTGGCACCATTCAGAGCAAAGTTAGCTGCTTCTTGAATGTGATTTCTATCAGATGCATTTTTCATTTGAACTAAAGCTTTTCGCTCTTCGCTTCCTTCAAAATTCTTACAGTCCTGACATCTACAGTTCTTAGAGCATAGGATGTTTGCTTGGAAGCATTCACAGTACTTTTTTAAGCACTCTGACTTCCTGCAGTGACAGCCCTTATTGTGCTTTGGTATCGGAGGTATTGCTTCAGAATTATCCTGAAAGTCACATAAGACTGTATAAACACATGTAGCTCAAGGTCAAAAAAAAATGGACTTGGCATTTTAATGGGGAAATAACAAATTATTCCTAAACATTGGAGTTAGAATCATTTTTAGTGTTTAATTTCCAGAATCCTGCTAAAAGATGGGACAAGAGGACATAAAAAAAATGAATGGATTAATTAGTACTAATGGAACATTAAGAATTATATAACATTACCCACAAATCCAAGATCACTTTGGTATTTTATATTTTACTTAAACCATGTAAACAAATATTTTAGTATTGCAGTGTAAATGAAATGAAGAGCATAATTACATTGTGCCTGCGTAGAAATGTACATTCAATTCAAGGACAAAATAAAGTGTGTGAATTCAAAATAAAAATGAAAAACTATAAAAAGCAGGGAATAATGTCAATATGACATGAAAGCTCTGGATGCTGACTGTATTGAGCAATCAGGGGTAGGTGTATGAGATTATGCATAAAACCATACCAGTAAACCACATTGAAACTTACATTGCAAACTCATTTATCAAAATAAAAATGGAATAGAGGGACACTATCATGGCCATTTTTAAGTCCTTGTCACAACCGAAGCAAGATAATGAAAGGTGTGTACCAAAAAAATAAAGCAGAGCTGTTGGTGAATTTGTTTCATTTCATCTATATAAAATTCATTCAGCTCATGCATGTTTTGGAATTATATTTCTGGATTTGATCAGGATAACTACTGAAGGGGAAAACGAGCACTGGTTTAAGGTTACAACATGGTATAGATGTAGATAGTATGTCATATTAAAGAGTTATATTGGCGAATAGTAGTACCTTTCGAACAGTTACAGTATTTGGACTATTTTCAATTTTGGGCTGAAATGCAAGTGGATTACGGAGGAGAATTGTTTCAATAGCTTCCTTCCTTATGTTTTCATTCTCAATCTTGTTTCCACATGGTGAACAATGGCATCCATCACAATATACACGTGCTGCAAAACACTCACAATACCTAACAAACAAATATCAAGCTAGTGAGCTTGTTATAAGCATAATGGGCATGATGGTGTTTCATCATCATAAAGTCAGCTGACAACAAACATCAGTACGTTGCACTTATTGTTTGCTAGCAGTCTGCCTAGGGAGAATGTGCCTTAAAAAAAGCAATCAGGAAGAATTGAATATTATAAAACACAGAGACGGGACAATTATAATTAGAATAGCAGACAAGTGCATCAAACTCAAACTGCAAAGGAAATAAGATTACCACAAGAGAAAAAGGAAACATTAATCCCCTACTATGAACAAAACGCAACAGTTATACTCTTATCTTTCCACTGACTACACACACTAATGTACATGGCATACCATTTAGGAAGCTATTTAGGTACCGTTAATGATGTTGTATGAAGGAAAATCAAACGTAACTCCTACCGGTATTGACCATCATAACTGACCTGTTTCGAGATTCTTAAGATGGTACTAAACATTTACCTGAGAATACATATTGATAATAGTTGCTTGGAAGCCTACCTTTTGCAAATAACATGTAAAAGTTATCCAGTACTCTATTTCAAAACACTATATTTTCCCTTGCTGTAAACATGACACTGCATTTACAGTTTTACACCCAAAAGAAAAAAGAAGATACTCACAGCTTCAAACATCGTGAGTTTTTACAGTTACAGTGTTTCCTTTTCTTTGGACTGGCATTTTTTACTTCAACAGCTGGCTTCCTGGGAAAAGTGGAGCACTAGACTTGGTTAGCAAAATGAACATATGCACTAGATCAATGCAAAAGAAACACATACATTTCTTGGGAAATATTAATGAATTTGATTTCAACTTGGAAGTGCATTTACTCTATGAAAAGTTCAAGGCAATTTGTTATCAATTAACTAGTTGATCTACAATTAACATTATTTCACTACAGTTCTGAAACGAAAATAAATAGACAATGAATCAGTTGTTTAGGATAAGTTAAGAGCAAAAGAGCAGAACGGCTAACAACTCTCTTCTGAAAGGCAAAAAAGGAAGAGCATCCATGTATTGTAGTGGAGCAAGATCTAGCTCTCAGAAATAGATTTCTTTCAATCTTGATCGCATATGTAAGTTACCATTAGGCATTTTGATAGATTTATTCATTAAGCACATGAAACCATGGAGACACATGAAATAACACGGTCTATGTTAGGTCTTAAAATATCCCCAAATTTTCAACACGATGTATCGAACTTCACCCCAGAAATGCTTAGGCATCAATCCTCACTTAGGGCAAAGTGTGATAACCCATTACCAATACAATCACATTTGTTTTTTCACAAGCACCAACATGCTTATGTGCATGCACATTTATAGACATTGGCATATAGTCACCATATCAGACACTAATGTAAGCTCGATCTGAGCTCAACTACTCATTTCTAACATTCTTAGATAAAGGAATGAACGCCGGGCAATCTTACCAATGAAAATGACACGGAGTTAGGTAAATCTTATTAGAAAAAAAAAATACAGAGTTAGCACATATGAGTCGAACAACTGGCTGCTTACAATAACATTCGAATCATGAGACTTAAAGATTCAATGTAACCAACACGTTTAAACAGAACTTCATATTTCAGCATCACCCCATTCCTTCGGAAAAGGACACACACCACAAGCTACAAGAATTCAAAGCACCTAAAATGATCTCCTATACCAAAAGTAGAAACAAACCAGCATGCAAAACCACAAAATCCCAATTCTAGAGGGAGATTTCTCACGGCGGTGGCGGTGGTGGTGGTGGGTGCGGTGTGAAGGACATCGGCCACGGCCTCGACACCGGGACCGCCGGCTTCTTCTGCTGCGGCGGCGGCGGAGGCGGAGGAGGAGCCACTGGTGCGGACCTAACGGGCGGCATGGATGGAGCCTCAGCTGAACAAATTTCGTTCGAAGCAAGCTCCTGTTTAAGCCAAAAAGGAGAGAAGCTCTCAGATCTACCGGAGAAGCTGAGTTTGAGGCAGGAAGGAGGAAAGGAATGGTGAGGAGGAGGATGCGCGTTCGCGCGCTCACCGGCGAGGATGCGGCGGGCGAGGACGGCGGCGCCGGTGGCTCTCGCGTCGCGGGGAAGCGGGAGGTGGAGACCTCGGCGCTGGTCGACGCGGGCAGAGAGGAGGAGGAGAGTGGAGGCCGAGGCGAAGGGGGGGAACTAGTAGGTGGCGAGGAATCAGAGGCCTATTCCGGTGGGCTATTTGGTGGTATGGGCCAACTTTAGTGGGCCAAATTATTACGTGGGCCTAATTCTTAAACTAAAATAGTTGGGCCAAATCCACTTGTGTGGTAATACGTGGAAAGGAAAAAGTACATCGAAGGTCCCTCAACTTGTCATCGAATTACAAAATCGCCCTTAAACCGTAAAATCGGATACACCGCGTCCCCCAACTTACAAAACCAGTGTAGACAAGGTCCCTCGGCGGTTTTGACTCCGGTTTTATCCGACGTGGCAGCTGACTCAACGTGGGACCACGTGGGACCCACGTGTCAGCCCCTTCTTCCCCTCCCCTCTCTTCCTCTCTCCTCTTCTTTTCTTTCTCTCCCTTTGCTCCCATTCAGCAAGTAGGAGTACGGCCGGTGGGGGAGGCGGGAGTCCGGCGGCCGGCGACGGGCGACAAGGCCGCCCGCTCTGCCTCCACATCGCCTCCACCTACTCGGAGCAGGAGGCGGCCACGGCCGATGAGGACCTCTCTGCGGGACACGCTCCTCGCCTACGCCCGCGCCCTCTCCCTCATCGAGCCCCGCTTCCCTATCCGCCTCCACCTCCGTCGGCGCCCCCACCCCGCCCTCCGCCGCTGCCGTCGCCGCCGTCTCCTTCTCCGTCTACCGGCCCGGCGGTGAGAGCAGATCGACGACGATGATGCCGACGTCTCGGTCAGCCTGCTGCACTGCCTCCTCCTCCGTCGACGAGACGAGGGACCTCCCACCATCCACCTCCCCAGATCCAACGACGATGACAACCTCCGCGTCCAGATCCTCCCCCCTCCGGTCGCCGCCCAGCTCCTCCCTCGGCGGCTGTTGGCCGCACCTATTTTCCGTTTTGATTGATTGACCATGCCTCCCCTCGTGGCACCAGTGGGAGCACAAGGACGGACCCTGCAGGCGGCAGCGATGACAACGGCGGTGGCTAAACCGTGGCAGCGGTCGGCGTCGTTCCACCGGGCGCGGCGCAGCGGAGCAGCGACACTCGCTGACGCCGCCTGACCTGCTCGCCGAGCATGTGGTCGCTGCACGTGATGGCGCGCGCCGAGTGGTGCGTGGCCGACCTGGTCGCCGCCGCCGTGGAGCTCTATGTCCCGGAGGGCACCGGCCGCTCTGCCGTCCGCCGACCCCGCCGCCTTCGACTCCGCTTCTTCCTCTTTCCCAAGGCCGCAGCGACCGCCGTGATCACCGCCCCGCTGTTCCTCCCTGCCGGTTTAGGGATGCGAGAGGAAGAAAGGGGGGAAGAAGGGGCTGGCATGTGGGACCCACGTGGGTCCAGGGCTGAGTCAGCCGCCACGTCGGACAAAATCGAGTCTACACTGGTTTTGTAAGTTGGGGGACGCGTTGTATCCAGTTTTGCGGTTAAGGATGATTTTGTAATTCGATGGCAAGTTGAGGGACCTTGGTGTACTTTTTCCTTTTCTCACGGCTGTTAATGTGTTAAGTGGACCGGATTCATTAGTGGGCTTTCTTTTTCGTGACAAAAAAATGGGCTGATTTCTGCTTTAGGCCGAGTTTTTTCATCGAAGTAGGAGGGCTAAATTTGTTCGTGAGTTGGAATTTTGGGCTGAATTAATTTATCGACAATTCATTTTTGGCCCAGTTTTGAAATCCAAAACCAAAGCGAAATACTCCAAAAAAAAAAAAACAAACAGGCCATTCAGAATGAGGAAAACCCACGGGGGGTTGACGGGCTTGACCCAACCACCGTATGTATAGTCGGGCGAGTCGGACCAAGTCGTCCCGACGACCTCCCACACCCGCACCCGCACTACACAGCACAGCGATGCGGCCGCGCCGCAGAGACGCCTCCGCCTCGCCTCCGACTCCGACGACGCCCACGCCGACGCGCGCTCCTCCTCCCCTCGCCCGCCGCCGCCGCGCGCGCGCCCTCCTCAGCAGCCTCGTGGTCAAGCCGCAGCCGCGGCGGCCAGAGGAGGAGGAGCACGCGCGGCCGGCCGGCTGGAGCGCCGGCGCGATCCCCCGCCCGCCGCACGCCGCCCCCGCGGGAGCCCTCGCCTCCAGGGTTCATGCGCCGCCGGGAGTCGCGCCAGACGCCGCCGCCGCCGCCGCACGCGCACGCGGCGCCAAGGCGCCGCGGCGGCAGCGCGTCCCCTCCTCCCCCTCGCCGCCGCGGGAGCCCCCTGGGGTTTCGACCTAGGTATCCCCAGCCCCGTGAGGAGCCACAAGGTATGGAAAAAAAATGGAAAAGAAAAACCCTCTTGTTCTTCTTACCCACTCTTGGCCGGTTGGTACACCTCTTTGTTCGTTGTTAGTGTCAACGATTTCTTCCTTGTTGCCTTCTGGATTTAGACTACATGCTACAGAAAGATTAAGGATAGTTAGTTCTTGATTTGCAATAGAACAAAACCGTTGACTTGCTACGGTCTTGTACCATTCTGTGTTTGATCGATCCCGTTGTAGTAGTACTATAGTATTTCTCAAGGTAGGTTTCCTGGAAATCTCATTTGGGAGTTTGATTTTGTTGCATCAGTTGTGCGAACAAGCATACTGTGAAGCTGGCACGCCAAGCATTGCATGCCAAATCCTGGCTGAAGTTACTGAAAATAAAATCGTAGTATCCTGAGTATTTCAATTCATAACAACGACCCAAAAAAAACTCTAGTATTTTTTTTCTTTTTAACTTGCGTGCAGTAATTACCAAGTGTATGATTACTAAATGGCACTATAATGTCCAAACGATATATTAGTAGCTTTAATGGAACTCATAAAATAAAAATATATCATTCTATTTATTAGAGATAACTTGTTCCTTGATGGGTGGATTGAGTGAAACAGGAGCAAAGAATAGATCAAATGAATATGATAGAGCTAATCAGGGCTGACACATATGATATATGGAGCTTCTTAGAAGAAGTCTACAGAAAAGATATAAAGCAAAGCAAAAGAAAAGCTAATGGCAATCTGGTCCAAACAGCACAACAAAGTTTATATGCTATATGCCAAGTATGAAGTGCTATGCAGTATGGACTTTATTAGGGGTGCTTTTGAACTCTTGAACCAATAACTATCTCTGTGAAATAAAGCTGAAATTTATCTACCTAAAACAATTTTTGCATAGTAGCTTGGAAAATATGAAAAGACACACAGTTTGGACTTTGATATTCATGTTCCCAGAGCATAGCAAGCACAGTACTGTGGAATAGACATAATTGGATTTCTACTTTGATTTTTTTGCTTTACTACCAATAATACCCGTGCGTTGCAATGGATAAAGACAATTTTAAAATAACTGAACAAAATTATCTCCTAGCGAGGAGAGCGCGCCATCGCCAGCTACCCCTTCTTTCCCAGCGAGGACACCGTCTTCTGGTTCGCAAGGTGAGGATAAGCTGTAGCTCCTAGCTCCCTTGCCCTATTGCTGACCGCCGCCGCACAGCTCGCCCTACAGGGAGGGCACGCGACGTGCTCCAGTGGCTTAGGCCGACACCACAGGGAGAGCGGCGTGGTCCGGTGGTAGATGACGTGGCCCGCTTGGATCTGCTCGCTCGCCGCCCACGGCTTCCTCGGTGGCCGCCATGGCATCGGAAGAGGAGAGAGGACTCCGAGGAGGGTCGAGGTCGCCCTGCCGTGGCTCTGCCTCGAGCCTCGAGGCTGTCCTGCCACCGCTTTGCCTCGGGCCGCTATGTGGGGAAAGTAGAGAGAAGAAAAAAAAGAGAGGAGACGCGTTAGCAAAAACCACCATCAAAACCACCAAGGGAGTCATTTTGCACTAGTTTTAATTTTAATAGTTGTAGGGTCAAAATATCTAGTATTGCAGTTGAGGGATACAAATTAGGTTGATCCTATATTTGAGGGAGTCAAAGTGGACTTATTCCATATCCCTGCATCCTTGCCTTGGGCAGGCAGGCCCACAGCCTGCCATGGGTATGAGCCCATTGGGCTCTAGCGAATAGTTTGGATTCACCGTGTTGTACTGCTGCCTGATTTCCGTACGAATGACGGAGGAAAAATAATCCATGTCGGTCATGGTGACAAAAAAATCACGAAGATGGACAAACGAAAAAAAAAAGTTGGAAACATATTTATTTTTGTAAATAGGTAAAGATAAAGATTTGTATAGAGCAACTAGAAACAAAAATTTATCATAGCTACGTTTAGGCAAAGGCTGTTTGCGTCTTCATGAGTAGAGATGGCAATGGTGAATTCACCGTCGGGGATCATGCCTACGTCCCCGTCACCGCGGTGAAACCCGGGCTGCCGGTGGACTGGCGAACGGCGGCGGCGCGGCGCGCATGACTCGGGTGGAGGGCTGGAGGCTGCTGTGGATCTGGATCGGTGGAGGATTTGGCTTTGACCTGTTGACTTAGGGTTAGATTATAAATATATGCCTGCTAAATGGGCTTCAATATTATGGGCCAATACATCTAAAAAGTCTAGAATTCCTCCCTTGTACATTACAGTCGGGTCACCGTCCCCGCCCCCGTCATCCCCGATGGTGAGAGGTTTTTAACCATTTTATCCATTTTATTCCCCATGGTGAGTAGATATTAACCATCCCCGTCACCTAATAGGTGAATTCACCACGGGGAAATGGTGAACGGGTCCCCATTGCCATCTCTATTCATGAGGTAACTACTATTATCCTCAGTTATGTTACATATTCCACCAAGTTTAGTTTTTTTGTCACATGATCATGTAGTGTAAGTGGTGTGAACTTTTACATGTGTTTTTCTTGTGCCCAAAGTTACTTTGCTATTTGTCAGAAACTAGAATGTTGATATCTAACACCTGACACTGCTTCGATAAGTTGTGTGTATCATCTATATTTTTCTATGGCTTCCATGGCTGGTGTAATTACTATAATATACTGTAGCGGTTTATTTTTATATATCTTGTATGTCATAACATGTCAAGGTGGGTTTTTTTTTTCTTTCTGACATTAGTATTTACTTATTGAACATTTATTGTTTGATGGGTTCGTATTCTATTTGCTGCCTTTTTCTGCTGAGCCGTTCTGTCTATGCTCAGATGCCACTTCTCACTTGGAAATGTCTTACCGAGTCATGCATTTGGCAAGTTATGAGAAGATTGGAGGTGTAAACATGAAAGAAAGCGAAGGATGAGAGATGGACACTTGACAATATTTGAATGGTTTGGTTTGCTATATTTTGGTTGTTCAATGCTAAATGGTTCCAATGCAAGTATTCTGTTAGGAATCACTACTCTGGGTTGCCTGGTCATCCAAGTTCTTGTCGAAATAGACAGAATTATGGGATTTGAGCTCTTCACTTCTTATAGCTACTTCCTCATAGATAAGGCCTTGATTACCTTATTTATAGAAATACACTAGGGTGTTTTAGTTGCTTAAGAAAGCATCTGCCCAAGGAAAATGTTGTTGAAAATGAAGGTATTTGGTATTGCGGACTTGGTTATAAGTGAATTGGATATTGAGATGCCTAGTTACCTGGGACTGCTTACACTGCTACAAAACGATTGGCACACAAGAAAAAGATCCATGGAAACATGGAGAATGGAGATGCTCAGTTCATCTATTGTCCAAAGATCTCTGGTTTGTCTTGTAGTGCATGGCTAAAAATAACATTTGAGATTCAGGGGAAATAATTGTGGAAGGAGTGCTTGGTAAGTTGGAAAATAGCTCAGGACACCACTTGTTTCTAGAATGCCCGTTTGTTTCTTCGGATTATAGAAATTGAAGGGTGGAACTCCTTGCAGAGGATTAGATCATGCTCCAGGAGGCCTAACCTATATGATATGAATTGGATAAAGATGAACCAGGCTTTAGGAACATGTGAATTCTGCAAGACTGGCGAGCCCAAATGTGGGTTGCTGCATTGTTGATATTTTAACTGCTTTATAAACCAGACAAGAGATCAGGATCATATGGTGCTGAGTTCACCTTCAATTACTGTGCTGTTTACTTGACAGAAATTATTTTCAGAGGCTTATTTCTGCAATGCATTTTTTTTCTGGTTTGACTCTTGAGGGCCTTTGCTGAAAGCAGTTCACCTTCAGGGGTTGCAGAACTCATGCATGATGCAAATCCTACTTGCTGACTGTTACTCCTTGTGGCTTCTAATGTTCATGTAGAATGTTTGTCGCTCGCCTTTCAGGATATCACCCGCACTCAGGTTCCATGATACCTCCACGTGGCCGCGGAGTAGAAAGCAGCAATTTCAATGATGGTTCACGTTATGGATATGAGCCGACAAGTAAAGGAGGTGAAAGGTTACAATATGTTTCTCCTCCCAATGGAAGAGGAAGACCAAACAGGAGGGATGGTGGTGCTCCTGGAAAAGATTTCATCTTCATTAATGGAGAATATGTGCACCGGAATGACCCAAACTTGTCTCCAAGAGAAGGTGACTGGATATGTCAGAATCCCACGTAAGTATGCTGAATGTATATTTGTTTCTTCTTTCCTTTGTAGAAATAGATTCTTCTGATGGTCTTGTAAATTTATTACTCATTATTTTTTTTATTTCAGTTGCGGAAATCTTAATTTTGCTCGGCGGTCTCACTGTAACAACTGCAACAAGGAACGCTATGCACCTGCCATGTACAAGTCCAGCTACAGTCCTGACAGACGCCAGTTCAACTCTCCACCACAAGGGCCACCGAGTAGGGTTATTGGTCCACCGAGTGGCCGTGATCTGCCAAGGGAGAAACAAAGGTATAGATCACCGCCGCGTGGTTGGGGTATGGTCCGACCGGATGATCATAGGGACTATTCTACGCAGTTGTCCCAAGATCGTCCAGGACGAATGGCAGACCCTATGCACAGGGACAGGATCAACTTCGGGGATGAACTTCCACACCGACAGCGTGGGAAGTTTGACTGGGATGGCTATAATCACCGGGAGCATCCACGCGATGGACCATATCTTGACCGAAGAGAACCACGGTTGGGGTCTCCCAGGGGTAATTGGGGACAAGCTGTACGGGACAGAAGTCATTCACCCATGCGTAACAAGCCCATGAACAGGGGGCTAGACTTACGGGAGAGAAGCCGTTCACCCTTTCGGGACAGGCCCTTGAACAAAGCCTCCATTGGAAGAGGTGGACCTGACCGAGACTATGTTCATCCATTTGACACCCATGGACGACCTCATAATTTGGGCAATAGCCGTGGCCATGGTTACAGGCAGGAGGATGATCTGTTTCCTATTCGCAATCAAGATGACCAGCGTGTTCTTTCCCGACATCGGAATGGAATCCACTGAAATGTAATATCTTTCAGCTGGGTACAGATTCTTCGTGTTGATAGGCTATCTGGAAAAGCGAAATCTAATAAAAATTATCTCGATGCTTGAGGACTCCTGAAGCTTTGTAATAATGTTTAATGTTTTGTACTGTGTAGTTACTTTCTGGGTTGGGTTGTTTCAGTGGAAGTTTCACCATTAGAGATGTCTTCATGAACTGAATTTAAAGGGCAATGCTAGGAATGAATATTGGAGTGGTTAAAGATGAACACAACCATACTGTGCTCTGTATGTTTTATTGTGTGAAATCTTGAGGTGTCAATTTTGTTTATTGCAGCCTTGTTTTACATAAGCTGCTCCAGGCTTCGTCAGTCGGGTAAAAGCAATTACTCCTATGTTGTATGTTCCGTAAAGCCTGCTAGAATGCTACCATGGCATTACTAGCACTTTCCTGTGTCTTTGGTAACTGTTTGATACTCAATTGTGCAAATATTTGTGAGTGCAGGGAATAACAATACCTGAGCATTTGCCTTCAAATTTCTAACACTTTTATTGGTACAAGCTTGTGGCTATGTCATTTTGCATTTCTGCTTCTTTCTTTGTACTATCTGTCTATAATATATACTCTTTAAAACATTCTCGATGGTGGTGTCCGTTCTGCATGTATCAATTGGAGTGGGACTGACAAATCAACCGACACAAGGTCATCAGACCATTCAACTAAATGGGCGAGATGTTCTCATGAGCAACCTATCATTGTACGAGTAGCAATTATGCTTACAGCAAAGCGTGAACAAAGTAAGCCAACGTGTCCTTATTAATTTTGTGTTAATCGATCTTATTGTCAACAAAATTATTGAAAAGCTCCAAAATAATCTCTTACTACATAGTCAACGATGCAGTTAGATTTGTAGCATGCTATGATTAATCATATGTTTAAGAATATTTTCTAGAACTAATAATGGCCAATAGCGCTCTTAAACCAATTATAATTATATAGTGTAATAAACCGTGCACCAATAAAATGCAGTTTTCTATTCTAGTAACAATATGTTGTATGTTTTCTACCTAACACATTGATATGGTTGTCAAAGTTATGTCCCAGGATCGAATTATTAAGCTGAACATTTTGCTCATAGATCCATACTCTAAAGGCTCATAAATTAAGTTTAATTAAGATATGTTCTGGCCAATACATGTGTAAATTAGAGTCTTAACTAAAATCCTCGATGAGGGGGACTTAAGTTTATCAATCAACACCAACTAAGTTAAGCTTGAGTTTATTTGAGTAGTTTATTTGAGTACTGTAGTGAACTATATATAGGTCTTATTGTCTCAGTGACGCTTAACGTTGTTGTGACAAATTGCCTTGGGGAGCTATTTTATTTAGTAGACTCGTTAGTTATTCTCAAAATCAAGAGGAGAATGCTGGTTGATTTTATCGACTCACTGCCGATAAGGATTAGAAAGGATATTGACCACCAATTTCCTTCTCAATCTAGAAAGAAAAATAAGATATAAGATTTTGTTTTGTATGATCGTGCAAAACATAATTCCAAACTAATTGGAGATAAAACCCTTGAGCCCCACCAATATCACTATATATGAGAAAGAGGAGGAGAGGCAGATGTCACACCGAACCTCTCCCTAACCCTAAACCAATTGCCCCATTGGTTAGACAGAAGGGGTTCGTGAGGTTCTCTGCCGTTCTGCCGTTTCTTTTCATCAACAGGAAATCAGAACAAAGAAGAATTAAGAAGCAAAACCAAACATTAGCTTCGATGGTTTCATCTCAGGTCAATTAGATCAATTTCCGCATGAAGCAGAGGTAATCAAGTTTATGCTGAGAACTTAATATTAGATTAAGTTGAACAAACTTAGAGTGACTACAATGTGAAAACCTGAAATTTGGCTGATTAAACAGCGGTACAGGAAAACTGTTTTAACAGCTCGAGTGTACGTCCACCCAGCGGTATAGAGTAGCTTTGAAACGCAAGGATTTTACATGAATCTTCACACAAGTCAGTTCGACCAGTTCCTCAAAATAAACTCTGTAAAGTTCGTCTTCCGCTTTTTTCAGTCCTCGTAGCGTCACCTACGCCGCAAGCACGCAAGACGGCGGCGAGCGGCGGCGGCGAGCACGGGTGCGCCTCGCCGACGTGCTTGTTCCTCCCGTGGTCGCGCTCCGCCTCCATGGTCTCCAGGTCGACGGAGAAGAGCCACGTCTCATCTTCCGCCGGCGCCAGCGTCACGAACCCGTCGCCGCCGGCGGTCACGATCCTCGCCGCCGGCGCCTCCGCGGTGAAGAACACCTCCTGACGCCCCGGCAGCCCGCGGGTGGCGTCGGCCAGCCGGACGCTCCTCTCCACCGCCCACTCCCCGCCGCCGCTCTCGCCGTAGATCTCCAGGTCCTCGCCGGTCATGCGGACGACGCGTATCCCGCCGCCGTCCACGCCGCCGATCACCCGGAGGTTGGACTTGTGGTACTCCCACCGCATGTGCTTCGGGAACTCCATGAGGAAGAAGGTGGCCGTGGCCTCGTCGAACACCTGCACTAGCCCGCCCGACGCCCACCAGTAGATCTTCCCGGCGGCGCGGCCGACGAACTGGGTGTCCTCGGGGAACTCGACGTCCTCGCCGTCGCCGTACTTCGCGGCCGTGTCGACGAAGCGCCAGCCGCCGTCGCTCCCCGGCGAGAAGACGCACGCCAGCTCGCCGAACATGCAGAGCACCCGGTAGCTCGACATGCCGACGCCGCGCTCCCCGCCGCCGCCGTCGATCAGGTAGGCGCCGCAGAAGACCAAGCTCCCCAGAGGCGGCGGCATGCGGGCGATGCCCTGAAACCGACGCGTCAGCGGCTCGCAGACGAGGAGGTCGGAGAAGCGCCGGTAATGGCGGTGGCCCCAGCTGGTCCCCCACGGCCCGTTGACGAACAGCAGGAGGCTCCCATGGCTGTCGATGAGCTCCCGTGGCCGGTCGAACGGGAGGTAGTCGAGGGAGAAGCGGTGGCCGGTCGACGACGGCGACGACGACGAGGGGACGAACGGAGGGTCGCTCGCCGGCGGGCGGCGGCAGTTGGCCGGGCGGTTGAGGGTGTAGTAGTGGCCGAGGACGGGGGGTCCTCCTCCCGGCCGGCCGCCGTCGACGAGGGAGCGGAAGCGCGCGTCGGCGACGAGGCGGCAGAAGCGCTTGCAGGCGAAGGCGGCGCGGATGAGGCACAGCGGCGAGGAGGCGGCGAGGCGGAGGAGGACGCGCTCGAGGAGGTCGTCGGGGAGATCGTCGATGTTGGTAGGTGAATCTCTCAACAACCTCCATGCTTTCTTCGCCTTGCTCTCGCGCCGCCGCCGCTGCCTTTCCTTCGCCGCCATGGCGAAACCCTAACGTTTTGCTTGCTTCCCGGTGACGACGAAGCGCTGATCGAATCGTAACGTAACCGAGAAAGGGTTCGTTCACGCGGTCCGGGAATGGTGGAAATTTGACGATAATTTGGGTTTAATGACGATTTAAACCGGGATGAGGATATTAATTAACTAGAAAAAAAATGCCCGCGTGTTGCAACGGATGAAGTTTATTTTAATCTTATTATTGTTATATGGTTTAGTTAGGATGAAATTCACTATGAGGGTTCGCTTGGATATATATATTTTTAGAAAATCACGAGCTGCAATTAGGAGTCCGATCGTCTCAAGTTAGCATGCAAGTTTTTTTAAACAGATTTCTTATATGATTCCTTCTAGATTACCAAAAGTGAATGATATTAAAAACCGACTCAAATACAGATATGTATTTTCAAAAGCAAAAGAACTTAAAAACCGACTCATACATGGATGACGTACCAAAATACCGGCAATAACATCTTCAATTTTTATAATAGTAGAGATAGAGATAGAGAAGAGAAGAGATATAGATTAAAACCAAAACATAAAATTAAAACGGACTCAAACACGGATGACGAACCGTGGAAACATCTTCAATTTTTATAACCGACTCAAACACGGATGATGGACCGCGGAAACATCTTCAATTTTTATATAGTAAAATAATAGATGCGTACGAAGATTTATATATGTGGGCCATGCCCGGCCCAGATTGCAATAGCGCCACCCATATCAGCTTGGGAAAAGTTCTTTGACATCCCTCACCTATAGGCCAAGTTTGATTCGCGTCCTCAAACCGCAAAACTTGATACGAAGTCTCCCTCAACTGTTAAAACTAGATTAATTTACCTCCCTAAATGGTTTTGCCCTACATGGTGCCTACGTGGCATTTAACCCAGTCTTTTACGTTGACGTGTCATGTAAGTGGCACTTAAATGATATTTCAGTCAAGGAAAAAATGCGAAATTTAAAAAGGTAGGACCCATGTATAGGTATCTCAAGGGAAAAAATCAATGTGTCCACATCCCATCCTCTCCTCTCCTTTAGGCTCTGTTTGGTACAGCTCCAACTCCCTCTATCTCGACAAAGAGAGAAAGAGAGAGGCAGATATAGGCAAATGACGGCGGAGAGGGATGGGGACAGGGCGCTAGCTCTGTCACGCGTGACACAACTGTTGCTAGGCCGATGTTGCTGTCGGCACCTAGTCGAAGAAGGGTAGGAGGCGGCGGGGTCACAAACGTCGATGGCCCTAGTGGACAGAGGATCAAGACAATAGCGTCATCGTCCAGAGGAGGTGGAGGGAGCTTGTTGACCTCCCCGCTCCTCCCTCATCTGCACCCCATCTCTTTGTGCGGTGGCCTCCCGTTAGTGTCATTCTTCATCTTCGCTAGCTCCAACTCGCCCATCGCACCGAGATGGACCCTGTCGCCAAGCTTCTTCCCCTCGCGGCCCTGCCTCGTGCCTCCCTCTCCCGTGGTTGCAAGCTTAGGGATGGCAGTGCGTAGGCCGAGAAAGCAGGAGGAAGCTGCAGATGAAGAAGCAGTCCAATTCGGGGATGGAGTCCCGTCACTCGCCTGATTTGGGGCCCTGCCGCCCTTTATCACCACCGGTGGAACACGAAGACGAGCTTCACACGATAGTGACGAAGCGAAGTGGGATGGGGAAGGGGGAGCTTGACCGCCTGTGATTACCACGTGCCTTGAATGTCTGCGAACAAGAGGTAGTCGAGGGATAAACAACTACTGCCACTATTGGAGCCATCTGACGAAGGAGCGGGGACAAACGGAGGGTTGGGCACATGTGAGTGTCTTTTCGGACGGTCGAGGATGTAGTAGTGGCCAGGGATGATCGGCGAACATGCATTGGCGATGAGGCAGCAGAAGCACTTGCAGCCGAAGGAGGCGAGGTGATGAAGCGGAGGAGGACGCACTCAAGGAGGTTGTCGATGTCGGTAGGAGTATCTCTTGGCTTCCATGCTTTCTTTACCTTGCTCTCGAGCCGCCGCTGTCGCCTCTGCCTTTCTTTTGCCATGGCATGGAACCCTAAGAGCGTTTTGCTTCCTTCTATGTAAGGATGTGCACAAAGTCGTATCTGGGAAACTGTTGGTAAAGACGATTTGGAAACAAGTAGAAAAATTGATAAAATATTTTTGGTTTAATGACGACTCGGAACGAATATTTCCCAGGTTAATCTACAATTATGGGTTGCATACGACCGACCCATGATCACCTTTTAAGGCCGCACGTTATTTGATTAGCAATGGAAGTAGGTGGGGCCGCTCGAAAATTACTCATTCCGTTTTATATTACAAGTCGTTTGACTTTTTATTAGTCAAACTTATTTAAGTTTAATAAGTTTGTAGGAAAAAATAATATTTTCAATACAAAACAAACATATTATCAAAATACATTTAATTTGAATTTGATGAAACTAATTTGTTGTCGTACATATTATTAACTTTTTTTTATAAACTTAACTAACCTAACTAATTTTGAAAAAAGAAAATCAAAATGGCTTATGATACGAAACGGGGGAGTAGGGCCTCATCGTTTCGCTAATTTCTAATAAACCAAAACGGCTTATTAGAAAATAAAAATAAATTTGTAGGTAAAAATTTTATATATGTGTTATTGGTAACTTAAAAGCCAATACTGAAAAAGAAACTACATTAAAAATATATCAAAATCAATCTTAAAATTAAGTTTAAAAATTTAAAATTTGATTTTTCTTTGGTTTAATGGGCTATCCGATGGGAGCATACTAATCATGCTTCTGTCATCAAGTCAATCACCCACTCATCATTCGGTCACGTCCGTGCCGTCAATAGGGGCCCACCACCTCCAATGACAAAATCCAGACCCTTCCGGCCTTCCCCGACGTCCGCGAAAAAACATGAGCCGCTCGAAAATCGGAGGAGAAAACGACCGGGCACCAGAAGCGGCCGACACTCTAACAGTCGCTGGGACGTGGGACCCCGATACTGTGGGCCCCACATGTCTGTAGCACAGAGTGACACTGTCGCGAGGAGGAGCGTGCTGCGTGCGGGATCCGTTCACCGGGGGTGGGCATCTTCTTCTTCGTTGCGGTTACGACCCGCGCCGCGCGCGCCGACCCACCACCACCAAAAGGTCGGGCGTGGTGGCGGTGGACCCGGGGTGTTAGCGGACACGCGTCACGGTGGCCGCAGCGCGCGCACAGCCTAACCTCCACAAGTTGCGTACTGGGATTTCTGGTTTGGAGACTTTGCATGGGCGTCCACTATCTTTGTTGTATTTTCGCATTCTGCCTCAAAGGATTAAATTTGGCTGGCTATATTAAACCAGCCCGAACTCGAATCTTTTCCCAACTCAAATCCTTTCCAGGGAATTTTTTTTATATGTATACGAGCTTTTCCTAACTTAAAACTTCTGTAAATTAACTTTTTTCAACACCATGATTCATCGAATGTGTTAACAAAATATAATTTGGCTAACAGGAATTGGAATGGTAGTTTGAGATGTTGTTTTTATATGAGAAATGAAACAATTTTATCATCTTTTCCTAGATTGTCATTTTTCTAGATTTCTTTGGAGATCAATTCAATTCTCATTTGGATTATACACACCACATAGTGTTTCTTATATGTTTGGGAATTGACTGGTGAGTGCTAATAAAAAAAAAGTTAAGAAACTCATTCTTGTAGGGGCTTCCGTCATATGTTGGGCTCTTTGGCTTAGTAGAATGATATGATTTTTGATAAAACACCATCAAAATCTTATTTGCAGGTACTTTTCAGGACAACATATTGGTTTCGGGGTTAGACCTAACTACAAAGGCATGATGATGATATCAAGATAATAAATGAAGCATTTTGTAAACTTGAGTCGACGATTATGCATCTTTTTGTCAACTTCGGATGGAGATTCTCGAATAGAATTAAGTAATTAAGGGTTCTTTTATCGTGTGTTGGTGTTTCTTAGTTTATGTTTTCTTTACATTATGTCAGTGTGTGCTGAGTTTGTTTATTGTGTGGACTTTGTAATACTTGATTGTAGCTCGTTGAACAAAAGCCGGAATGTTATTCAATGTGCTGCTAAGACTTTTAAATACTATGTTAGATAATACTATGCAAAAGGATAATACTACCTCCTTTTTAAAATGGATGATGACCGTTTGTCTTATATAATGTAATACTATCAAGACGTATCACGCACCCCAAATAGAACCTTGGCACAGTTTCAAACAGATCATTGAGCAAATTGTTATTGCAGGATTATTTACTTGATTCTAAGGATAAATTAAATAGTTTGATAAATAAACTTAACAAATAATATAAAATAAGTGGTATAAGAGAAGAGAACTTTTTTTCTCAAAGCATGGAGCAAATAATCCATTTCAACAATCCAGTAAAGAAACCAAAAACAAGGTTGTGTTCGTTGTGGCTGTTCGGTTGAGATTTTTTGCGATACGCGGAACGATACATGTTATTAGAGAATTATAAATTGAGCATTATTTATTACAAACATATAAAAAATGATTTGTTTTGTTTCTGAAAACTTTTATATAGATTTCTTTTTTTATAAGCGTGTTTACAAAAAATGAGGAAGTAGCCGCTGAAGTTGCCTGAAAAACCCTATACCCTCAAGGGCTATTATGCAAAACCCACGTTCTCTTAAATGAAGTGTACCAACAGGCTTTGCTACAAGCAAAAAAGGAACCAACAGAAGCAAAGGTGGCATTCGTTCGTCGCACGAGAGCACCACAGCCTCACGACACGAGCTCACCCCCGCCATCTCCGCCCCGCTCCGCTCCTCTCCTCTCCTCTCTGTGCTACGCCACCAAACCCACTCCCCCCGAGATAGAGAGAGAGAGAGAGAGAGATCCACAGCCTCACAGCATCAAATCACCTCCCCTTTCTCCCAGATCCAAGCCGCCGCCACCACCGCCTCCCCGTCGCCGTCGCCGTCGCCCCCGCCGGCCGATCTGATGCCCGCGCACGCGGCGGTGGTGGTCAGGTAACTTTGTAGGCCGCCTCCTCCTCGATTTTTTGATTTTTTTTTTCTATTCTCATGTGCTAACCACGCCACGCCACACCACCGCTATTAATACATCCCCGAGGCGAGTGTCGAGGCATTACCACCAGATCGATCTCGCCTTCCGCTTTCCCAAATCCCTAGACTGACCCTGCTGCTGCTTGCGTTGTCTTCTCCGATCAGCGCCGATGCGGTGGAAGCTTAAGTCGTCGGCGTACAAGCGCGTGCCGTCCAGGGACGCCGCCATGGATCTCGACGTCGAAACGCCAGGTCCGTGCACGGTTTTTTCCCTGCGATTTTTTTTTTTGCGGTGGTGAGATTTTGAGGTTTTTTTTTCTGTGCTCGGTGGCGGTTTCTGCAGCGAAAATGGCGGACGGCGGGGCCCCGTCGTGGCGCATGTCGCTGCCGCACGTGTGCGTCGCCACGCTCACCTCCTTCCTCTTCGGCTACCACTCCGGGTGCGTGCCATCCATTTCTCATTTCTTCTTCTGATTGCGGTTGTTTTCCCCCAACTCACGGTGTGGAGCGCGTGCGTGTGATTGGTTGGTTTGGTGCAGGGTCGTGAACGAGCCGCTCGAGAGCATCTCCACCGACCTCGGCTTCGCCGGGAACACCCTCGCCGAAGGTAAGTAAGCAGCCACGATTCGGGTGAAATTTGATGTTATTGGGCATGGGAGCAATTGGGTGTCCTGTGTTTCAGGCCTTGTGGTGAGCATCTGCCTGGGTGGTGCGTTTGTTGGGTGCCTGTTCAGTGGATCCATCGCTGACGGAATCGGCAGGCGTCGCGCGTTTCAGCTCAGTGCGCTGCCCATGATCATCGGCGCTGCCGTAAGGTAATTCGTGGTGTCACACTTCTGTTGATGGCTACTTCCTCTCAATCCTTAGTCCATGCGTGGTAATTTGTGGTGTCACACTTCTGTTGATGGCTACTTCCTCTGAATCCTTAGTCCATGTGTGGTAATCCATGGCATCACACTTCTGTTGATGGTCACTTCCACTAAATCCTAGTCCATGTGCAGTTTGGAATGTATTTAATTGCCACTTGCTAGCATTTCTTATTTTCTAGCTGGAGTTGTTGGTTTCTTGGTGTTAAACAAATAAGGTCAGTGGCCACTGGTAGCCTGGTTTCTTGTTGGTATTGTATACTTTATTTGGAAAGTTGAATGTTGGGAACAACAAACTTACTCTTTCTTATGTATCATATTGATATATTGGTGGTGTGACAAGTGGTAGCTTGATGGATTCGTCCTTCCATGGGATTTTGAATCTCCGAGTTATGTAGGAGATGAATAAAATGTGTGGTCCTCTTAACACAGTGCAGAGAGTAGTATATTGAGAATACTAGGTTTGCCATCCCGCCATTAGGTAAATTTATATGGTTTCTTCGACTGACTGTGGAGCTAGTGTAACTTCACATGCAAACATGAAGGCAATCGAACTTTACGATAAATTGACTTTCACTAGCCACAATAGACTGAAGAGTACTGAAAATTAATTACACGCATCTTCTAGAAAACCATGGCTCAATAGTAAATATTCTTTTCTTAATTGCGCTCATGATGTACTTAGATTGATTACCTTAGAAAGGGAAAAGTTCTAGCCTTTCAATAATTCAACACTCTTATTAATTGATAGCTAGTGTACGTTTTGGATATAGCATACCAAGTCACTTATGGGTGTTAAGTCTTGGTGTATTTATCGGTGCTGTAGAGTTGCTGATAAGTTGAATAATAACAACATAAACCATATGTGCTCTGATTACCTTGAGGTGCTTTTACATTGCCATTGCTACATGGCATCCACAAACTAAAGTTCACTTAAGTGCATTGAATGATAATATTTAAGATACTAACCTTTTTTTGAATCTTTAGCACTTTTATCTTCTGCATGTTATTTAATAGGATCCGTTTTGGTAGTTGCACCAAGACTGTTATTTCTGAAAATGCAATTGTGTAATACTTACATCTATGAGCACCTAATACTTGAGAGCTGCCGGAAGGAACTATGCCTGAACTTTGTTATTCCTATGATTCTGTTTCATTGAACCTTCCTGAAGAAGAAACATTTTGCAGCGCTCTCACCAATAGTCTGGAGGGTATGCTTCTTGGAAGATTTTTGGTTGGAACAGGGATGGGATTAGGTCCACCAGTAGCTTCACTGTACATAACAGAGGTATGTAATTGGTGTTATGCACCTATGCCTCAATCTCTGATTGTCTGTATCAAATATTAATCTTATTCATTTGTACCTTTTTCTTATAATCCCTTGGATCCAGGTTTCTCCTCCTTCAGTGAGGGGCACATATGGGAGCTTTGTTCAGATTGCAACCTGCCTTGGAATCGTAGTATCTCTCCTAATTGGTACACCTGTGAAGGATATTGATAGATGGTTAGATGCTTTCTTCTGCAGCTCTCTACATGTTTTGTGTAATTAGTAAATCTGATGCATCTAACTTTATCCTTTGCTATTAACAGGTGGAGGGTGTGTTTCTGGGTTGCAGCTGTTCCAGCAACTTTACAAGCTCTTGGAATGGAATTCTGTGCCGAGAGCCCCCAGTGGCTGTATAAGGTGTGTTTATCTTGGGGGAAGCTGCTTATTTTCTATCTATGATCTACCAACTTAAATCACCCTTCAGGTGTCTGATTCTCTATAATTGTGCTTCGGCAAATTTGATCTTAAGTGCCTTTGCTAGTCGTAAAATGAGATACTCATATTTGAGGACCATCTTGGAGTCACTTTGTCGGAAACGACATTTGATCTCTTAAACTATATGCAAATACCACATGCTGATTTTTCCATGAATGTTTGAAGGTCACTGTCGTATTAAATCAAACAATTAATCTGTTGGTTAGAACTTGCAATCTACCATCATCCTGAGGTTTTTTGTGCTTACAATTAATAATGGGTCGACAAAAACTTGTTGCCTATTGTTACTTAGATGGTAACACGAATGATATCTATAGAAGAGTAGTCCATTGGCACATATTGGTATTTGCTTCAGAAAGCACACATTAGATTTTCGGATAAATATCGTTGATCTTTAGTTTCCTCAATATTGTGCCTGTTTCCTGATTGTGCACCATGCAAATACAGCTCTGATATGAGCAAAACATTTTATTAGTTTTTTTTCTGAGAAAACCAATTCTCAACACAGACTTATACAACTCCCATACTTCTTTATATTGGCAATTTGTATTGACATATTTATATTTAACTTGTAGCACATACATTGAAAATTATTGACGAGTCTTATCTTTTATTCAGTGTGGAAGAACGACTGAAGCAGAGATACAATTTGAAAAACTTCTAGGTCCTCTTCATGTTAAGTCTGCTATGGCAGAACTCTCCCGATCTGAAAGAGGCGATGATGGAGAAAATGTGAAGTATTCGGAATTGTTTTATGGTCGCAACTTTAATGGTACAAGCTGTTATGTTTTCCATTCTGTTGTGTATTTGCGCTAAACTATAACCTTATTTATGTTTGGCCTTGAAGTTTGTGTTTGTTCATTACAAGTCCCTTTTTGCTACAGTTGTTTTTATTGGCACAACGCTCTTTGCTTTACAACAGTTATCCGGCATAAATTCTGTGTTCTATTTCTCATCAACTGTGTTCAGAAGTGTGGGTGTGCCCCCTAACCTTGCAAACATATGCATGGGGATAGCAAATTTATCAGGTGGGCTCATTGGAGCATCTTCTCTTTTTTTCTGTTGTTCTACTGTTCTGTTATATTGATGGTCGATGGATTTTGTTTTGATGTGTTTGCTTCCAGGCTCAATTGTAGCTATGCTTCTAATGGACAAACTAGGAAGGAAAGTACTTCTTTCAGGGAGCTTCCTTGGCATGGTAAGCTATCACTGTGATTGGAACTTGGAAGATAATGTTGAACATTACTCACTGCACATCTTTACTGCTATAGGCCTTTGCAATGGGACTTCAGGCTGTTGGAGCAAATCGTCACCACCTTGGTTCTGCAAGCGTATATCTTTCAGTTGGTGGCATGCTATTGTAAGTTTTAGAATTTTATGTCTTCCGTTACCTTGATTCTACTATCTTTCAAGTTATCTGAATTTAGTTATTAATGTCTAGGAGGCTAAACTAAATAGCTGTGACTACTAGTTGAATACCTTAAGCAGGAGGTTTTATGCCCCTATTGGTTAAGCCAATTTATGCTACATTTTTGTGCCAATATCAGGCTTAAAAATATGCAAAATTCTCTACTTATTGTATCTACAAATAGGATTTTTTTTATGGTGCTCTAAATTTGTTCAGACCATCCATTGCACATCAACCCAAAGGATATCATTTCTCTTATACCTCATTAGAGGTAATAGATTATAAGGAGGATGGAAACAAATTATTCAACCTGATACAAAACATTGTTGCGTATAAATTCTTCCAAGAACTTGTTCAGGCAACCTTTTGGTTGCATATGGTGGAACAATTCTGTGTCAATATATCGATCTGACATGTAAATGGCACTGGGAATACCAGTTGCATACATGATATTGTTCTGCTTTGCAGTTGTTTCATTTTGATTCCCCTGACTTCACCCTCAGCGTTGTTGTGCATCCTTAGTTATTCTTTATATGAACAATAGGGCTTTCCATTTGGTTTAATTTGTAACTAGTTAAATTATGAGACAGTTTACCTTTATGCTGCTCTTAGCAGAACTCTTTAATTGTTCCTGACAATTATACTTTACTGGCTCATTAAGTACAAATGTTATGGTAAGTCTACCAGTTTCTTATAGTTGAGTGCTTCTTTTTCAGGTTTGTCTTGACATTTTCGCTAGGAGCAGGTCCAGTGCCAGGACTTCTTTTGCCTGAGATTTTCCCAAACAAAATACGGGCCAAGGCTATGGCTCTGTGCATGTCCGTGCATTGGGTAAGGAGTTATGTTTCCATCACAAAAAAAAAAAAGACACTGCATGTCTGTGCATTGGGTAGGAGTTCATTTTTCATCCTCAAAAAATAGACACTGCATGTCAAAATATGTTAATTTCTTTGCTGACTTTCACTTTTTGGTTTAATATGTTAATATTTGGTATTATGTGTCTATGCATGTTTCCTGTTCCATTAGGATGTTTAAAAATATGTTGCTAGTATGTAACCGTAGCTGTTCACATTGTTCAATGATAAAAGGAGCCTAGTGCTAAATACCTGGTGAAGAATTTGAGCTGTTGTTTAGTCAGGCTGAGCTAGAACAGGTATATTAGATCAATTCAAAATATTCAAGCTGCTAAGTCCTCAATAGCATTTCCACACTGTTTTACCAACCCTGGTTATGGTAATGAAGATCAGAATTTCAGAAGTATATTTGACTCTGTAAGCTGCAGCTTTCTCTGTGTAACAAAATCGTTTCCCCCAATTGCCATAAGATAAAAGGTACTATATGCTGTTAATAATAAATGAATAATGGGGCCAGATTTTTAAATTAGATAATAAAAAACTTAGACATTTCGATATGGTTGATTATGTAATGGTAAATGATCAGTGTAGGGTTGCAACAATAATTTGGTAGGGCGCACTATGTACTTGCCATGGTTCATTGTAGTTCTACCATGATTCGTATCGACGTCTTGACATGCTATGCTTAAATGCTGCAGGTGGTAAATTTTTTTGTTAGTTTGTTGTTCTTGCGGCTTCTGGAGCAACTTGGTCCACAAGTTCTGTACACAATGTTTTCCTCAGCTTGTGTGGTAGCAGCAATATTTGTGCGGCGCCATGTGGTTGAAACAAAGGGAAAGACTTTGCAAGAGATAGAAGTTTCGCTTCTACAAACACAATAAAGGTGCTAAACTTATTCTGAATCTGACAACACAATTTGGATCTGTTAATCTGTCTTATCTAATCTTGTCTTTAAGGTGGCAATTTTTTATTTAAAGGTGGTTTGCGAGTTGCAATGCACATTTGAAACTCACAATATGAACTGCCTGGATTTTTAGTTGACATTTCATATGGCCATGATGATTTACCACGTGGTATTCAGGATTAACAAGCAGCAATACTCTTTCATTGCAGGTTTCATCAGCGAGTTCGAGGCAACAACCGCCTACATGATTAGCATCTGACACTATACTTCTTGCTGAATACCTGCTGGCAAAGTCTACCGTGAAAGTTGATCACTGAACCAAAGCCAACATACCACGGACAGGCAGCGCCCTACACTGGACCAGGGAAGTACCCAGACATGCACCTGTGACCAGTAAGGGCGACCTAGCTCGTGCATAAGCCATCCATGTAGTGAGGTTGCATCTGTATAGTTGGTCTTCTGCTAGATGTATCTGGTAATCTGTGTTGTCTTCATCATTTGTCATTTGTACACTGTCAGTATGGAGAAAAAGACTGGAAGTGTGGTTACTGATGGCCATAGTTTGAACCGTGGATACGTTTTTTTACCGTTTAAAGAGGAATAACAGCGCTGGCTCTGCCCAGCTACATGAAAATAAAGTGCGTTCTGCCTGAGCTAATTTATTTTGCATGTCTTCAAGAGAATTTCAGTTCAGGAGAGGTTGGTTCTTCTTGTGTAGCTTCTGAAAAATTCGACCGTATCCGTACTTTTTATTGTGTTAATCCCTTAGGGCATCCACAATATGAAAATAGAGGGAGTCTTAGGGTCTGTTCACTTTGATGCCAAAAAAAACCTTACCAAATTTTGGTAAAGTTGCCAAAAAAATGGCTACATTTAGTTTGCTGCCAAATTTTGGAAACTATATAAGAAATCCTGCCAAAATTTTGGCAAGTTACCAAAATTTTGGCAACTATGCCAAATTTTGGCAATGCCAAATTTTGGTAAGGTTTTTTTTTGGCATCAAAGTGAACAGGCCCTTCTTAAGCCCCCTAAGCAGTCCATATACATGTGGGAGTGATCCTACAGGTTCTTTTGGATGAGCTACCCTTATAGCTAATACATAGTCATAAGGATTAAAAAAAAGAGCATTGGCTATACCTAGTCATAAGGATTAAAAAAACCATTGGTCATCTCTCCTCTGGAACACTTCTCTTTTTGTTGCTTGCTGCCATGGAAAAGGACAGGAGGGCACCTGCGAGCGCACTCAGGCTGTGGCTGTCGCTGCCGCGACCTGGCCACCGTGGTCGTTGCTGCAGCCTCCTGGAATTAGCGCTACTAATTTTTTGGGATAACTTGAACACCACTGGAATTAATCTTACCTGGAACCGTTAATTCTTTTTGTTACCACATTATTGCCAGGAAGGGGTTCGATAACTTTTTCTGTTTTAACCTGATGGGAATTGATAACTGTCGTAGCAGTGAGATGGGTAAGACAGGCATGTTAGTTCAAGCTAGAGCATTTGCACTTAAAATATTTGTCACTGAGCAATGAAGAAATGTGTGCTCACCCCTACTGAATGATCTAGAATGCCAGATTTAGATTAGCTTCATTTTCTATCAGGATGTGGACAGCAGTTCCAGTTGAATTTATGCCCAAATTTCTCGTACTCCTGGCAGCGACAGATCACCAAAACGACAGATTTGCGATAGATCCCCAAAACGACAGATTTTGGGGCATGTTCAGATTGTAACAGATTTTGGGGTCTGTTCAGATTGTAGCCAAAATAAAACCCACGATAATTTTGCAGTAATCCCTTTCATCTTATCCTTCTTTCTTCTATCCCACCATGACACCATCCATAATTGTAGGTGCTAGTTTTAGCCATAGGCCCTATTTGATTCAGCTTAAGATTATTATAATCTAGATTATTAGTAGTAAGTTAAAACAAACATATAGTTTATTATGATAGATTATTACAATCTATAAGCCAGATTACTATAATATAGTAATCCACTCTAAATGTGCTTTTTTTAGATTATTGGGTGGCTAACAACTAACAAACCGCTAATAATCCAGAGAAACAAACATCTAACAACTCATTCTATGTCGGTTTTTTATAATCTAGCTTATATTAATCTGGCTCAATAATCTAAATTGCATCTTAGGGCCTGTTTGGGGAGCTTAAGATTCTGAGAAGCAGCTGATTGGTAGTCAGCTTCCGAGAATCTGGAAAAGCTGGGTTTCCCAGCTTCTGGCTTCTAGTTCATTTTTTGGATTCTATAACTACAGCTTCTTAGAATCTAAACAAAAAGCTGGACTGTTTGAGGGAGCTTCTGATTCTGGGAGAAGCTCCCCCAAACAGGCCCTTAAGCTAAAACAAACGTGGCCTTAGACTTGTAACTTAGCTTTCCTTTCCTTTTCAGGGGGAAAAGTACACCGAAGGTCCCTCAACTTGTCATCGAGTTACAAAATCGTCCCCCAACCACAAAACCAGATACCGGGAGCCCCTCAACTAACAAAACTGTTCGCTTGAGGTCCTTCGGCGGTTTTGCCTCCAGTTTTGTCCTACGTGGCGGCTGAGTTAGCGTGGGACCTATGTGGGTCCCGCATGTCAGCGTGGCCACGTCAACACCTCTCTTTCCTCTCTTCTATCCCTTCTCTCTCTCACTTCTCTGGCCGGTGCCCGGTGGGCGTCAGGGGAGCAAGCGAAGCGGCGGCGTTGTCGGGGGAGCGCAGTGGCGGAGCGGCGGTGTCAGTGAGCGATCCTCGCGCTCCCCGTCGCGATGGTGACGCGCTCTTCTTCGCGCGCGTGACGGGCTGACGGCGGCCTCAACGACGGTGTTGTCCCAGCAAAGGAGGTGGACGTGGAGGCCGGTGGCGGCGAAGAAGAGCTCGAGCTGGGGGCTCCCAAGCTCCGCGGCGGCAGAGGCGCCGGTGGACAGCGTGGAGAGCGCGGAGGCGGCGTCCCCATCTACGGCGAGCACGGAGGCGAGCTGTGTCTGGAAGTTGCAGGTCCAGAGGAGGGCTGGGCCACGAGCGAGGAGGCCCGACGTGGAGGCGGAGGCGAGGAGCCCCAGTCCGAGGGAGTGGGCGAGGAGAGCCGGCGGCACTCGCCACAGAGGCTCTCCTGCGCGATGTGGCCGGCGAGCGCGTCAACCCCCCGCCGCCCTTCCTGACGGCAGGCATGACAGGAGCCCGCCGCCGCCCTTCTGACTCCACGGTGTTGGTTTTGCGGTGCGGTGCGTGTTGGTCGCGGGCTTTATATAGGGGCGTGTTTGGTTGGCTCACCTCCGGGCTGAACTTGGCGAGTGTGTTCATGGTAGCGGCTCCCCCGCCGGCCGCCGCCCACGAGGCCCACGAGGCGGCGGCGGGGGAGGGGCGGCGCGTGGTGGCGCCGGGATCGGGACCGACCTCCGCGCCACGCTGCAGTCGGGGGGCAACCTCCTCTTCGAGCTCTTTGTGGCGGCCGTCCTCGCCTTCACCCTCCTCACCGCGGTCCACAGCCCCAACGACCTGCTGCTCCAACTCCTCTGATGCCGCCGTTGCGGAGGTTACCGACGGCGGCGGCGGTCGCTGGGAACGGGATGGCGGCGGCGCCCTCGTTAACGATGACGTCGACGCTCTCGGTGACCCAGCCTAACACCACGCGCTGAGAAAAGTTAGAGAGAGAGAGAGGAGGAAGGGAGAGGAGGGGGAAGGAGAGAGTGTGATACGTGGCATCCTGACAGGTGAGGCCCACGCTGACTCAGCCGCCACATCGGACAAAACCGGAGTCAAAACCACTTAAGGATCTGAAGTGAACGGTTTTGTTAGTTGAGGGACACCTGTTATTTGGTTTTGTGGTTGGGGGACGATTTTGTAACTCGATGACAAGTTGAGGGACCTTCGGTGTACTTTTTCCTTCCAGGGGCGGTTCCAATGGAATTTGGCCCACGAAGACCCCCACCGGGACGGCCCAACAAAAAAAAAAAGCCCAGTTGAGGGGTTAGGTTAGGGACGCAGGAAGGCAGGAAAGAGAGGCGCACGCGTCGCGCCGTCGTCTCCCCGCTCCTGTCGTCCGGCGCCGGCGGCCATCGACGCAGCAGAGGCCGCAGCCATCGACCGCCCGGGGCCGCCATTCTCCCCGCCCCGCGTCGGGTCCCCTCGGCTCCTCGCCCTCCCTGCTCTCCTCCTCTCGGCCCTCGCCATCTCCCTCTTCGGCTCTCCGTGACGACCGAGACCGGCGAGCCCCCCCTGGCTTGGCTGGCTCTCCCCCTTTCAGCCTTTCCAGCTCCTCCTTCTGCCCGGGCAAAGTGCAAAGGTGAGTTGTACTCATTTCTTGCTCACCTTAAGTAGTCTTTAGTCTTTATTTTGAATAGATCGGTGAATGGAAAACTTAAAATTGATTCCTGCTCCCAGCCTTTTGTCTTGTTAGATTCATTTATTTATATAGAGTGTAATTCTAGAATGCAAGTTCATCTATCTAATTACTACTTTAAAGTTATATACTGATATACTTTAGATTAAAGAAAACTGAAACTTAATTTTTTTTTTTGGCAACAACTCAGTGAGTAGTCAATACAGTAGTGCTAGTGGAAAATTGTTGTTTGTCTCGTTAATTTGTAGTGTAAATTGCAGTGGGACATTATAATGAATTTCATGTCTATGAAGACCCGGAGAGTAGAAAAGAAGTAGTGTATTGTAATCTTCTACCTATCTATTGTAAGATATTTGGATTATTTATGTTGTAACTTTCGTAACTTCTGACTTAAATGTTGGTTTTAAGCCATTTGTGATGTTCTGAGATATATTGCTATATTTGAATTATATTTTACTATATTTGACATATTTGACTTATTTTGTAACATTGTGATAATTTGGAGTATCAAGTAGGACCACCCAATGAATCGTTCCTAGAGCCACCACTGGGTATATGTGATTCCAAAATCATTAAATATTTATTTTAAGAGTTCAATTTATTCAAAGCCACAATTTGCTGTGTAGCTAAGTACTTTAACTGTTTTGCAGTCAGTGTTCAGTTCATAACCACATCTCTAGTGCAACAATCTTTCTTGTTATTTGCTGTATGACACATATATCACAGTCACAATTTTTTTGTTCACAACTATAACAGAGAGATGAACGCTTGGCCTTTCTTGTTCAACTTTTTTCACTCTCCTTTAATGCACTCGGCAGTGCTCCTGCCCTTCCTTTTTCTTAGAGAAAGAAATAAAGGCTTGGTTGTTTGTGAAAACCTTAGTAAGCTCAACCTGCCAATGCGGATGAGTTGTAGATTTCTCATTGTTGTATATCATAGGCACAAAGTTTAGGTTTGGCCCATGTTGCCCATATGTCTCATGTATATATTTACCATATTGCTTAATGCTATGAAATGAGATGCATTGTTATGATAATTTTTTCTCCATTTTCTCCACCTCTTAGCTCACCTGGCAATAAATGCACAAGCATCTTGCTAGCTTCCCACTCTGTGCACCTTTACTTGGAATCTGATGTACTTAGCATCTATTGAAAGGTCACGAGAGAGATACCAGGTCAGGGTTTATCTTAAAAGACTGATGCTTAATACATGTAGCAGTGCTACCAGTATTAATTGTCCATGCTCTTAACTTAAAGATGTGAATATCCAATGGAGTACAGGGCTTTGTTCCACCTGATTCAAGGCTTTGTTCAAGCTTGGAAGAGTAAATGAGCTGAGTAAAACAACATTGTGTAGCTTACTTAGCCTGAATTTCTTTTGCTCTGGTCTGGCAGACCAGATTCGTCATGCAAAGACCACAAATTGGGCCTTTCAAAATAGTAAATAATGATAATTATTGCTTGTCATCGACTCATGTTGCCGTACAGCTTTGTTCTTTAGACCAATTACTAAGTGATAACTTTCATTTTCTTTCTTCAGGTTCTTATATACAGCTAATTGGCTATCGTACGGAACACATTGTCTTTTGTCATGGCCACTGAAGAGGATGTGAAGCAGCGACAAATTATTGAAAGCCGTGCAAGAAATATTAGCCACAATGTCCGATGCACCGAGTGCGGCAGCCAGTCCATTGAAGATTCACAAGCTGACATTGCAATTCTGCTTAGGAAGGTACAGGTTCCTTCTGTACTATGTAACTCTGTATGCCTTTGGTTCCTGACCTTGTTTCGTTTGAAAAACTTTTGGTAGTGAAATATTATTGCAATTCATCCTTAGGTCAATGGAACTTGATTGTCTGTCGTTAAGAATTTCTTTGTGGCTTTTTGCAGCTAATTCGTGATGAAATCAAATCTGGAAAGAGTGATAAGGAGATATACAAAAAACTACAAGCTGACTATGGAGAAACAATTCTATATACCCCTAAATTTGATCTTCAAACTGCTGCCATATGGTTATCACCGGTAAGCCTTAATTAGAATTTCAGTATTCTGCATGTGCTGTTTAGTGCGTTGTGATTTCAATATGAGTTTATGTTTAATTTATTCTCCCGTAACTTACTTTCTTTAAATAAAAGCAGCTTTAGTTGAATGCAATAACATATGCACTTGTTTGGCATATGATCCGTTTTCTTATGAATTGCTTTGTTAGTCATGATGGACCTAAGCATTTTTCATCATTGCAACTCTTTCAGCAAGATGCTTTACCTTGAGTAGAAACTTGATTGCTGAAGCTTCCCTTTTAAAATGTTTACATATTTGGTGATACTCAGCTATGGAAGCACAGTATTTTAATTTACAAATAAAATAATCCATCATTTCTTATTCCAATGATATCCTGTTTTATCTCAAGTTAATCTCTCTACGTTGATAGCAAGATTTACTAAAAGCATCGTCTTCTTTTTCTTGCTAATAAAAATATCCTTTTATTCTTGAGAACTTGATAGAATGAATCAAATGACTCCAGTAATTATTCACCTCATTCTGCTATCTGTTGAATTTGATCTTGATATGTTCTCTAACAACACAAACAAAGCTTTTCGTTCATCAACTGGGATTTTAGAGGAAGCTGTTCAACACCTGATCTAGTAAAATTCTGAGCAGGTGATCGTGGGTGGCGTAGCAGCTGGCGTCTGGGCTTACCAAAGGCACAGGCAGAGGACTAACGTTCACATCATGGCTCTGAATCTTGTCCGGGGGGTTCCGCTGACACCAAGGGAGAAGGAGACCATGCTTGACATACTTACACCACCACCTCCTGCCAACAAGTGGTGGTGGCCAGGCAAATGATTTTTCATGTGCTTAATGAACACGAAGAACTCTCCTGTCCTATTTACTGGTGGCTTCACAAACTTGATAAGGAATTCAGGATTGCTAATTTTAGGGCACATTCTTTCTGAATGTCACACTTATCAACCTAAGATCGCGTATTTTGTAGTGTTGTATAGGCAGCTTCTGTCAGTATGGTAAACAACAGTGTGCTACTCAGAACTCTGTACTGCATTCAGCAGTGTTTCTGACTGAACTCTGTTTTGTCTTTCATCAGAAGCTCATGTCTGCTGATAAGCTGACAATAAGAAAACCCCGTTATGTAAGAACAAACCCAACTTGTCTGAAAATAATACTCATCCCGTGTAATAATATAGGGGGGGTTGGATTAATGACAAAACCTATTCCATAACTCTGGACTTATTCGCGAGACGGATCTATGGAGCCTAATTAATCCATGATTAGACTATGTGATGCTACAGTAAACATGTGCTAATTATGTATTAATTAGGCTTAAAAAATTTGTCTCGCAGATTAGCTCTCATTTATACAATTAGTTTTGTAAATAGTCTAATACTCTAAATTAGTGTCCAAACATCCGATGTGACAGGGACTAAGTTTAGCAACCAGGTTAAGATGAAACATTTAATATCGTCGCACTACGAAATGTCACATTGCTATAAGTATAATGGCACAGTGTTCTAACTTCTAAGATTATTTCTTGCCATTATATCATCACATCTGCCTAGATTATTTGATTATTTGTGGTGTACAATGCATGCGCCTTTTTGTATTTTTGTGGAACATCTGAACAAATGTTCTACTCTATACAATTCAGTGATCTACAGTTTTACACTACCACTGGCTCTGGCTGCTTCCATTGACGAGCTGGATGCCCCAGCTGACGTCCTCGCAGCGCCGCACGTACGGCACCACCTTGCCAATGTCGTCGTAGTCCCTCCTCGCCGCGCACTCGTAGTACGACGGCGAGTGGAAGCACGGCTCCGGCGTCGCCACCCGCGCGCACGGCGGGTCCGGCACCGCCGTCGCCGCCTCCTTCTCCCACCACGGCCGCCGCGGCATGAGCCACGGCCGCAACCCCGCGAGCCCCTGCGCGACGTAGCCGAAGGTGGAGAAGCCGGTGGTGAGCAGCGCGTCGCAGGTGCTGAGCAGGTACGTCTCGCTCAGCGCCCTCATGTCGTGCGCCGTGTCGCCCATCCGCTGCAACCCCTCGTGGCTCGGCTGGGGCC